>CAFUXE010000277.1:142443-188840 GCA_903364295.1 Serranus cabrilla | reverse complement strand
TGTGTGCTGGTGCCTGTTGGTATGTGTGGCATATTTAATCTGTGTTTCAGGCCTTGTGTGGTATATACTTTAAGCAGCATTTATTACTAGTGTCATGGTGTAGATAATTGCTAATTTTTTCCAAACCTAACATTTGTTAAATAAGGAAAAAGTTGAGATAGTAAAAGTACTCCGTAATGTCCATTAGCCACTAGGGATGAGTATCGAGAAGCAGTAATAGTACTAGTACTAGTTCCTAACTGCCCACTACCTAAAATATAAGTTCCTGGACAAACGAAGCTGCCATCTGTGTTTAGGTGAGAACAACTCATTCTGCTGTAGCTGTTAATGCATTTTCTCTTTCTAAGCGTCCCTTGGTGATGACAAAACTGCTGACAGGGAAAAATTCTCAAAAGTTTGTACCAAATTATAGAGAGAAGTGTCAATAAATTTGATAAATCAGTATTTAAAGTTCAATAAAAGCCTCTAATGATTCCCAGCCCTATCCATTATAGCAGATAATGTGTTCGCTAACATTAGCAAACACATTATCTGCTAGTCACCCCAGACTGAGTCAGGATATAACGGCAAACACTTTAATGTAATGAAATGAGCAAGGGCTTATGAATTCAACTTTTAATTTTTAATGAAAAAATGTGAATTATCTTCTTTCAACTAATTTTGGGTAGTTTTTACTTTTGTGCTTACATTGTAGCCTACAGTTCAAGGGGAATATTACCCCAGAAGTTAGCCTTATTTGGGCAGCTATTGTTGCTAATTAATTCACAGATTCAAAAGTTGCATACAAAACAGGTACTGCATACCTATCTTATAAAACAAGGTTAGTGAGCGAATAAACTGCTGTAAAGTTCGTTATATTATTCGTCTTTGACTTGTATTACTTTATTTCGCACTTCAGTAGCTAAGTTCTATCCATGTCATTTGCGATATGTAACATTCTGAATGTTACTCATGAAATTAACAATTTATGTTTTCTATTAATTCAGACATTTATAATTGTATAAATCAGACTGTACATGACATGTTTTTCTCCCGGGGGGATGAATCACGCGGCTGCTGCTGCAGTGACGCAGGACTTTATGAGTTGTAACCTGCGCTGCTCAGCTCCAGTACGTGCTGCTGCTGCTGACTCCACGTTTCAGCTGCTGTGGCTCCGCTGGGAAGTTTACTTTTCTGATACAGTGACAGGAGTTTCGGGGGAGCGCTTTGTTGCTGTTTGCTTCTTTATTTCTGTGTTGTTTTGGTGGAGCAGGACTGACACTTTCGGACAGGTAAGCCTCCTTCCCCTAAATGGTTTTTATTATATAATAATAATGTTGTAAACATTTACTCGAGTACTGTAACTCACGGTAGTTTACTTGCACTAGA
Source organism: Serranus cabrilla (assembly GCA_903364295.1). Classification (NCBI taxonomy): domain Eukaryota; kingdom Metazoa; phylum Chordata; class Actinopteri; order Perciformes; family Serranidae; genus Serranus; species Serranus cabrilla. The sequence goes on along the minus strand of CAFUXE010000277.1, from coordinate 187,472 downwards.
GTATTAAATGTTATTCTGCTTTATACTTTAAATTCACTACATCTTAGAAGTACACTACACTCACTACACATGTCTGACAGCTTTAGTTACTTTTCATATTAATATAATAATTTTCAGACCCTTCCTGCCAAATGAAAACCATGTATCTTCACATGTGCTGAATCTGAATGCTTAAAATCAGAGTAAAGGATGGACTTTTCCTTCTCGTGTTGACAAAATCCTCCATCTAAAGTTGAAGGGCATATTAAACAAGACATCCAAATATTAAAAATCCAAATCCAGCTTCTAATGCGACATATCTGCCCATTACTGACACGAAACAAACTTGCTATATTTTAAGCACATTGTGCAAATATTTCTTCCATACTTTTACTAAGTATGGTTTAGATTGCAGAACGTTTACTTGTACTGGAGTGTGTTTCCACTCTGTGTTTTCTCTGCAGTAAATCCTTTGAATACTTATTCCACCGCTGGTTTCTGTTTGTATCTCCACAGATATCACCATGCAGGTGATGTGTGGTGTCATGGCGTGCCTCAGTGTGTTTGGGGCTGTCAGACTGCTCTCCCTCCCCTGGCTCTGCAGCCTGTTGGCAGGACTGGGGCTCTGCATGGTGTGGAGAAGCTCCTGGAAGTTCATACATGTAGCCGCATGCACCATCAAAAGAGACCTAATGTGAGGAGTCTGTCTCCCATTCTCTTATTTGATGTTTGCTCCTCTTCCATGCTCCCTAATCTCTTTCATTCCTCTGTTTTCTATCTAAAAGGTGTCTGGTCGCGATCCTGAAAGTGAGGTTGTCCATGTACCGTAATCTGAGAAATAGAAGCACCATCCCGTCTCTGTTTGCCCAGAAGGTGACACTGCACCCAGATAAACCTGCTTTGATCTACGAGGCTACCGGAGAGGTGAGGACTCACTGAAGCTTTGACCGTATCAGCACATCTCTGAGATGAATATCAAGCAGAATCCCTGATATCAGTCATTTTGTTGTCCACATTTCCATATTGATTTGATTCCAGGTTTGGAGTTTCAGGGAGCTGCAGGAGCGCTGCCATGCTGTGGCTCACTGGGCCCTGGCGCAGGGGTGGGCTGAGGGAGATGTGGTGGCCTTGTACATGGAGAGCCATCCTTCAGTGGTGGCCCTGTGGTTAGGTCTGGCTATGATCGGCGTAGAGGCTGCACTCATCAACCACAACCTTCGACAGCACTCGCTACTGCACTGTGTGCGAGTGTCTGGTGCTCGGGCTATGGTGTTCGGGACAGAGATGAGAGAAGGTAGGAAGTTGGAGATATTGTCTTATGAATACTCAGTATGCAGAGAGCAGTTTGGATCACTTTTTTAACTTTTGCCTGTCTCCCAGCGGTGTCAGATGTGAGGGACTCTCTGCAGCCACACATGGTTTTGTTCAGCAGTGGTGAGCAGGATGATGAAGAGGAGATCCACAGCCTCCAGGTTCAGAGCCTGGACGCCCTGCTGGACCGTTCGCCCAGACACCCACCACAGTACACACTGAGGAAAGACTTCAATGGTGCGGCTCTGCTGACTGACTGTGATGACACGTCTTGCTCTTATGTTACATATCACGAAAGTTTGATTGCAACATTTTCTTTTCCTTAGCATGTCTTTGCCTGTCAGTGTAAACAGCTTGCTGCCAGATTTCTCTCTTTCTGGACCTCTTTACTACACCTGATACAACATGCACATAAGGACAAAAACAAGTGTCAAACAAACAAAAGTGCATTTTCAAAGATGGTTCTCTGCTGCTATAATGCATTAACAATTCTCTCCAGACTTCAGAGTTATTAGGTAATATAAATATAAGTGCATTTACTTTTCTCTTATCAGTTCGCTTTGTTTTTTTTTGTTTTTTTACCTTTGTTGTCACATGACATTCCTTAGTTAGTACCTTTCAAGTTTTTGCTTGCCAGACATTCAGAGGGTATGCATGGAGAGACAGAAACATGTTAAGGAATGATGGAGTGCATACCATACATGTGAAACACTGGCAAACAAACACAATCAAAGTTGGTATTGCAAAGTCCCTGTAAAAATCCAGCTCCTAACAACTCCCTTTCTGTTCCTGTCTTCTCCCCTCTCTCTCTCCAAGCAGACAGACTTTTCTACATCTACACTTCTGGCACAACGGGAATGCCGAAGGCAGCTGTGGTGGTGCACAGTCGGTGAGTTAAGCTGTGATAATATCTGAATCGATGTTAAGTTTATGGAGGGCTATAAAATAGAAAAAAACGCAGCACATTTTTAGATGGCCCTTGTAGTAGCATGTTTTAGTGAAACGCTGCAGGACAACTGTGCCGCATGGCATTAACTCCGATGATTTGCCAACACACATCTGAAAAACATGTGTCTCGTTGTACGGAAGCTGAGAACGGCCGTGGTAGTAATTAAAAAAAGAATGTTGTTATCTCAAGATCACAAGAAAACACAAGTCCATTTCCTCTTATTACGTATAATGGCCCAGAGGAAGCTGACTGTGACAGTGAAGTTAGTGGGGGAAACGTGTGGCTACATCAGGTTTTCAAAATAAGGTGTCAACAAAGTGTAAGTACAAAATACATGGACATAAGATCACTGGATAATATTCAAGTATAATTGTTGCCCAGGCCTCTTGTCTTTAATTAAAAAGAAAAAAACTATTTTTTATCCTGAGATAATGGCATTAAAAACGATAGCAACCTATGAAGAAAAATCCTTTACATTTTGGCACCACTATCAGTTAATTGCAGCTGTTTGAAATAAAATCAGGATCATAATGATTTGTGGTCAGTGTCCGTTGATGAGCTGAGGTCTGGTGATGATAGATGTCAGCACTTTATTCCCTCTTTCTTATCAGGTATTACCGCATCGCTGCCTTTGGTTTCCACTCCTTTGGCTTGTGTCATGACGACGTCATCTACAACTGCCTTCCCCTGTATCATTCTGCAGGTAGGCCTCACTGCTTCACTCTCTCCCAGCTCTGATCTGTTGTTCCTGGCTTTAACAAGACATATGTGTCCAGTGACAGATTTAGCTTGTCTACATTAACACAGCATCATTGCCTCACTTGTGTATTTGTGTGCAAGGATTCTCCTATAAATTCTAACTATTCCTTTCTGAATGAACCAAAGCTGGTTTAGAAGTTCTTGTCCTGTATCTGTATGTCCCTGGTGTGTGTGATTTCATTGATAACCATTGTGGTACATTTTGTGACTAGGAAGGTTCAAACTATCGATTATTGTCACTGTCAATTAATCTTTACAACAAATAGATTATAAAAGTTGCTGGTGATTCTTTTTTTGTCGATCGAATAAAGGATTAGTTGTTTAATTGTCACGGCTGTACTGATGAGTGAAAATATGAATGTTTACAGGAACCGTCATGGGTGTCGGTCAGTGTTTGCTCTTTGGTTTGACTGTTGTAGTCAGGAGGAAGTTCTCAGCCAGTCGCTTCTGGGATGACTGTGTCAAACACAACTGCACTGTGAGTACACACTGCGTCCAAATCCAAGTGACACGGTCCAGCCGCTCTTCACTTTTTAAAACACATGGTACCCCTTTAACATTTGTTCAACATTGTGTTTGATTCATTCTTTTGAACCAAAACTGACTGACACCGTGTCTTTTTTTCACAAGGTGATTCAATACATAGGTGAGATCTGTCGTTACCTGTTAGCTCAGCCGGTCCGTTCATCAGAGGCACATCACCAGGTACGTGTTGCCTATGGTAACGGACTCCGACCGTCTGTGTGGGAAGAGTTTGTCCAGAGATTCAGAATCCAACGGGTCGGGGAATTTTATGGCGCCACAGAGTGCAACTGCAGCCTGCTCAACATAGACGGAAAGGTGTGTGCTGTTTGAAATGTGTTTAAGTGAAGGATTTTCCAAACTGCGTCCTGTCTCATGTACATGTCCCACATGTCCAGGTGGGGGCGTGTGGCTTCAACAGTCGCATCCTGCCCACCTTTTACCCCATCAGACTGGTCAGGATGCAGGAGGAGAACGGAGAGCTGCTCCGGGATTCACTGGGACTCTGTGTACCCTGTCTGCCTGGTGAGAACACACACACACACACACACACACACACACACACAATGCCAAGACTAAATACAAATGTCACAATTGTATCAAATGTCCTCTTTCCTCTTCTCTTCTCTCTCTCTCTGTCTCTGCAGGTGAGCCAGGTATGTTAGTGGGACGCATCAGCGACACAGATCCACTCAGGAGATTTGACGGCTACGTTGATAAAGATTCCACCAAGCGGAAAATAGCTCACAATGTCTTTAAGATGGGGGACTCTGCTTATGTCTCAGGTAAGTTCCTTTGTGTCAGAATAATGATGATCAACTGTTTGGGTTTGAACACTCCCACAGTCTAAAAATATACAGACATAGACATTAAATTAAAATGTGAATGTCAGTGATTCACTGTCTGTGATGACAGACTGAGAACCTGTCCGTCATGTGTCCCACCTTCCACCCAGTGCCTGCTGGGATATGTTCCAGCTCCATATGAGTGAAACAACAAATAATGATGTGTGACAGTGAGGATTGCAGACAGACAGCAGCAACAGACGGCGTTACACAATGTGGACACAGGGAGACATTACGTTTCACTTTAGTAAAGCCTACTACAAGGATTCATCATGGGAAATCTTTAATCAAGTCCGTAATTGCCACATTTACAGTGAATCATCTTTGTATCAGATCAAAGTCAGAACTGTAGCGGTGAGTCATTGTCTTCTTCTCTGTCGTCCCCTGCAGGGATGATGATGATTATGATGATCGTTTGTGTCTGTCTGTCTCTCTCTCAGGTGACATACTGGTGATGGATGAGTACGGCTACATGTATTTCAGAGACCGCAGCGGCGACACATTTCGTTGGCGTGGGGAGAACGTCTCCACCACAGAGGTGGAGGGAGTCCTCAGCCGCCTGCTGGGACACACTGTTGTAGCTGTCTACGGAGTTTCTGTACCAGGTAGACAATCAGGACAGGGAAAAAACATGCAGAGCAGAAGATTTAACGAAAGGCTTATCGTTTAATGTGGGTGTCGCATCCTGTAGTCTTCCGTTCATTACCTCACCTGTCTGTGTGTGTGTGCAGGTGTGGAGGGGAAGGCCGGCATGGCAGCAATCGCTCACACGGGAGGCCAGTTTGACCTCGATGCGTTCTTGCTGGCGGTACAGAAAGCTCTGCCTTCCTACGCACGCCCCGTCTTCCTGCGACTCATGCCATCTGTTGACACTACAGGTGAGACAGAAATGCAAGGACATGCAGACACACAAACACATTCGAAAGGTCACACGTGAACTTTCCGCTTTTGTCCGCAGGTACCTTCAAAATCCAGAAGACACGACTGCAGAGGGAAGGATACAAACCACAAGACTTGAATGAAAAGATTTATTTTCTGAACAGTCGTGCTGGCCGTTACGAGGTCGTTACTGATGAACTATATAATGCCATCACGGAGGGGAGAGTGTGTCTATGAGACAGCAGCGGGCTGAGTAGTCCGTTAAAGAGGATAATGTATATATTTCAAACTGGAAAGAGAGAAAACACAAAGATGTCAAAGACATCTGTAAATACTAATGTGGAAATATGACTGTGGTGCTGTTTTTTATTTTATTTTTTATAATAAAATCATGAATCAAATCATTATTTTTCCTAAATCTAATGCACTTTTTTTGCAATTAAATACACAAAGAGAAGAGTTAGCTCTGTCATCTCAATGTAAGTACATCTGTGCGACTTTGCACTAAATGTGAACATCAGCTTATTTACAAGCTATCACGTTGATGTTTAGCAGGTATAACGTGTTCACCATAATTTAGCATCCTAGCATGCTAACATTTGCTAATAGCACTAAACACAAAGTGCAGCAGAGGGAAACATACGAGTCATCCGTTTAGCAGGTATTTAGATATTAGCCAAAGGGCTGCACAGATTAAGTTTGTGTTTGTGCAGTTTCATACATCCTGACAAGAACATAACTGAAATTATATGGACGTCCATTGTGAGAGCAGTTTCTTCTTTAACATGTTGAGAGTTGCTTATTCTCTGAAGAAACACAGAGACAGTGTTATGAATCAAAGTCTTTACTTCATGCAGCACAGAGAGAAGACAAAAAGCATTCTTTCCCAAAGACAGAAACTGTTCCACTTATATACAGCAAAATCATGGTTCACATGACCAAAAGGGCTGGACTCCAAAAGGATGCCCTCCCACCTTAAAGTAGTAAAAGAAACTGGGATCAAAAGTTACCGGACAGTGACTAAAGCCTCAAAGAAATAAAAGCATCAGGTGTTGAAACAATGCAGAACAGTCACAAACTTCATGCAAATGAACAGTATGACCCCCTTGGTCAGACACCTTAGGACATGAGATGCTGTTTTAACAAAAAAAAATACTGTTATACACATCACATGACATTAAAGGCACCAAAAAACAAAAAATCTCCCACACCATCCAATATTTGAGACAGTTCATTAAAAACTGGTTGAACTGGAGGGGATGTCAGCTGATCACCAAAGTCATCAGGATGGATCCTCTGGGGTCCGTGAATGGTTTCCACCTGGTGCTATGACTACTGAAAATGAAGACCGTTAGATTCATTGTTGATGATGTTTAGGGCTCTGTTCAGTGAAATATGGTAGGCCAAGCTGAACCTGGGCTTGCTGCTCTGTTTTTTGTCTTTTGACTTTTCCTTTCCACTGGGTTTAGTTTTAACGAGCTGGTTCTTCGAGGTGCATCTGTGAGGTTTGGTTTTCTTCTCCTCTCTCACAGAACAAATCAGCAGGTCTTTGTCTTCAGGGAGACGACCGTGCTCTGACATCTTGCCGTTGCTTTCAGTTGATGCGGAGTTAATGTCTCCCTCAGTGCAGGATTCATTTTTCTTCTCATTGATGGCAGTGCTCTCCACAGGGACATAATCTGACTCCACGCTGACGTTCACGCTCTGTGCCAACAAAGCAAAGCCTCCACACAGGGATAGGCTCTTAAAGTATGGGTACACCTTTTCAGTGAAGCGATCTCTAAACATGAAAAGATGCATGTCAGTATCAGCATCCGTGAATCCCAGAGTCCCTTCATCCCAGTCCAGCCGCACATGGACCCTCCTGAGGTGGTGTGAGTTCAGGGTCTGAGCAGGAGTGGTCAGGGCTTGGTACACGCCTTCCCGCAGGCTGATACACCAGAGTCCTGCCTCTGGACAGGCCTCAAACTCTGTCCTTCTGGACACAGACTGAGCAGCCACACCAACTGTCCAGTTATCAGCATCACCAACCTGATGAAATCAAGAGAGAAAAACGTTACAAGAAACTAACCAATACAATAAAAGCAGCCTATCAATGTGAACTCAACAAATCCAACACACAGGTCTGAAAGATGAAGCCAATGCAAGTGCCTAAAAAACCTGCATTCTTTCTAGCGGCCAGATTATGAAAGTTTACGAGAAAATGTCATCTTACTTGATTTGTTACTTCAGTAAACATTTTCCTGATGAGTTTATGATCTCAATTGTTAGTTTCAAGTCTTCTGAAATACAGCAGGATGTTAATTTTGTAAATTATCATTATAATGGCTTTCCATCAAAAGGCCGCAGACTCAATTTAAAACCTTAATCAACAATTATACTGCTCAGCCTCTATTGCACACAGTATGTAAATACCTCAATATCCCAGCAGTGCACTCCTGAATCAAAGCCCTCTCTCGCCAGGATGCAGGAATATGGGTGGAAACGTTCTGGGTTCGCTGGGACCGGGACAGCACCATTCAGACTCTGCTCCGGCCCCTGTGACGGTCCAGGGATGATATGTACACTGTTTAACCCTGGAGACACCGTCAGGGACTGGCCTGCTGTCCTGGGGTCCAGGGTCACTGGAGCTGGAAGACAAAAAGGGGGTCAGAGGCACTGAAGGAGGGAGCAGGAAGTGCAGGAACAGATAGAAAGGCACTGACTGTACGGGGCGACGTGTTTCATCTTCTCCCACTCAGCATACCGGAGGTTACCCAGGTGTTTGGCTACATCTATCAGAGGTCTGCAAACCCTCTGCGGCTCCCTGTCACCTGTCCATGTGCTGCAGTCAATAAACATGAATATGCAGTTATACAGTTGCATTTACATGTGTATGCATAAAAAAAACACCCAGAAAAGACTCTTACCTGTTCATCGTGTCCTGGTAGTGCTGTAAAAAAAAAAGTGTGTTTGGTTACAACTTTAAATACAAACACCTGTTCCCATTCATGATTCATTTTGTTACATTTGCCTGGTGTTACCTCTAAAAACCTGACCCCATCCCCTCCTGCATCCAGCTCCTCCTCAACCAGATGGATCTTTTCTTCCAGCGCTTGTATCACCTGGTTCATTCTGTCTATCTGTTCTTCTGACTCTCTCTTCTTCTCTTCCTGTTCCTCCCTGAGCGCCAGCAGCCTGGCGGCTTCCTCTTCCCTCAAAAACTGGTGAAGACTCTCAAACTCCTTTTTCATGTGCTCCTCTGTGAGTTTGGCCTCAGCCTGGCAGGAATAGAAAAAGTGTGAGGAAAGAAGAAGAAGTGAAGCCGTCGTAACGTAACGATTTCAGGTTGTTTCTGCAGTTTTTTTGCAGTTCTACCTGGTTGTGTCTGGATGCATGTTCGCAGGTCTGTGCAACTTTCTCACAGTCAGTCATCTTCTTCTTCAGTTTATTTAGTGATGATCTGAGCTCCTCCTAGGGGCCAAAAGGAGAATTACTTTGAAACAACTGCATTAGTATCTTTTGCAACTAACCCAGGGTAAGAAGTACATTTTCTCAAGTATTTTACTTAGGACAAATACTTGTAGTTCACTTGAGAACGTACACTCATTTGACAGCTACAGTAAGAAGTTACAGGATTAAGGTTTTATACCCAACATGTACAACAGGTTTATAAAAGACGATACATTACAGTGTGTATTGTGGTTAAATTAGCTACATCTGTACAAGATATGACATTAGATGCTGCTTACATAATACATAAATTATTATAATCAAGTAATATTATATATGATAATACTGTTAAAGGCCATTCAGAACAATGAGTACTACTACATTTCATATTTTACATAAGTACATTGTGTTGCTACTTCAGATCCCTCTTGGAAAAGAGATTTCAAATCTCAATGGGGTTTTATCTGGTTTAATAAAAATATATAAAATTGAACAATATAAGTATAATATATAATAATATAATAATATTATAAGCAGTTTTAAGTAACATTTTGAATGCAGCAGTGGTGAAATGTAACAAAGTAAGATAAGAACAAAAAAAGAAGAACAGGGTACATTATCTTGAGTAAAAACACCTGTGTGGATGGACCTCAAATTACACACTCACCGGCCACTTAATTAGCGAGCAAGGTGTACCTAATAAAGTGGGGGTGTGGTCTTCATCTGCCTCAAGGTTGGATGTGTTGTTTGTTCAGAGATGGTCTCTGCAGATTTTGGTTTTAACGAGTGGATATTTGAGTTACTGTTGAACCAGTCTGACCATTCTCCTCTGACCTCTGACCTCTGGATCAACAAGGCATCAAGCCTCACATTTTCTCTTTTCAGATCATTCTCTGTAAACCCTACAGATGGTTGTTACATCGGGTCGTCTTCAGCATCTCTACATGCCTAAATGCACTGTTGAACAGGTGTATGTAATAAAGCGTCAGGTCAGTGTACGATCACTTTCAAATTGATTGATAAAACTACCGAAGAGATAGCTGGATAGAGAGAGATATAACAACTAGTCAAGTTTTGCTCTACTTTCTGCTGCTCATACTTTGATTAACTTGATACTTTGATTAATTATTACTTAAACATGACTTCAAACTGACTTCACAGGGATTTAACATAATCCACAAGCTCTTCAGGTTATTCTTAGCATTTTGGTGTGTGTGTGTATGTGTGTGTATGCACGCAGGTCAAATTGCATGTCTAATGAGATCTAAACCTGCATTTGTGACACGATGATAGCAACAGTAATTACCGGCTTTAGTTTTCAGCTCGGTGCCTCTTTAAAACTCACTCTAAATGCAGCCTGTGTAAACTAATCTTGGATTAACAGGCGGCATCTGTTTATGCAGGGAAATAAATATTTACAGGAGATGAAAAAATGCCTGAATACCTCCTTGTAGAGACATCCACTTTCTGTGGCCACAGGAAGCATGTTAATGAAAAAGTAAGAAACAGCCATGAGAGGGTACCCTTACTCTCAGCGAGAAAAAAGGCTTGAAATGTTGAAAGAGGCTGTGCTGATGAGAGCTCTGCTGTTATTTGACGTCTTTGTGCCACTGTTTTGTTTGGCTCTGAGGCGGCAGGGCGGCTCTAACTGGAAAATCAGCGTTCAAGCACTCTTGTTGGCAATCATCTGTCCTGCTCAAGTGTCCTTGTGGAAAACAGTGAAATCCTGCCAGCTGCCCTGTATCCAGTCCTTCGGCATCATGCTTTATTGCTTTCAGTGAAAGCCTTTCTCCTCTGTGGCTCAGTCAAAGATAAACAGGATTCACAGCATGACAGTGATATCTAGAGTGATTCAAAAACTATTTCTGCCTCACAAAAATATTATCATTTGTCCTGACTTCTCTCTAATAATGGATTTTATACAGGTGTGAGTCATCAGTTGTAGTTAAATAGTCACAGCTGCAGATCCTGGTACCTGATTCCTACCTTGCAGTCAGTTGCAGCATCAGTCAGCAGGTAAACTCTGTGTCCAGCGTGGCTCACAGCTGCACACTGCTCACATAAAGGCTCCAGGTCATCCACACAGAACATAGACAGGCTCGCTTCATGTTCCTCACACTCCTCTGGAGAGTCAATCGACCAGGGTGTCGAGGCGGGGCCGTCTGCCTCTGCTTGGTGAAGGGAGACGGGGAGGAACGACTGGCAGCTCATGGTGGTCTCCAGGTTTGAGGGTTTGAGTCGGACTGAAGCGGAGGCTTTCACATGAAACATATGAAAAGAGGGAACATGGGAGGACATAAAAAGAGGGAGGAGCCGTGTGTTTGCATGTTTTAGTATCAGCGTTGCATGTGCAGTTGCCATGCATCAGTCTTGATTCATGCTCTATCTATGTACAGCATGAGAGGCACTGGAGTTTCTTTCAGTAGATCTACTTACACACTCCTCACACTCAAACTTGAAGCTAAGCCAGCGCGCCTACACCAGATGTAACCATACATCACTCTGTAGTGTCAGTCTGACTGTCACGACCCTGTGATTTATGGTACATTCTCACATCCTGAGGCCAAATTCATTCCTGTGCTTTTGCTTGTTACTTTTACTACCTCACCCTCCCTGTGGAGGTATGGCCCTTCTTTCATTGAATGGAAAACATTGCAAGAAAAGGTGTAATTGAGCTCTCATGACCTTTAATTTATCCATGTAAAGTGTCAATTTTTGTAATGTGCACTGTTTCAGACTTTTTATTTTCCTAGTACATGTGAATTACTGTATATTTTTGGAGGCTAGTACTTCATGTACAGTATGCCGGGCTTGAACTATGCTAAGTGGATCCAGTTTCACTGGCCTCTAACAATTTGAGCTGCAGAGAACATGTCGGCCGGATCGGCTTCTGACAGGTGAATCATGTGTCATTGAATGATATCCTCTTAAGTGATATGAATGACACAGTTGATTCTTAATTTGCAAAAGGTCAGGTGGTACATGTTAAGACAGTATGTGTCCATGCACCATTGGCCCTTTAATGGTCTTCTCATTTGAGCTGTGATATCTTTGCTAGCACTCGGTAGAAGTGTGTTAGACCAAAATGATTAGACACCTTGACTCTCCTGCCTGTGACTGATACATTTAATACAAAATGAATAATCCATTGCTTTATTCTGGGTTGCACCATTTAAAGCTTATTTGAAGAGATAACAGACAAAAGCCCACTTGTTCAGTGACACTGATACCTGTGAACATGGCTTCAAAGCTTTTATCACTGTCTCATGCAGGTTATCATGTACAGACAGATCCCTGTCTTCTCTGTTTATATGGGTACTACCATACATGCATGATTGTGTGCATGTGCATGTGCAAACCTCCATCACCAGACGAAACTTCTGAGACAGATTCGGCCACACACCTGAGCAGAAGAGAGACAAGATGAAACACATCACGCTACCAGTGTTTGCAGGTATTTTCTGTAATAGTTTTGTAGAGCTCTCTGCCTGCTGTCTCCTCTTATTCTCTGCTGTCCTCGTCCTCGCCTCTGATAACCCTGACAGATGCTCTCTGTCCTCTGGCATGAAGAGTTTTAGAGGCAATAACAATGGTGATGGGCTGTGATGTTAAAAGCTGTATTGCCCCTTAAAGGTGGCTCACTAGTTGTAGCACCCAATTTTCCCTCTGTCATCAGTTTGCCCAACTACAAGAGCTGATTGTGGGTTGTGCAGCGTCATATCATTCTCAGAAAGTTGATTTTGTGGCCAAAGTGTTGAGAGGGTGAAGTCCTTTAATTCCCCTGCCTCCTCTTTCACCATCCCTCAGTGTTTCTTAAGTCAGTTCACGTTAGTATAATCACAATTTTATTTAAAGCCTGAGAAAAGTCCTCACTCTCTTTGTAATACATGTCCTCGTTTTGATTCCACTGGTTGACATTGCTGCACATAAATTAGAGTATGAGGGCATCACGCCGGGTGGTTGTTGTTTTGCCAAGTTCATCTCAATATTGACTGTCAACACAAATCAGTTTTATTGAGCCCACTACAATGAAATGACGTGTGAGTACAGGAAGAGGTGGAGGCAGAGTGATCAGAAAGGTGAAGACAGACATTTGGACTGATAAGGATAACAGGACAAGAGGAAAGGTAGAATGGGAGGGAAGCTCACCTGTCAACTAAACTCCAAACAACACAGGAACATCTCAGGTAAGCCTGTAGTGATAGGCGGAATTTTTTTTTGAGATTTTGTTCATAGACCCACCTGCCACACATTTATCTTTAATGACTATTTGAATATCCAGAATCTTACATAAGCCTCCCAGAAAATGTCAGTTTTTCAAAAATTTGACCAGTGTTTTTTTAAATTTAATAAAATATTTATGTATGATTTTTTACACAAAAATATGTAATATTCTTATCCCTCTCTTTGTGGCATGTACACCGTAAACTGTCCTTTGTCATTCATGCTCAGCAGCAGAAAATGCTGCTATTTACCAAACACCTACAAGTGCATGCTGACACGCCAATGAACACAATAACTGCTGAGCCATCCACATGAACTGTGATTGAACTGTCACTGAGGACACATACTGTATAAATAGGAGACACATTCATGGAAAAACTCAGATTTTTTTGTGGTGGAAAGTGCAACACCAAAATCTCTCAAGAGTGTTTATTTAGTTGGAAGTCTGGTGACTTTGAAGGCCATAATGTTTAACTCACATCCGATTCAGGCTCATCCAACTCTTCAATGCAAAGTGTGGACTGTGCTTTTTATACTGTGTGCTGGTTAGTAAGTAAGTTACATGGCGTTGTACAATGTAAGCAGTGAAGAAAAATAGAGAGGTAAAATAACAGTAAAAAAAGAAAGAAAGAAAACTACACAGAAGGCACGTTTCTGCATCTTTATAACTAGGGAAAAATGTTTCCATATTGGAGCTGTAAATAACTGTAAACACTTACAAAAAAGGTTTTTTTAAGGTTTGCATAAAATTTGCTTCTAAAGACCAATATACTTCTTTATTTTAACAGCAATGCTCTCAGTTCCTAAAATGACAACTTCTGTTTTGTCAGCGTTAAGTTGGAGGAAGTCCTGAAATCCTTAATAGATGTTAGGAAATCTTGCAAGACAGACACATAACTGATGTCATTCAATTTGAAATAAAAGTATAGGCCTGTATCGTCTGCATAAAAGTGATCAGGAATACACTTACACTAAATACCTCAAATCTCGTATTTCCTTCTCTGAACAGAGCACATTGAGGACATCATGGAGACATTGGCTCCTCTCTATCGACGCCACCTCGCCTCACATCTACTGACACACATGAGGAACAAACACGTGGAGCCCACAGAGCCCCGCCCTCTAATACAGCATCTTGTGAGAAAATTAAAAAAAATGTATGCATTATCTGTACATTTTGAGAGATTGCTTATAACTAAATCAAACTCTCTGCTCCAGGAAGTGGTTGCAGATGCTGGGTTTGTGCTGGAGGGAACTTTGCCTCAATACGTGGATGGGATCTGGACACATCGCCACCTGCTGGTCACCAACACTTTTACAGTCGAGAGTCGTGATTCCAAACAGGTACAGACAGAAATCCAGAAACCATCTGCTCCCTGACCTACATCTGCTGTTTCTACTGCAGCCTGATCTGCACATTTGTGTGTCTTTGTGCGTGTGTGTGTGTGCCGTGACTGTGAATGCTCCAGGTATTTGAAGGTGGTTGGGGGTGTAAGACAGAGCTGGTTATCTCTGGCTGTCATATCTGCACCTCCATACAAGAGCATAGAGAGTTAGTGGATGACATGTGCCGACACATCAAAGGTATGCTTTCAGACTACAGCTGCTATTTACTGTCTATAGGCAGTCTGTATATACTGTTGCTATTGTCCTATTTTAATCAAACAAACACTTGAATGTGTGTGCATGACTGTGGTTTTGCATGGCTTCAGGTAAATCAGGTGGTAAACTGGCATGCTGGGATTGCCCCACAGTGTTTCCTGTCTTCATGCAGCACCCTTACAGTGCCCCAGTGTGTCTGGCCACTGGATCACAGCAGGAGCAGACACAGTGGGCCAACGTACTCCGCGCTGCAGCACAACATCAGAGCTGTGGTATAGCTCTCTTATCGCTGTTCCCAATCATAAGCCAGACTAACTTTCCACATGCTTCAACACCTTCTTCACATTAAGAGAGTTCACATTAATCTTGTTCGTTTCCTTGATTATGTATTGTCTGTTAGCACTGTGGTGTGAAGATTCACCAGAATCCAGAGCCTTCTTAGACGCTGTGTCTTCCTTGAAGAAGCTCAGAGTAAACTGTCAAACAGAGGTTCATCCCATGGGCGATGGGGTAGAGGTGAGCCATCATTAGGCAAGACGTCAACCTCTTGACTTCCCATAAATCACCCTTCTCATATTTCTCTGTCCATTTTAGACCATGCTTCTTTCTGTTTTCTGTAAGGTCAAACCAAAAGATTTGTTATTTTTGAGTTGATGATGTCATGTATTTATGTCTTGTTGTTTTCCACCCTCATTTTCTATTATCCAAGCCTTTGTTGCCTCTTTAATATCTCCCATCTGTCATCTTTCCTCTTCTGTCTCTCTGTTGCCCTTCAGGTGTTGGTAAGCGTGGTGATGGAACAAGTGTTGTCCTACCTCAAGGAGCAGGTATTTCCCAGGATGATTGTCCATCACAGCAGGAGGAAGACAGCCTGGATCAGAGTGAGAGAGAAGGATACAACACATAACACAGGCCTAGGCATACACATACATATGAAGGTAGAAAACAATGGCCAAATGACTCTCACATGCTTGTGTATTTATGCATGCTGTCAGTTGCTGTCTGAAGTCTACAGGACAGCAAGGCATCAGGTGAAATCTGCCATGGCTGCCCTGAAGGAGGAGTTGTCACTGTATCGCTCTGATGTGGAGAAACAGATCACTGCAGGACTGCAGCAGGCTGGTCTGCTGCAGGACCACATCGCTCACACCATCACAGGTGTGTGTGAGTGTGTGTGAGGTCAAAGGATGCAAAATGAGAATGAGTTCAGCATTTTGACCCTTTTTGCCGCTTTCACCTCAGAGGACATGTGTGGGCCGATGTTACAGTCTCTCCTACACACGATCGTCCCAAGGCTCGACCGCACTCTGCAGGAAGTGGCCAAACCCCTCTGTGATGCATTTGATTCCACCTGGCAGTACTTCCTGGAGACATGTGATGACATCATGGACCTGGGATCAAATAGCACGTCAGTGAAAGATATTAAAAAAGAGGTGCATTGAGCAAAAGTTTCCTTTCTTCTACCCCTTTGCTTTATATAAGTGTTGTTCTCGACCTGAATCAGAACCTGGAAAAAGTGAATAAATATTATTGAAAGTAGCATGAATAAAACTTAAACATAGTCACTTCTCCATGAACATTATTTTTGCCTGAGTCAAATAGATTTTCATTGCCATTGGTGTTAAACAATGAAGACCACCCATGATCCCACGCTAATGCATGATGTCACCATAGTCTATCTTTTGTTTTGATTTAGAGATCAAATTAGAAATTACATACTGTGCAATCGATGTTCACACTAAGGCATAAAAAGTCAATCTGTGATTCAGTGTCATAACTAGCAATCCTTCATTTTATATGAATTAACGGTGGCAGCTTATGGTAGATTTTGTTTGTCTTGCACAAAGTAACAGCAGAAGAATGATCGTTGATCTAAATTTCCCTCGGGCGACAGAAGAGGTGTTTTATACTTTCTATAGACCTCTTCATTATTTGACTGGCAGCTATGCAATTGTGTAATTACGTGATGGAATGTGAAGTGCTGTACAAGGCCAGAGGCGTGAGATATTTTAATGGAAGCTCATGTCATGTTTCTTTTCAAATATTAATCATTATTATTAAGCAGAATGTATGAAAATACATGCGGATACCTAATCAATCCATCATCTATTAAACCAGTGTGGAATTTATAATCTGTTGTGCATTTTGGCTTTAAAATCTGAGGCTTTTATTGAGCTACACACTCCAATGTGAAGGATACAACTGGCAGCTCCTTCATTGGTTTCATGCTTTCTGATGGCACTGCTCATAAATGTTTGTTTTTAACTTGTAGGTGCTGAGTCCTCTCAGAGGCCTGGCACCAGACGATGCCAGGATGTGGCAGTGTCTGGACAGGCTGGAGATGAGCTCAGAGGGGCGTATGTGGCTCCAGGAGACATGGGGAGTCCACAGTGGAACCTGGAGGCCTTTAACACTCAGAGCTCAGAACATGCTCTACAAAGTAACTTAACAAACATGTTTGAGTATCCAGGAAATAAACACTTGTTCCTCTCTAGGGACATTTTTTAAAAACCTTTTAATATGTGTTTTTCACAATACTTTTGGCTGAGTTGATGCATGTGGTTTGATTGTTTGGAAACCCATCTCCTACTTTCTAGCTGAAATACAGACACTTCTTGAAACCCATTAAATTGTTAGTTTTCGATCAAACTTACATTACAGAATAAAATCACATGTTCTATGATCAGGTTTTCAATCGAGAGGACTATTTTCAAAATTTTAGTGTCAACTATTTTCTACCAATTTGAACCATTTTCTCATTTTCACCCCAATACAAGTTCTTTTCCTGGCTTCAATAAGGTTATTGCTGCTGTATTATGGAAAATGTTGTCAGTAATGACAAAGACAAATGTTGGCTGAGGTTAACTCAGTGGAAGTGTAAAAACACATGGCAGTTTTTTTACACAGGCATTTTTGTCAGGGGAAATTTTGAGGGAAACATGAGGCAGAAAGGTTCAATCCAAAGTACAGAACAGCTTCCTTAAAAGCTTGCCATGCTTCCCTTCACATCCCTCCACTCTTCCACTGTGTCTCTTCCAGGTGGTGGATATGTGTGCTGTGATGTTCTGGAAGCTGCTCTCTCGATATCCATGTTGTTCCTATGACTCTTCCCAGCTCACAGAGGTGCTGTGTAGGATCAAAGAGAGAGTGGTCAAGGTGTGTAGTATGGTATGCTTGGAAAAAAAACAGTTATTTTCTTAATGTCTTTCAAACCACGTCTCTGTCTGTCCCTGCCTCTGTCCCACACACATGTAATGCAACACAGCACCTGGAAACAGAACTGTCGGCTCTTCGATCTAACTTAATTCTGGAGGTGATCCTGCATATAACACTGCCAGCGTTCACCTGTGGTGCTGGTGAGCAGGTACGTGTGTTTAACTATCTTTACCTGTGTGTTTAGTTTCTTTATCTTGGGCTTTATTGTAACTCCTCTTGATTTTAGGATCTGCATCGTTACTATGCCATGGTGAACTCAGAGCAAGCCCTCTTCATCCACCCTGACACCATCTTCCACTCCATCCTGAGAGACAACTTGACCTCTTACATCCACTCAGGTACAGTGTGGGATTTGTTAGTTTCCATCTGGATCTAAACAATTTTTTTTATTTTAATCTTACCTCTTTAAATGGGCATTTGGCACCTATAGGTGACCCTTTGCCTTTGCTTTTTAATTGCACAATCTGTTAATTTCATTTTAAAGAATACAGTGTCAAGATTTTTTTGTTTCCCCCTGCAGTGATGAAGTACTCCCTGCCACAGAAGTTCATGCCTCTCCCTGCCGGTCCCAGCAACGCCTGCAGCTCCAGCTCTAGTTTCTCTGAGCCAGTGTATCACAAGCTGCTGCCTCCTGGTGACTTCTGGCAGATCTTCTGCCAAAAGTCTGGAGGCTCCACCTCAGGATCTGAAACACTCATGCCAAGCACCAAGTACGACCGAGATGACACTTTGGCCACCTCAGAAAACTCTGAAAACTGCATGCTTTCACATGCAGGAGAATATATCCATCTCACTGTGCCATGAAGGAACTCTGGAAGAACACCATTGTAGTACAATTTAGTAGATAATGTCCCCTTTGTTTATTCTAGGTCTATTTGCATTGACTGGGGACCCAGTTTTCGGTGTTCTATTTCTTGTTATAATTAGGTTATGGTTCGGTGGTAGAAGGGGTTCTTTTGGATCCGCCGGCCCATTGAGGGTTTGTTTAACCTGTTGTTAATAAATCGTTGTTTGTGAACCACTCCTGACTTTGTGGAAATTATGTTAGATCCCCTTTATTGGGAGCCTAGGGTGGGGGTCGTAACAATGCTGCAAAGCAGTGTTTTTTCGTGTGTAAATGATTGCATTTCCTTCCTGTAACATAACGCTTACTTTTAACTAAAGTAGAGGGCTACTCTTAAATCCTGCAACAATTTGGGAATTAAAACAATATAATAATTTGGTATAAGTGCTCAGAAGTCAAAACTGTAACAAACAGCTTTTATTAAGTTGGCTGTACATAATCAGGAAATTCCATCTAAACCTTGACGAGACTAAAGTATTTTCTTTTCCTTGTGATGTACTGCATATTTTTGTATCTCTCAAGGCCTCTGCACATGAAGCGATCTGAGAATTTTTATTTATTTCTTCGGTGTAGTTTCGGTTCATGTAAAAGGTTCCAAAAGGCAAACAGACTGGGATCCACAGCTGTAAAGTGTAGAGCAGTATCATGATAAAGTGATCCTCCAGCCTGAGGCGTGACCTATGACACGGGTCTGCAGTTTATTGAACACTCATGGACACGCCCATGCTGCTTTCTAGCAGCTTCTTACAGCTGGATCTGCTCTTAAAGGGGAGGACACACGCAGCTGAAAGCCTGGCTTGCCTTTTAGAGCACAAATATATTTATAACATATTTTTAAACTAGCAGTAGCTCTCTGGTATTATTATTTCTAACTATCTGAACGAGGAGAAGAAATGCGGTCCTTCGACTTTCTTTTGAGGAAACCGAGTTCCCCTTAAACCAGCCCAGACTTGCCCTTTAATCCAGGCAGCTCCGCCGCCATGTATCCGCTGTCGGCATAACACAACAGCGGGACCCTCAGCCTCCACATCCTCCGTCCCTTCTCTGTCCGACCGCCGCGTCACCAGCGAGTTTCTGTCCCCTGCCATGCCCCGGGTCACCTCACTGCTGCCTGCCCTGCTGTTCGTCCTCCTGCCGGGCTCGAGCCGGGAGTATTTCCCCGAGGAGCGCTGGAGCCCCGAGTCACCGCTCCTCGCTCCCCGGGTCGTCGTCGCGCTGGTCTGCCGCAACTCAGCGCACTCTCTGCCGCTGTTCCTCGGAGCCCTCGAGCGGCTCAACTACCCGAAGGACCGCATTGCGCTGTGGTGAGTGTCACCTTTGAAAACTCATTAAAATAAGTGCTGGCGATACACAGAATGTCTATGAGTCCGCAAGTTTTGACCACATTGTGTAAAAACTTTTAAAAAGTGTTTTTTAACAATATCAAACCGTCAATAAAGTACAACAGAGTGTCATTAAACGTCCGTGTGAGTACATTAAGGTGCACGTTTGGCCCATGTAGACACGTTATAGAGGAAAACTATGTTTGCGCGTGCGCTTGTGAGTTCTGGCCAGGTGGGGCCGCTGTGTTATTAAGATGTAAGAAAACGCACGGGCGACTTGTCCTCACACTTAATAAATCAAATCAGTGGTGAAATCAGTGATAATTACAGCAGCGTGGCCGTACACGCCCCGTGGTATTGTAGGGACTTGTCCCCGGCAGCGGACCACGGAGGAGGGCTGACCCAGCAGACCCGTCCCCGTGAAAAGTTCCATTCAGTCACAGACCGTCTCTCTCATCGCCCCTCCGTTTTCCCCCTCTGCCCCACCCTCAGATTTACTTTCCACTCCCTTTTTTCCCCGTCCACATCTTCGTCTTGCAGACTCGACGGGAACAAAACCAGCATTGTTGTAAAAAATTGCTTTAAAATTGGCACCTGAGTTGTCAAAATCTACATACAACAAAGTGTGCCTGTGAAGATGTTTATTAAAATCCTCTGAAGGATTTAGGCTTCTCTAACCGTTGCCTGTTGTTCTGTGTCCCAGCCCCCAGCCTTTCACATTATTATTGTCTCCAGCACTGCTCACTTCCTCTTGTCAGGTTGATCCCGTGCCAGTAGATCTGTTTTTGAAGATTAAGTTAATCTTCTCATCGCATTCAGCCCTGACAGGTTAAATAATATTTCTTGGATACTCAACTAAAGGCAAATAAGAGCAATGGCTTCACACAGAGTTATGTTCAATCTGCTGGGTTATTACAGATGCTGGAAATCCCTGAAAACACTTGAATGTTGTGTGCTTGGATTTGGAACAAAATATTTGAAATATGGCTTACACAGACCATGCCAAGTCTACCTGAAACGCAATATATTTTGAAATATGAAACTTGTGTTTTCCTTTAACCTGTCATCCTACTGTGGAATGTTGTCAAGAAAGATAATTTTGGTGGTTTAAAGCACAATGACATCTGATGTTAATGTGATGTAAAAAGTGGAATTATACTGGATGAATGCAATATAAATATGTAATTTACCACAACTATAAGGTGCTGGAAAAAGTACAAAAATGCTTAAAGTGCTTGAATTTGACTCAGTTAAAGTTAAAGTTGTTGATACTGGCTTTGTAAGTTTGGTTTGAAATGAAACATAATTCACTATTATGAATGGATTGTTTGATGTGGGAACTCGTCTGAGAGTGAATGTTGCGTTGGACTTTTTCAGTGGGAGCTAGAATGAGGGGTTTCAAGTGTCCGTGTGTCTGTTCAAACAAACCAGCCTGAATGTTGAGCTTTTTTCCTTGTATCCCAGCCAGCAAATTCAGCCTCCGTGCCCCAGTCTAACTGTGCCCATGTGGCAGTCAGAGCTCAGTTTTCTGCGTGGTTGCTTTGATCTACAACATATCTCTTCCCTCAGTGGAAGAAAAGATATAAAAGGTTTTGAAATGCAGTGTGAAAGACATAAACTGAGCTGCAAGCTGGCCACCTGTCCATACCTGCAGTTATCAGCCTGACAGGTTAAGATGGAGTACTTGGCAAGCAGCAACATAGACACACACACACATGCAGACTGGTTAATTATGTGTATGTGTGTGTGTGTGTGTGCGTTCTGCAGGGATATGCAGGATGGATTTTATCAATCCATAAATCTTCCGTTTTTATCCCTCTGTCTCTTCCTCTGCTCTCTTTTATCCTTTAGGCATGCTTCTATTGCTGGCATGCAAGCAATCTGAAATCTCTTCCCTCCGTAAACAGTTTTTAACATTTTTTATTCACTACTTCTGCTCATTCAAAACCTCACAGCAGTCAGAGAGGGAAGAGAGAGAAGGTAGAAGAAGATGGATTGGTGAGTTGGTCACATGTAGGTGCTGGGACGGCACTGCTGTGTTAAATCACCACAGACGGATGGGAAGCTAACACCTGCGGCACGCCGACTGTCACTCACTACATGACAGGGCGAGGAGCAAATCCATCTCTCTCATATTTACACATTCTTTCCCTCTCCCTCTCTTTGTCTGTGGCCCTGCCCCTCCCTGACACACAGAGATTTGTTATGATAACACAGACAGCAGACGAATGCTCCTATTGTCTGTGATCTTCTTTGTGCACGCCTGACATTAGTGATGTGCAACTCTGCTATAATGACAACAAGACCTTCAGAGGACGAGAGTATAAATCAATATTCTATCAGTGCAAAATCTGGTTATACCCAGATTTATCTTCAACGTTGTCTATTGCCAGGTTTCTGTATCTGTATTCTATTTTCATGTAAATGTTTAAAAAACATTAGAATAGCTTTGTGTAAATAGGCAACTCTGCAACCCCAAATAAAGTTGGGACGCTGTCGAAATCATTTTTTGGCACATATTCAATTTACAACTGTTCAAAAAATATACATTTGGTGTTCAGACGGATAAACTTTATTCTGAATTTGACCTGTCCACAAAAGTTGGGACAGATGCGTGTTACAGTAGTTTTACATCACCTTTCCTTTTAACGGCACATTAAGGAGCTGAGGACACTAATTGTTGAAGTTTTGTAAACGAAATTCTCGCTTGATATACGACTTCAGTTCCTCAACAATCTGGGGGTCTCCCTTTGTGTGTCACACATCAGGTCAGGCCTGGCATTGTTTTTCCCCTTAATTTAAATATGCATACCTGAATGCATGTAACAGACTGTGATCTTCCTTCTATGTGAATATGAAGATATAACACAAAACCCAAGCAGCTGCCAGTGGGCAGCTCCACCACCAGTGCTGTATGAATGTATGTGTGAATGAAAGTGGAAATCACTTTGTCCGTAAAGGTAGGAAGGCGCTATATAAATGCAGTCAATTTATCATTTACTATCCGTTCTTACAATAAGTATAAGCATTATTTATACAGAGGCATTGGCTCATTACAATAAATGACTGGAGAAAACTAGAAAACAATGGAGTTTCTGTTTCGAGAATGGCGTTTGAGTGGCAGAATAATAACTGCAGCTAGATATTTATGAATAAGGCATTATCATGCACAGGAATTGCTGTGGTGCTCGGACGTCAGCCAGTGGCCAAATGCAACTGAATAAAGCTTGAATCACTGAATTTTAATGACAGTGGCCAGGAAACCGTTTTCATGAAGAGCAGGCAAATAAGGGCAGTATCAGGGCCAATATCATTCCAGCGTATCAGATCGGAGCCCCTTGATATAAGCCCCTCAAGGCAAAACTGTGCTTTGTGATATTGGACTGTATAAATAAAATTTACTTGACTCTGTTATTGTTAGAATGTGATGGAATATACAAAAGATTTTATCCACACATCTGCGCCTACCCGATCAGGTGCACCTCACTCATGGTCTCTCTCCCTCTGTCCCTCTCTCTCTCCCACAGGGTGGCGACAGATCACAACATAGATAACACCACAGCCATCCTCAGAGACTGGCTAATCAAGGTGCAGAATGACTATCACTATGTGGAGTGGAGACCTGAAGATGAACCCAGGTACAGTGTGTGTGTGTGTGAGTGAGTTTGAGTGTGTGAGAGAGACGTACATTACTTAATGGGTCTGTCTGTGCATGTCTCAGTGCCTTTGAAGATGAGGTGGGGCCTAAGCACTGGAATAATCTCCGTTATGAACATGTAATGAAGCTCCGTCAGGCAGCGCTGGAGACCGCCCGCGAGATCTGGGCCGACTACCTGCTGGTATGTTATCATCCCCTCAACAGCTCATAAGCCTTCTCTCATCATGTCCTCTCACTGATGTCTCTGACTCCGGGTCAGATGTGTGCAGAGATATCCATTGTCTGCACCTGATTATACCTGTTCAGGGTGAAGGAGTATACATTCAAATGTGGATTGGAAAGCAAAGCTCAATCTCTGAAGGAGAAAAGAACCGGGCCTGCATTAAAGAGACTAAATCTAGACCAATTAGTAAAACCATGTTTTCAGTGACTTCTCACTAATCCAGATTTATTCAATGTTTTAATGTATATTTAGCCTCGAAATCTAATGTCACAGAGATTATCTGTGTGGCATGAAAGTGTTTCTTTGTGTTATAATTGTACCATTTTATTACAGTAAATTTAAATAATACCTCATATTGCGTGACGAGTTGTGCAGTTTAAACAAAGGCACGGAGAAGATGGAGGCAATGAACACCACAAACGTGGAGTAGTAGTCAGTTTAACCCATGATTAGAGGTTTTTCTTAAGAGTTAACTGTTACTGTTGACTCCAAAGTCTCGAAATTGTTGCTATGGTTACCTGCATTTCAATATAACATGTGCACTGGTGCAGAGATTGCAGAGACCAGAAAAAGGCTTCTAAGTGTATTTTCTATTTTTTACCATTTCCAAGTTCCACAATGAACTTTAATGCATAGTTAAAATGTTTAATGTATCGATGTGTCTCGATATAGTTTAAAAAGCAGCAGTAAGCACTGAGTAAGTCAGTGAAACAGGACTTTTGCATTTTACATTTAAAAAAAAGTGTATCAGGTCGATTTGTATTTTGCTCGTTACAAAAATTTGTATTCTGTAAGTGTGGTTATTTAAAAATATGTGTGATGTTTTACAAATTTTTAGTCCAAATCAAATTCTTTTTATTTATTGACGGACATGAACACCAGTACTGACGTATCTGGAATAAGCTAATATCAGCTGATTTATTAACTTAAGTAAGCTAAAAATGTCAGTATAAGAATGACCCCAGCTTTAAATTGTTAATGTGGACAAATATGGAGAAAATACATATTGACTGGGATCAGTTTTTGTCAACTGCAGCTGCTGTTGGTGAGACACACTGAGGCAAACTTACACAAGGGTTAAACGTTGAGTTTGCATTGGATATCATTTCCTAACACACCAGAGTGCACAACATCCTCCTGCAAATATAAGTGCAGTCTGTGTGTAAGCTGTTTAAAATTCAGGGCTGTGAGTTAAAAAGGGTTAGGAAGCTGCTTGCAGTCCTCTGTGATTGAACCATGTTGCTGTGGCTCAATCAATCATTTAGTGACAGCGGGTGACATTTTGTCTGTGCTTGCTTGTTCATGTTTGTGTGTGATTCTTGTCAATACCGTGCCCTTCTCTCCCGTCTGCAGGTGGCCGACTGTGACAACCTGCTCACCAATCCGGACTTGTTGTGGAAACTGATGAGTGAAAACAAGACTATTGTAGCCCCGATGCTGGAGTCCAGAGCTGCGTACTCTAACTTCTGGTGCGGCATGACTTCACAGGTACTGCACCTGTTTTGTTTTCATGCTGTTCAACACTTGGGACACCTGCATGAAAGCTTTAGGTACAGCTCACAGGCCATTCACATCTCTGTGTGTATGTGGTATCTGTGTGCTATAAGCATTCTGCTACAATAAGAATATTTTAAAAATACTATAGTGACATTAGATGAACCATTTAAAACGGTGATCATGGTTGCTTTAAGATTAGCACACCCAACTAGATACTTTCCTATTTTCTAAGTCCCTCAAATGTTGTGCATTAGTTTGAATTTATGAACTGCTTGTTATTGTTATAGATCTCTGCCTTTTCGCTGGTGACAGCTGTGGCCAGAGACATTGTGTTTTGAGTTGTGAATGTGATATTCTTCAAATTTGACACAAATGTGCAGTTTTTGGTCAAAGCTCAAGGGTCACTGTGACCTCACAAACTCTGAATTTCAACTAAATGGATGCCATTTATATATATATATATATACCAAAAAGGTTGAAGGTCACTGTGACATCATATTGTTCTGCAAAAACCCTTTTCTGATCACTATTTAATGCCGTAACTTGGATTCTGACCATATTTCACAATTGGTCTCGGTTGTCCACCTTAAAAATTGAAACAGACGTTTGTGAATCATCCACATTTTAGAATTTGTAGCCTTTTTGCTGCAGCATCAACATTTGAAACGTCGTCATGATTGTGGCGACAGCTTGGTGTTATGTCCACCACAAGCTCTTTGGTTTTATGATAACGAGCTTCAGATGATTGTTGTTGCACCATGTGACTGAAGCTCTCCATAATGCCTCTAAGTGAAGACAGCATGTTTCCCACTGTAAATCATTCACTGGAATCATACAAGTCAGTGTGGTGATGACTTCTGTTTTGCCAAAAAATACATACATTTTATTTAATTCCTCCTTTACTTTAACACACAAACTAAACCAACAGACTGAAAGGATTTTTGAAACATCCTTTCATGATTTATTCATCAGGTGTAGACTCCTCAATAGGATTCTATAAAAACCTCTGTTTTGTTTTTTACATTTTGGCCAAATAATGCAATCCAGAAAGTCTGCTTTTAACTCTGTGGGTTACTGATAGTGAATGAAATGTCATTTTTCATGCAGTGCTGCATGAATAACAGAGTGCATCACCTACCACCTTCATAACACATGAATATGATTGAGAGGGAATTGCATTTTTTCTTAGGCATGAAAATCTATGTACAAAATTTGTACAGATAAGTTGCTTCAGAAACACTGTAAATGAGATAGTTTGAAGGCCAAGGAGACAGGTGTATTCTTATTATATACAGAGTCAGATTACTGGGCAGCAGCTGAATGCTCTGGTAGATTTACTTTGTCAGTTTAAGTAAATAATGTGTCTCAAAGGAGAAACTGATACTAATGTGCTCTACTAACATAATATTTAGGTTTGATAGCAGTAGATTATACGTTTGGTACACAGGCAGCCCACACAGCTCATTATGTTTCAATTGCTCCACCTTCTCAGTTTGTTACTGCTGGCATTACCAGAAACAAAGCTTTTTGTTCTGACTAAATGAAAACTATTGGCTCTATTGCCTTTTATTTGATCTACAGTTTTTCTCATTTATTATTAAAAGCTATCTTAATAAAGGATATTTTGCAGCGGAGGAGTCAAAAATATTTGAATGAGCCGACACTCTGGTGTCATTACAGTTATGCCAACATGATTTTGACTAATCAGACTTGCACAGCTGACGCGTCGGGCACTACATACTGTAGGCATGTCTTGGATACAGTTCAGTCTGATCCGTCGAGACAGGATGCCTTTGGAGTACCCATCTTTGTTTTTTTATAAAATGAGAGTAGACATACGGACAATGTCTATCCTCCAGCACAAAATAAACTAACTCCAACCAAAAGTCTGCTTCTCTGATTCCCAACAAAATGTTCTTCAGTGACAGTTAAATGGCATGTAGCCAAAAGGCTATAAGCAACGTCTGTCAGTGTCTCTTAACAAACAGTTAGCTTCAGATATGTCTTCTGCCAGAAACTGACAGACAGAGGTAGACTCGTACACTTCTGGCTCCAGTTTTCTCAATCAAGTCTGTCCCTACTGTCCCAGAAAAAAAGGTTTCTATTGAATGAGAATCAGAAAACTTGAGTAACATTACAACATGTGTGTGTGTGTGTGTGCTCACTATAGGGTTACTACAAGCGTACACCAGCCTACATGCCGATCCGTAAGCAGGAGCGTCGTGGTTGTTTCGCTGTACCGATGGTCCACTCCACATACCTGGTGGACCTACAGAAAGAGGCCTCCCGTCAGCTGGCTTTTTACCCACCACACCTGGAGTACAGCTGGGCTCTGGATGATGTCATCGTCTTTGCCTACTCGGCTCGCATGGCAGGTGAGAAAAATGCAACAGAGACTTGTGGTCTGAAGGGCTGCTCTGTGTTTTTCTGGGCATGTTTCAGATATGTTTGTAAGCATGTTTTTTCCCTCACACTTATCTTCCCAGACGTGCAGATGTACGTGTGCAACAAAGAGGATTATGGGTATTTCCCAGTTCCAATGCGTTCCCAAGGTACCCTGCAGGATGAGGCAGAGAGCTTCGTGCATACTCACCTGGAGGTCATGGGTGAGTCAAGAGGTCCAAGAGCGCCCACAAACATCTGAAGGATCTCTTTGTGTTCAACAGTTTTTGGGAGTTTGTTTGTGACGAAGCACACAGACAAGTCTGCGATTTCACCTCATTAATTCTTTGTACAATGGAAGTTTGTTGTTTTAGATCTGTCGTTTCATCTCTAACCTGCAGTCTCATGTTGTGCTGGTCTGCAGGTTTCACATTTTATTTAATTTTCCCAATTGTTTGGCTGTAGCTGTAATAAAAACATTGTTATATAGAGTGATACTGTTACAGACTTGCAATAGACTGTATGCAGCTCTGGTCAGAAACAGCTCTGGCCAACTGATGCATCTTTTTTTTTTAAATTGTTGCTTGGTTACCACCAAACGACTTGTCCTCTTAATCCTTCTGATTGGAAAAACAGGAAAAAATCCAAACGTCTTGAGGTGCTTTTCTGCTCTGATTTGAAGTATTTTTCATCTTGGGCCCTCCTGATAAAAACTGTGAGGGGCATAGAGCAGAAAAATGCCAAGCGCTCAGCAACACAAAAACACCAAGCAATGTCTGCGAGAAATGCTCCAGGCTGTTAAAAAGTGCTCAGTTCGGGGCCTCCCTGTGCCTTTAAAACTACATAATTAATTTGATGATGTTTACTTTTGCTGCATAACAAAATTACTCTTGCTCAAAAATATTTCTGCAGCCAGTTTTTTTTTTCAGTTTAAGACGTTGGCAGCTAAGCATGGAAAGCTGTTCAGATGAGACATACAGTACAACAGCACAGGAAAAAAAAGTGTGAACTAATAAGTGCAATTAAAAAATACAGCGATAATTTATTTGTAGCCCTATAATTCAAAGACTACAAAACCGGATAGATGGGGTCCTACTGAAACTGTCTGTTGTTCAATATCACTTTGTTTATATTTTACTGTATATACTATTGTGTTTGTGCAGACTTACATGAGGAAACACTAGTAGGGTGGGCTGTGAAAGCTACATTATGAATCCCAATAATGACAAGAAAAGTGATTTTTAAACATATACTATATTGCAGACTGGTAGTGTGTAAAATCAATGGTTCATTTCTCCTGAGGCCCCCCGAGCATCCCTGAACCACATTTTGGGAACCCCTGTTCCATCACATTACACATTCTCTTTGTAACCTTCCCCCATTTTTTTTTTCTTTGAAAGTAAAAAATCCTCCATTGGAGCCCTCCAGCTTCCTGTCTCTTCCTCCCAAGCAGCCTAACAAGATCGGCTTTGATGAGGTACACTCACATACACACAGAAGTACACACCATAACCTAAGCATGTGTGTGAGTTTGTTTGTTTTTTTTGCATTTGTGTGCACCCAGGTGTTTATGATAAATCTGGTGCGGAGAACTGACCGTCGTGATCGAATGCTGAGAACTCTGTATGAGCAGGAGATCAGCTGTAAGGTTGTTGCTGCTGTGGATGGCAAGTACGTTTCTCATCTCCTTCCTCCCCCACTGCCTGTGTCTTTCTGATTTGTGCCTCTGCAACATGCAGCGCAGATTGATGTAGGGAGGCTGAGCTGAGACAAACAACCAGGTGAAAAGTAGCGGGTGCATGCTGTCAACTAAATATTCTCTGAACCACATTAGCTCATCTGTGAGTAAAATGACTGCAGTCTCTGTGTAGGCTATCCAGTCAGTGGATAGCATCATGTTTTACATATTTGATTGTGCCTTCATTTACAATGGTGAGTGAATAGACAGCTTGCAACACATGCGTGCCCTCTCTTATATTTGCGTTGTCTATTCAGCCTTTCGCTTTTCATTTTCACACACACGTCACATCAGTATAATTTATAGGTTCTATCTCTAATCTCTTTATCTCTTCGCTTTGTCTCAGAGCTCTGAACAAGACTGATATAGAGGCTATGGGGATTAAGATGCTGCCGGGTTACAAAGACCCTTATCATGGTCGGCCTCTCACCAAGGGCGAACTGGGTTGTTTCCTCTCTCATTACAACATCTGGAAGGAGGTGAGACTCTCGGACGGGCCTCAGGGTCTACCTGTGCACGGTAGATAACGTTAACTACTGAAACACACAGTCACTCAGAGTGTTTGAGGAGAGGCAGCTCGGTGAGAGTAATGAGCTTGTTTTATTTATGTTTCAATAAATGTTCTGCTTTTTGTGGAATAAGGTTTCTCAGAAACTCGCTGTTTTGCCAGAGGAAAAGAAAATGTACCTACTGTTGGTACTGTGCACATGATAAAACAAAAAAAAATGCCAGCTCATCTTCATTTAGCAGCAATGTTATGGACTAAAATGAGTTTCTGTATCCGTGTTTGTGTTTGTGTGTAGATAGTAGAGCGCGGTCTGCAGACCTCTCTCGTCATCGAGGACGATCTCCGCTTCGAGGTGTTCTTCAAGCGACGTCTCCAGACGCTGCTGCAGGAGTTGACGACACACAAGCTGGACTGGGATCTCATGTGAGTGATGTAGAACAGGATGCAGTAAATGAAGAGGATTATCGTCCCCCTTTCAGCAAAATCCATCCATCTGTCACACATGATATGTGAGACGCAGCTGATCACATGCTGAAAACACTTGTGGGAATTATGCAGTAAGGCGTCACACTACTGAGCTGCTCCAGCATCTTTCACTTTCACTGATCACTGCCGTGCAACAGCAAAAACGGAGGGGTTATTTACTGAAAGTAAAAGTACTGTTCATTGTCTGCACAGACAATGACAGAGTGTGTTATCACATGAAAGTCTCCCAGTTGTATCATGTACAAAAATGAGCATCTTTGGTAGAAGATATCAGGGTTTTTTTTTGTTAAAGACTAAGTTATACAAAAATATATGAGGAAAACTAGAGTCTGAGACGCATCTGATTGCTGAGCTTCAAATTCTGCAACAGGCACCACAAATAGGAGGCGGAGGCTGAAGGTTATATTTTATATGCTATGATACATATCGCAGTTTAAATCAATTCAGTGTGGGATTTTATGTTAATATTTGATAAATGCAGCAACTGTGGTGCATTGTGATGCTTGACCTATCCACTGACCACATTGATTCTGTTGAATTGATTTCAGGCTGCTTTCACACTAACACATTTTTATTTTAAAATGCACAACTTTTTCTGTGTTCATGCCCAGTGTCCACACTAATCATGCTTTTCAAACACCTGTATGGATGCTCCTTTCCAATTGCCATAACTTCCTCTGGTGATGGATGAACAGTCCTGGTACCCCTCTAACATACATAAACGCTGTATACTCAGAGTAACTTTCAGGTCCAGGCAAAGAAATCTGTGGCTTTGCTTTTCACAATTATGTTTCTGTATTTGTAGTATTTCTGCAACCAACAGCAGAGTGGACAAACTAGTTCCTGTTGTTTGTGAATGCGCATGTCTTTTTTATGTGTGTTATTGTGGACGGAGAATATTACCAGTACGGTACTTGAACACTTGTGTGTACTGAGATTGTTTCTGTTTTGAAACGCTGGTTTAAAATGAAAGTGTATTGGTAGCCTCAGTCTGCTAATGTTCCAAGTTTTCCTCTCCTCTTGAATACTAAATACAGTTACATCGGGCGGAAGCGGATGCAGGTGGACCACCAAGAGAAGTCCATACCAAAGATCCACAATCTGGTGGAGGCGGACTACTCCTACTGGACACTTGGCTACCTGTTGTCGCTACAAGGAGCCCAGAAGCTCCTCGGGGCCAAACCTCTGACCAAGATGCTTCCTGTCGATGAGTTCCTCCCTGTCATGTACGACAAACATCCACTGTGAGTATAGCCCCTCCGTCCCTCGATCTTCGTTCTGTTCCCCTTATCTGTCTCTTCCTTTTGATTCTGTCCTGTAGCGCTCTTGTTAATCTAATCACGTCCCCGCTCCTCTCACTCATCAGTTCAGAGTACATGGACCACTTTGAGAGTCGGGACCTGCGTGCGTTTTCTGCCGAGCCACTTCTGGTGTATCCTACTCATTACACAGGAGACGAGGGCTACATCAGTGACACGGAAACATCGGTAGTCTGGGACAACGAGACCGTCAGGACCGACTGGGACCGAGCCAAGTCCAGGAAAACCCAGGAGCAGGGGGAGCTGAGCTTCGAGGCCCAGAACTCTGACGTGCTGCAGTCTGAACTGGAGAACTGGAGCGCACGGGACGAGCTGTGACGAAGGAGAGGACGTGAGGAGCAGCAGAGAAAACTCTGGCAAACAAAGATAAGGATGAGGGGCATAGAACAAAGCTGTGATAGTGGGTACAAAGGATATGATGGAGAGAATATAGCAATGCAGGAGAGGAGGAGGAAAGGCAGAGTAGATGGACACAGGCTTGCTGAGGGACGAATGTCCCTCTCCACTCTTGGATCTTTCTCTTAGATGTAGAGTTAACTCTTAAAGAGTCAGCTACCAGCTTTTGTTTAACTTATTGCATCCAATGCCTATAATAGCTCCATGATTAAACAATAGTTTGCCAAGTCTGTCGACCCATCGGCTGTTTAGCCTCTGGGGGTCGGGGGTCAGCATGTCTGGATAACGGATATTTGGCCCAAGACGTCTTCTGTTTGCTGGTCATTGTTAACACTGTAATTTAACAATCTGAGACATGAGAACTGTTGGGTTCATATCACATTTTGGAAATAATTTAAAAAATAGCTAATAAGAAGCTGAATTGTCGGCAGACAATAGCTGAAGGGTTCCAATATTGCAAAGTTACATGCATTGCTCTCCACATGCTCTGTGAGCCTGCACACAACCAAAGCCTGAGAAAACTTGATTGGCCAAAACTACTCAGACTAAAAATGTAAACCAGAACACTTCTGATAGCAACATCTTGCCTCCTTGTCTACAGATTCTGTATTCAGATGGAGATACTGCTTTATAGTAGGACCAACTAATGATTGTTTTCATTATCCATTCATCTGACATTTTTTTCTAAACTAATTAGTTTGGTCTGCGCAAAGTCAGAAAATAATTGCCCATTTTCTGAAAGTCCAGGCTGATGTCTTTAATTGTCTTGTTTGGTCACTCCCAAACTCAAAGATATTCAGCTAAATATGACATAAAAGAGAAAAATGCCACCAACTCTTTTCTACAGTTTTTGCATTAAAAAATGACTTGAACGATTAATCAGTTATCAAAATAATTGGCAATTATTTTTCCATTAGTCATCCAGTCTTTGCCACTTGAGTTTATAGGGATTATGTTTTGCCCAGTCTCATCCCATATCACAGCATAGCTTTGACTCGAGCCACATTATAACTGTCCAGCTGCAGCGTGCTGTGGATTTAAAAAGGAAGCTCTAAAATATAAAATGATTATGTTACATGTGTTTTTATAATAAGCTCTCAAAGCAGAAAACTGAATAAGTGAAATCTTGCCTTTTCTATACAGTGTTTTAGCCTCAGTGCTTCCCAAACGGTTTGTTTTTGACCCCTTAAGAAGAAGCAACGTCAACTTGAAACCCTAGTTGTACCAGTTGAATTTCTCTACTCGCTGTTCTTTTTTCTCTCTTTTGTGACTTTTAAAACCTTACTGTTTAGTCAAGCCAGTGTTATTTAAGTTTTATAAGGTTATTTTAAAAACCTTACATATTTTTCACTCATGAATGTATCAGTGTTTTCTTTTATTTGCTGTCAAACCTGTTTTTTACCCTTTGACAACAGCTATGTATTGATTTAGTGTTTCAGAGTTTCCCTTAAGTTTATGTTGCATTTTCTTTATTGAAGATCCAAAAAACACATGAATATAGATTTTTAGTAACTTTTCATGTTCTCTCTCTCTCTTCTGTGGTTACAAAGTGTCTTTTTTTAACTATAGAATGAATAAAAACCTTTTTTAATGATTGGTTGTGTTCTGCAATGCGTGTAGTTTGAACTATAAGGGGATATACTCAAGCACCAGTTTAAAGTACACGATAGCATTGACACAAATTGTGGGTTCATTTCTATCCCGTGGCTTAAACATCAAAATATACTGCAATGCCTTTTTTTGGCGCAAAGCAGCTTTATTTCTGTACAGACATGAACATCCCACAACCCAGTTGAGACGTTTCTTTTAATTAGTGCCTGCCCTGCCAGTACATAATGGTCAGTTTGTGCTGCAGCGTGCCGCCATTACTCCTCCTCCGCCGCTGTGTTTACTACTGTTTACCTCTGAAGTGCGACCCTGCTGGACTGAATTATACAGTTGCATATTATTTGCCTCCAACACAAATATTTCGTCATTGAATTAGATGGAATTAGAATTTTTTTTGCATAAATTGTAGAAATGATACCTCATGCTTATGTGCACAATGAGTAATCCTGAAACAATGCACAAAAATAATCCCTGTCATTCATCACTTATGACCCGGTAGACGTGTGTGAAGGTGTCTGTATCTGCAGAGGTTCTGCCCTCTGCCTGTATTTCGTCTTTTCTCTTAATTTTTGCTGTGTTTGGGACATTTCTGTGCCCGTCACCCTGTCTCACTTCTCGGCCTCTTCTCTCCCCGAGGCTCCGCTCGGCCCCGGCTGACACTGTAATATGTGTCGTCTGAGTCATATGCTAAATTCTCCTGTCTTGACACAAATACTATGTCCATGCCTATTAGCTAGCTAGACTGAAGATAGCTAAGCCCTGTTAAGATGGGAAAGAGGGGTCAAGTTTCAATGCAGTGAAATTGTGTGAGGCTTTTATTTAATGAGCTACCTGAAAACATGATATATATCAGTGTTACATCACTGATATATCAAAAGTAAGATTTTGGCCATATCGCCAAAATGAATACACTTTATCTCGAGGAGAACATGAATATCTTTAACAGATCCTTCCATCAGGAGTGGACAGACTAACATACAGCAGAGCTGTAACAAGCTTTAGCATGTCCGAGTGTGTGTGTGTGCTCACATGTCTGCAGTACTGTATGTTCAGGGCTATTTGTTTGTTTGTGCATCCATGTGCATTGGCACACGTCTGTGTGACTCAGACTAATCCTATTAGATCTCTCTCCCTCCGCCTCTATATTTACCTCACCCCTCTCTGAGATTAACCCTGGTATTTTCTGCGAGTGCCGCTGCAGATCAATAGCCACTTTCCTACAGTAGGACCTGCTGGGGTTTACTACGACCAGGCTCGACTCAAGCTATCGACTTTCCCTGTTCATTTCCTTGAAGCTCAGCATCCTGGCTGTCAAATGATAACAGAAAGTATCATTGTGATGCTCTGGGGGGTCAATGAGTAATTAGTATTCAACTAGCACTGTTTGGCTGTGGATGAACGGGTGGGGCAGGTGAGGAGGCATCACCTGATGCTAACACACGCCTATCTTTGTTCTTTGTTTCCTGTCTGTCCTTCACTGCCCCTTTAACCCGTATGCTAGTCCTCCTTCTGCAATCCAATTTGTCCCATTACTTCATCCTTCCTTTCCACCCTCCCTTCTTCTCTTTAAGTAATAAGATTGTTAGTGTTGAGCTGGAGTTTTAGGGCCCACAGCGCACAAACACACAAACACACACACAGGAGCAACCTCTGCCCCTGAATTACAGCAGCGCCACACCTCCAGCTATCCGTAATCTCCCTCAGTAGACCGCAGAGTGCAGGGTAAAGAAATTACAGAGTGAGAGGTGAAGAGGCAGCGAAAGGTGCCACTAACATAACAAACTTCAGAGGATTTAAAGGAAGCAAGAAAACAAATCAAAGAAACCACACAATGGCTTGAAAGAGAGGAAGAAGTGGATATATTTCTTGTAGGAGTCGAGGAGTTTCAAGGTGAGGTAAATTACTTGTGGTATATGCAGCTGCCACAGCACGCACAGAGATTGATGGCCTATTAAATTCACAACTAACAAAACAAGACAGTGTTGCTAGTATATATCAGCTGCGATCGATCAGCTTCAAAAAGTGAACCGGATTATTGTGAAATAACTTTTCCAAATGTAGGATTTAAGCTCTGACCTTTCAGAGTCTTCCAGTAAATCCTCCTTTTTTTCTCCAGGTAAGGTGCAATGCTGCTCAATTTCAGACGTATTTCTCCTCTGTCAGCCTTGGAAGTTTCAGTCCAGAGTTGTAGTCTCAAATAGATCTGGCACAGCTCAGAGCCAGAGAGCCAAATCTAATTTGTGAGGTTATCGCTGTCAATTCACAGCCTGCAGCGACCGCTGCGACAGTGAAATACAGGCTGGCCGAGACAGATAAAGCACATTTCTGAGATGTTGGGTCTGAACTTTATTTCTATATATGAAATTTATTTCTTATGTGGTTTTTGTTCTGTGCCATAAGTCTGCTTTTTGGAAAAACATCACCCCCTAAATGGCTGATTCATCCCGGCCGGCTGGTCCTGGCTGAGCAGCTGTGTTGTATTTAGATTATCTACGACATTGGTTCTCAACCCTCTTGAGCCGTGACCCCCCAGAGTTATCAGTTTGGTGTTCATGACCCCTCATGACAACAGCGACCAGAGCGAGCTGCAGAAAAAGCTGTTTCTCTGTGCCTTATCCTGCTGATTCTCTGTGATCATTGTGAATGCTCTAATTAGGAAATGTAAATAATTAATGCTTTGTTTTGTTTAGTTTGATGCAATGCACGACTTTTTCTCAGGACCCCCAGTTTGAGAACCACTGATCTACAAAAGGTGTCAATGAGTAGCACCACTTAAAGGGAACATTTAGCCAAAATGTTACCTTTTAAAAAGACAGTTCTAAGCTTTCTAAGTGCTGCAGTATTTATTTCCTGTTGCTATGGATAACCAATTAAACAATTAACTGTATTTAACCACAGTAATCCACTCAGTGTCTGCACTGAGCACAGGAGTCCTAAGACAATTAAAACATATCGAATTCACAGCCTGTTGATCATATGTACTGATGTCCAGATCTCAGTTTAGATCTCAAAACCCTTTGTCAACATAATAACTGACCACATTCAAGGTAACATGCACAATAGGATGGATGTTTTCCTCCATTTAAAGAAAATGATCAACAACAAAATGTGGCATCAGTCACGCATCAATTAAAAGACTATTTTGCACTAATGTGTGGTAATCACAGCTAGAGGTGACAGGCACCTTCAATTATATTCAGAATGGACGTTCTTCATCCATGCATTTTTGTGTTTATTCATACAAGTTACTTTTTTATGAAACATATGAAGAGCTTCCTCTGCCACGCCTAAAATTATCTGTTTTGTGTAAACACAAGCACTTTATCCAGGATGAATATAGAAGGAATACAAGATGTAGGTGTTTATCGCGGCGTGTGGCTGCAGAATCCTGCAATAAACACCACAGCAGATTCTTACTCTGAGTGACTGATGGACCCCAACATGAGAATCTGCTTAAGTTAGATCCGTTTAGGTTAAAGGGATAGTTTGGATTGATTGGAAATACACAGTAGATGGTGCTGAGGACACCCTCAGCTTGGAGAAGCAGGAAGGAGAACAAGAACAAACGCTAACTGCAGAACACAGGAGCTGCTGATCTCCTGCTGCATCAATCAATACGTTGATTGTGCTATTGTGAGACTTCGGAGAATCCAAGTTTTCAGGATGGAACATAATGCAATTCAGCTATGAAGGGCATTGTTACATTTTCAATATAACAAACACTCTTTCCTGACTCCGTGCGTAGATCACAGCTATATGCAACAACCTCACACTCCTTCACTGTGGGATGCTGATAGTCATTCTGGGAAATCCCTCACTACTGTGAAGTTAAACCGCAGACAATCTCAGATGATTTCTTAATGATATCCAGCAGTGTAACAGTAGCTTTATTCTTTGAGTGCAGTCAATGAACTGCACTATAAAAGCATGATACAAGTCACACATATTGAAACACAAATATACAAACCCTCATTTCACCATCTGTTCTCCACAGAGGGCCTTCACCCTTTTTTTCATCATGGTGGACCTGTTCCTAAACCGAGTCCTGGTAGAGAACAACTGGGACCAGGATGAACTCAACACAGAACGAGAGATCACTGGGATCCTCGAAAACCGCATCCTGTTGCTGTTCTTCGCATCGGCAGAGTCCGACAACTGCCAGGAGTTCCTGCCTGTTCTGAACGACTTTTTTAAAAGACTGAAAGATCCGGCGTACATCGAATACCCCAAGCTGCTTGCACTTGTCTACATCAGGTCTCTACATTTCCTTCTCTTTATCTCTTTGATGCACACGTGGGATTACATGAGCACACGTTCACACTGACATTCATAACATTTCCATTTCCATCTCTGCTCTCCAGCATGGACCAATCGGAGGCGCAGCAGGAGAGCGTGCTCAAAGAGCTGCACAAAAAGGTTCTGTTTCTGGCCTTTGAGGATCCATACAGGAAGTAGGTGGAAGAAGAGAAACTGAGTTTTTATGCTTTTGTAAATATATTTGTATGTTTAACCTGCTTGAGTGTCAAATTATGACATTTGATTTACTGATTACATGTGAATTAGGTGCATTGCTGTAACTGTGTGTGTATTTTTGTGTTTGTCAGAGAACTGCAGGCTATGTTCAAGGTGAAGGACGTACCAACAGTTGTGGTGCTTCGTCCGGACGGATCCGTCCTCTCTCCGAACGCTGTGCAGGACATCTGTCGTCTCGGCAGCGACTGTTTCCAAAACTGGCAGGAATCGGCGGAGCTCGTTGAGAGGACCTTTATGCTCAACGAGGACTTTGAAAATATGAACATGCGTACCGCCAGTGACCCCGTGAGGAGACTCAAGTACAAGACAGAGGACGACAAGAGGAAAAAAAGATGGTGGAAGTTATGGGTAAAGGGCAAAGATGGGATTGAAGAGGAGGAGGAGAAAGATGGAACGTGGGATAGAAAGATAAAGGAGGCAGATAAAGGAACGTGGTGGAGAAGATGATCAAATACACACACATATTAATGAGGCCGTCTTTTGTGTTGGTTGTCTTACAGTCAAGTCCAGACTCATAAATATGTAATCTTTTGTAACTGATACTGCAGCCTCTTTACAGGCTCTTTAGGAAACACTCAGAAATATTTTCAGCCTTCAATGGCCTGTGCAGCAGAATATTTAATAAATACGCACCGTAGAGAGAGAGAGAGGCTCTGTTGTGTTGCCTGATGAACGGGCTCACAAAACACTGATGGAATCAAACTAAAGCAAGTTACTCTATCTTCCGAAATACGGTTCTTACTTATTTTTTCAACCTGTATAGTTATTATTATTATTATTATTATTATTACTGTATAAAAGCTATACTTAAGTCAGGTCTTATTACTGAACTAAGAATGACAAGTATTCAGTCATCTCTGTTTTCAAAGATGTGATTGTGAAGTGATTCTCCGCTCAGGAGGTTATTGTCAGACTGTTGGCAGGGGTTATTTTACACCAATGGGGAACTATTTATGAATGAAGACGTTGATTTGAGGAAATAGAATACTTAAAACATTACACAGTGTCCCTTTAACAGTGGATCAAATGACTGTGTGTAATTGTTATAGGGGGTATTTCTGGTCATAAAACTGTGCAGCTCTTCTTTCAACCATTTTCGTGTTTTCTAGTAGCACCAGGCAGGTACTGTTCACACGTTTTTGTCAGGAGTTGTTCGGAGCCAAAAGGGAACTAAAAGGAGGGAGAAATGTAGACTCGCATACATCAGGTGGCCAGAAACACGTTGCTGTTTGCTGACACACAGACTGTATAAAAGAAGTGGACGTCACCCTGATGTCATCAGTTGGTTTGTGGACTTTGGCTTTTCAGACTTGTTGTTTTTTGGAACCAGAATCGACTGTATTTTGATGAGAGTGTGGAGCTGGGAAGCAGGATGCTAATATGAGAATGTGTACTGAGGTAATAAGTCAAGTGAGAAGGAGGGTCATTTTCTCATAGACTTCTATACAATTAAGACTTCTTTTTGTAACCTGCTTGACTTGCAATGCAGATTTAAGACATGTCCGCATTGGTTTCCCTTTCGAGTCTGAGTGTTGCTGCTTGCGAACACATGATAATGACAATATGGCCGATTTTTTTTTTTACATTGTTTTTATGGTGTTTTCTTGCCCCCAAACGGCCAAAGAAAGAAAACATCATGCAATTTCAAACCTAATTTAGGCGCTGGTGCCTGCTGGCATCAATATCAATATTTTGTCAGACACTATGTGTATGTTATTTATTTTTAGCATTATTTTGCCATGTTAATAATGGCGTGTCTCTTGAGCTAATTTTTATTTTATTATTAAATGTTATATATATTACAGTATGTTAAATATAAGTTGTATTGATATAAAAAGTCTCTATTCTGCTAACACAAACTGTGTGCTCGTCTCTGCTGATATTGTGCTGCTCCCTGTAGAGTGAATCAGACTATCACCAACCACACTAACCACATATTCCCTGTGGTTCTGCTCCTCCATTAGTTACTGAATAATAAAGGTCTCACTGTGGCTCACTTCATTAAGATCTTTTTTATTTTTTCAAGCACGTCTCTCATTCTTTAATTTCTATGCTTTCCGGCTCAGCCGCTGCCTTCATACACACAATCACTGAGAGCACTTCATGTCTCTTGTCCCTCTGTCACCTTGTCTTTCAATCCCTCCCTCTCAGACGGAGAAGGGGAGGTGGAGCGCAGAGGCACAAAGAAAGAGGGGAGTGAGCAGCTACTGCCGTCAAGGTGAAGGAGACTCAGTCAATGAGTGAGCGTGATATAAACTGACAGACTCGGAACTGATTCGTACGACCCAGGAGGACTTGAAAAGGCTGAAAAAAAATATTTAAAAGCTGTTTTCTTTTTGGATTTGCAGGCCTCAAGGGGAGATAATATTTGTGAGAGGTAAGCAACTGTGAGGATTATCCGATTTACCAGCAAGCAAGATGGGCTCATATGATTAATGGGAGGTTTGTAATTCTGACTGAGTGGAAGCATACTGTATAATTTATAGGGCAGAGACATCCACTCACACAGCATGCAAGTTAGACCTTTGCCAAAACTTTCTCAAATATCCTTATGTGTGTTTTGGTCATGTACGGATCAAGAGACAACAGGCCCCGAGGCTCAGACGTCCAAAAGGCCCCACGTCTCCTACAGCGAGACACGCAGACCTTAAAATAGCTTAGCCTCGTTTTGTTGTTGTTGTGTTTCTCCTTGTAGTCATTACACATCTGCATAGTTTTCTACCTCTTTTTGGAGATTTTGTTTCACTTTATAATTGTTTTTGTCTTTGTGTATTTAGTAGCAACTTTGTCGTGATTTGAAGCCATTCTGTGTATCTTTGCAGTTGCTTTGTGTCTCTTTTTATTATTATTGTGTCTTTGTAGTTGCTTTGAATCTCTTTTCATTAATTTAATGTCTTTGTAGTTGATTTGTGTCTCTTTTGCAGTCATTTAGTGTATGCAGTAACTTTGAGTGTCTTTGTAGTTTTTAGTGTCTTTTTTTAGTTGTGTTGTGTCTCTGTAGACATTTAGTGTCTCTTTGTAGTTGCTTTTTGTCTCTTTATAGTTATTTAGTGTCTCTTTGTAGGTTACTTTATGTCTCTTTGTAGTTTCTTTGTGTCTCTTTGTAGTTGCCTTGTGCATCTGTAGTCTTTTAGTGTCTCTTTGTAGTTGCTTTGTCTCTCTTTGTAGTTTCTTTGAAGTCTCTTCCTGGTTGCTACGTGTCTTTTTGATTGACATTTCGGGGGAAGTCTTTGGGCCTGTAGGCTTGTGCCCAGTAGGCCTGGTTGGTAATCCATCCATGGTGAAGGTTGCTAGTCTGTACATGTTGTGTGTTTGGAACTGATATGCGTGCATGTGAAAACCCTGAATTTGAATTCCTTTCCCTGTACACAGTGTCTGATGAAGAAACACATGCTCATTGGTTTAACAGGGGAATCAGCGCTCCCTCTGCCTTCCTCAGCCTCAGTCCCCCTTGTTGTGACACTTCATCATGGTGGACCTGTTTGTTGACCGAGTGCTGGTGAAAAACAACAAGGACCAGGATGAGCTGGACACCGAACGAGAAATCGTCATGCGCCTGCAGAACCGCATCCTGATGCTCCTCTTTGCATCTGCTGCCTGTGAGAGCTGCCAGCAGTTTGCTCCCACGCTCAGTGACTTCTTCAAACGATTGACAGATGAATTTTATGTGGATCGCGCTGCTCAGCTTGTTCTACTGTACATTAGGTATAAGACACACAGAAACACACATTCAGGTGTTAAAACTTGTATCACCCCACATTTATTCCCAAATTTACCAACTTTTGTCAGCTTACCCAACCTACGCAACACATGCAGCCGCATACAGTGCGTGTGTACATGTATTATTAATATGAACCCCATGGTATCTTTTGGAAATATAAATGTATTATTATATTTTCATCATCATATATTCCTATTTTTGTGAGAACAAAATGTCCTCATAAAGTAGGAAAACACATACAAACCAACAGTTGGATAGGTTTTCCAGACTTGGAGTCTTGGAGTCTGTCCATGCCTGCAACATGATCTTCCTTTTTCCTTCATTATCAGTTTGGACGAGTCAGAGGAACAGCAAGAAAGCTTCCTCAAAGAGCTGCCCAAGAAGTGCCTGTTCCTGGCCTACGAGGACCCCTAC
Source organism: Serranus cabrilla (assembly GCA_903364295.1). Taxonomy (NCBI): domain Eukaryota; kingdom Metazoa; phylum Chordata; class Actinopteri; order Perciformes; family Serranidae; genus Serranus; species Serranus cabrilla. Next base: position 145,105 of record CAFUXE010000277.1, on the reverse strand, counting down.
AGGAGGTGTGTGGGTTTGGCCAGTTGGTTGTGTGCACAGCCTGCTGGTGGATGATTGTAATGTAAATATACCTTGCTGTATAAATCCATTAGCTGTAAGCCAATGTGTGTTCCAGTGTGTGCGTGTGTCTACAGGGAGCTGGAGGCCATGTTTAACGTGGAGCAGCTGCCCACAGTGGTGGTGCTGCGCCCCGACTGCTCCATCCTAATCCCGAACGCAGTGGAGGAGATACTCCGCCTCGGCCCGGACTGCTACTGCAACTGGCAGGAAGCAGCGGAGATCATCGACAGGAACTTCATGATCAACGAGGACTTTGAGGGGAAGTCAATGCGCAGCTTCAGCGACCCTGTGAGAAGACTCAAGTACAAGGTGGAAGATGAGAAGAAAAAGATGAAGAAAAAGGGCAAAGGGTGGGGCGGGGGTCGAGAGGAGGAGGCGGACGGCAAGGATGGAGGAGGAGGATGGTGATGGAGACAAAAAGACAAATAATGTGACAAAAAAATCTTTGTCACAAAGTTTTCAACTGATGCTGCCAATGCTATGCAATAGTGTTTGATACAGAGCCACTGTGTACGGCACTGTGTTTTGATATGTTGGTTGGGGCCTATTTAAGTGTTGATTTGGAGTTTAGTTTAGAGTGTATAAGGTTTTTGAACATTATGATGGGAGTAAATGATGGCAATTCCCATGCACATTATGTCTCACAAAATGTTACAGAAATGTTTGATTTGATAACTTTTATTACACTGATCTGGTGCGAAATGTAATTAGTTTTACGATCCCTCTACAATTTCACATTTCACAGAGAGGAACACCAGAGAAAAATCCATGCTGTGATTCAGTGTCAAATGAGATCTTGATACCAATGATACTTTTTTTTTTTTTTGGAATTTCTGCACTTTTCTGCTATTGATTGACGAGCACTTCCCTTCTGTACACTACCGAGAAACCCCCTTATTGTCAATATAGCAAGGACACTTCTGTGATGTCCCATCACTCCAGTTTGGGCTTGTTTCCATGAAGCTGTGATTAGAGGTCACAACAGGTCATTTTATACAGTGAGGTCAAGTTTTTTAAAAAAAAAGAAAATGCTCTCACTACAGTGTACTCGACAGTTTGGAGAACCCAGCATGCAGAAATAATCAAATGAAATAACACATTCACATTCATGGGTGACCATAGAACTAATTTTCATTAAGATATCTTGACGTCAGAGGTCAAGGGACCCCTTTGAAAATGTCACTGCCAGTTTTTCCCTTGCCAAAATAGCTTTAGAGCTGCACATTTTTTTACTCCAAACTACATGGTATTAGCATAAAATCGCCCTGGGCATATCTGAACCATATTAATTCAGGCTATCTTGGGGTTAGAGGTCAAGAGACCAAGATTTAGAGTGTATTTAACACAATTTCCAAAGAAGTTAGAGATTTGTTTTTCTATATCAGCACCAAGCGATGGCTGTTATCTTCCATGTATGTTTCTGTGTGTGAGTGTGTGTGTGTGTGTGTGTGTGTGCATGCCAACAACCAATAAAAAGCAATGTAAAACACTTTCTAAAGGAACACTGAATACTGCGAACCAGTGCTGACCTCGGCTTAGAATTGGCTGTCTTTAATGTCTTTAAAAGCTGCCAAGTATACAGTCAAGCCAATGTTAGATCCGTGCCAATTCTTACCATTACGGCTTGTTTTATTACACCCAGGAGATTATTCCAACCATTTCTCCATTTTCAACCACACTGCTCTGTAATGCAATGCACTTTTTTTACATGATAATTTGCACCATCCAATCAAAACACATCATGCATAATCTGAAATCAATGAATTATTCAGCACCATTAAAATAATTTTGTTAGTGACTGTTGTGCTCTGAGTGTTTATGAAGTCTAGCTCCACTTTACCGGCTGCACAAGAAGCAATCAGAGCTATTCAAAGGCAGTCAAGTGACATTATGGAGAAACGGGCTTTTCGACATAATCAGTGATTTCCTTTGACATGACTCATCCTCTTTCATACCAAGGACTGTGTTTAGCCTTTGCACACTTCCCTGCACATGTAAACTGCATAAATGATGCTTTTATCCTATCAGTCGGGAGGACTAGAGGAAGATGGGAGATTTCCATCATCCTCTATCCTCTGAGTGACCTGATCCTTCATTATATGCTGTCATTACTCCTAAAATGCAAATACAAAAAAGCAAGAGAGTGCTTTTCTTTTGCATTGTAGGTGTAGCGGCAGGAGGAGACGGAGTGCTTCTGCAGAGATAGATGATGAAGCCAGAATGTCATCAGGTGTCATCAAGGTGTGACTGGTTGATTGGTAGGTGCTTTATAAATGGTGTTGACATGATTTATTTCACAGCAAGCACTATTAGAGACAGATTTACAAATAGGCATGGTAATGGAGTAGAAATTGAAATACTTTGCATGCCTTTGCTTTCAGGGTGCGCGCAGGCTGCACAGCAAACACAATAGCTCCCCTTTCTTCATGTTCCTGTCATGGGAGAAATGCTAAACCTAAATCCGAGCTGGTCAAACCTGTAAAAAGAGACACAGCGTCCTAAATAAACATGAGCCACTGTTTATTCCATATTCCTCCTGCTTTTGCCTACACAGCAGCTTATTGTTGCTCACTCAGACAAACCTTGGTAATATAGTCGAAGC
>CAFUXE010000277.1:123208-133304 GCA_903364295.1 Serranus cabrilla | reverse complement strand
GATTCACATGCATACACACTGGAGACCATCATGCGGGACAGTGTGCTCACACTGCAGCAGCAGATTGGAATGCTAAGCAGGAAAAAATAAATAAATGCGATGCCGTGCATGATGCGGTTCAGCCTCCATCCTCCCGTCTGTCCAGGGCCAAGAGTTCAGTCTATATTAAGGAGTCATATTACTGTTGTTCTCTTGTATCCCGACCGCCTGCGTCCCGTATGTTCCCCTCGTAAAACTCCACAGCGCAGCATCGCCCTCTGATCACCTGCGCCCTCAGTCAGCTGTTTACCTCGTTACCCCTGCTGGGGGAGAGATCGTCTGCACGACATCATTTATTTAGGATTACTGAAAAGTGGCCTAAGCTGAGCCCAGCCCTCTGCCTGTGTGTATGTGGGTGTGTGAGGATAGAAAGATTAAGACTCTTTTATGGGTCAGTAGCTACTGTTGCTCCTAGCTAATTACAGACTTAAAACACGTACTCACATGCCTGTGCTTTCACTCCCAAACACGCACACATATACACACACCCAAGCACATATTTCTCCCTCTCTCGCTCTCTCTCTCCCGCTTCCTCAGACTGCACTGTGCTATCACCATGGTAACAGCAGATTGAGGGACTTTTCGCTGCACCGAATGCTCAATTGTTATCTATTTCTTTCTCTCCTCTCCTTGTCTGTCTGTCCATTATTCTGCCCTCCTCCCCACCCTGCTGTGTTTTCTCACGTGCACTCTTTCACTGTCAGTGTGTGTTACTGAGCACCCAACCCACACAAACACAAAGAGAGCAACACACACTTATCACTCTCGTAAGACGATGCTTCACTCTCAGTCTCAACTCTTCCCCTGTTTCCTCCCCAGGCTCTCCTAACGCGGCTGGTGGTGTGACGTCCTAACTCTTCCTGCCCAGCATGGCTGTGTCCCTGTGGTTCCTGGGGGTGTGTGTGCTCACTCTTGCTCACGTCGCCCCCTCCGGCCAAGGTAAGCGTCACGCCGCTGAGGTAGTATCATGTCGAGGTGTTGATCCTGACACAGCAATTGGCAGGATGAATCACACACACACACACACACACACACACAAAATATATAATTGAAGAGTAATGGATGATGCGGGAGCTATGATGATTTTCATGACTCAAATATAAGTCACTGTTCTGCAAAGTCGTCATGACAAAAGGAACCAGCACACTGCCTTAAAGAAAGGCAAAGTCATCTTGTGACCTACATAAAATAAAAGCTTACCAAAACACTGTGCTTGCCAAAGGGAGTTGCTTCAGAAGCCGCCTGTAGCTGCTAGTTAATAAACAATCAGTCATTCAGCACCACGGACAGTTACAGCACACCAGCAGCATACTGATCGCTGCGGCGTGTTCGCTTCCACTGTGGGCTTAATCCTGACGCAGCAAACACCTTCGCATGTGTACATGATACTCAAGATGATGTGAACAACCGGATTAAGGTAATGGTAATGTGATTTTCTCCAACAACCCTGGTTTACACGGATTAATATGGCAGTCAGGTGAGTTTACACACACAGAGATGTGACAAAGTGACACCCAGCCTTCTAAGGAGAGAAATACAATAACAAAATCTTATTTATCTGACAGCCAGGAGCTTCATCCTTCCACTGACATTAAAGGAAGATCCATTATTATTATTATTAATATTTATTCTTTATATCTCTCAGTAGCTTCACAGCAGGCCCGAGCAGAGACCTTCAGAGGGGCAGGTGCTCTAAGTTAAAAAAGGGGCACATTTAGAAACATCCCAAAAATGTCAAACTCTTCTTATAATAATAAGGTTACTGGTGGTGCTCATCATTGTCTACAGTTATTTTACACATTGTTGTAAAAACCTTAATTATCTCCAGTGAAATTCTCAATTTTGCTGTTATATTTTTGCTTATAATGAAGCATAAATACTGTGCGGGTGTGCAGATTTAGCTATTTACTGGAAATAATACAAATTTCCCTCACAATACGTATAAATATAATAAGTTCACAGTGACACCCTTTAGGACCCAAGTCAGACAGATTTGCACTGTTCACACCAAAACAATCAATCAGTAAACTTTAAGAAGGCACATGCATATAGACACATGACTTACATGTTCTTTATTTATTTTCTCACAGACAGAACTACAAAGCTAAGAGGCACAGACCAACAGCCTACTGAATGCTAAAAATACTGAAACCAAAAAGAGCAGATATGTAGATTTAAAAGTTATGTCCACGTCAAATAGTATTAATACATACAAATACAGCTAATGACTCACTGACTTCATTTCGACCTGCAGACTCATTCACAACTAACAGCAGACTGAATAACCAAGGTATGACGTCAGCACGAAACTTATAACAGCTGATGCACGATGTGAATTAGACGCTGTTTAACGTCACTATAGAATAAATGACGTGATAATCATTCTCACCAATGAAATTCACCATATAAATGTTGCTGCTGGGTGTCAGCGGTCACATAGTGATGAGATCCTGTTGCAAAAGCTAAAATGATACCGGTAATTCCAAAATCCAAAAAACGTCATTTCCCCACGTGACCTAATGTTGGTCTCTGGATGGTGACGTTGCTGCATGAGTATCTTCGTCCGTAGTCTGGATGTATTAGCAACAACCTGTTCGGAGAAGCAATGAGCCGGGGGACTGAAGCTAGGTAATGTACCGCTGTGGACATCCTGTGTTCTGAGGCAAAAATACAGTTTTTGTCAAAGAGGTTTGGTGGCCTCGGAGAAGCCTTTTCTGACAGGGAAGTGAAGCCATTATCGACGCTTTCTTCACAACCACCAGACTCCTTTGACAAAAACAACAATTTTACCAAGAGAGTGGGTGCTATTGGTTTTTGTGATACCTTACTATCTGAACTAACGTGGCGTCCACAGCAGAATATTCTGTGCCGTGATTTCTAAACTTAGCACAGCTAACAGTGACTCTGTGGTAACTTACATCACGGCTTTTTGCGACAGCTGAGTGGGCCAAAAAATTAACAAAAACACTACTGGAGCCTCGAAACACCAGATGCTGAGATATACCAATGCATCTCATCACATTACAAGGTAACACAGAGGAGGTGAGGTGTGATTTGTGCCAACAATCACACTGTCTTTGCATGTGGGACTCCCTCCAGTGTAAACTTTCACAGCTGTCTGGATTCTAAAGAATAAATTAAATCACACATTAGGTGTTTTAACAGCGCAGAAATATCCTTAATGATGTGATGCTAACACACATTTTGGCATTTTTACACTGAAGTAATCAGAGTCTGATGTTTAAATTACATTTGTCTTAATTGGGAAATTAGAGCGTGTGTCAACATACAGTGGTGGAAAAAAGTTTTCGGACACCCTTGAACTTTTACACAATCTCAAATATTGTCATGAAATATTTGTGGAAAAATCTATTTTCTTTTTCAGAAAATGTGCCTGCATTAGACAAACAAATGTAATTTTTTTCTTTATTGAGCTGGCCACTCTAAGACCTGGATCCTGTGCTCCTGCAGAAGGTTCTACTGGCCCTGGATGTGTGGCAAGGGGCATTATCTTGTTGAAACATCCAGTTTTTACTTCAGTGCAGAAGGGAGAATGTGGGTTTTGAGAATGGCACAATACTTGCAAAGTTCAATGTGCCATCACAGACAGTGAGATGACCAACACCAGCAGCACTCATGCACCCAAACCAGGATACTGCCTCCACCAGGCTTGACAGCAGGCACTATACATGCTGGAGATGATGCTTCTCCTGACCTTCTGTGTACCTTCACATTAGCAGGAGGAAGATAAAGCTGGAAACTTGACTCATCTGAATCTTCTTCCAGTTCCTGGCTGTCCTGTTCTTGTGTGATTGGGTCCAACGATGCTGGGCTAACCTCCATCTCTCATTGATCCGGGACTTCCTGACAGCCTTGTAGGACCTTAAGCCATGATTTAACAGTCGGCCTCCAGAACACTGGACACCAGTTTGGTTTGACCGCTGCTGCTGAAGCTCCTGTGATGTCATTCTGCAGTTTTCGCTGCACATGTGGATCAGGATGTGGTCATTTCTTGCTGAAGAAACCCTTGGACGCCCAGATCTTGGTTTGTCTCCCAAACTGTTGGTTTGTCTGTATTTCTGCAGAGTGAATCCAGCTGCTGAAGGATGCATCTGCACTTCCTGGCTATCTGACGGCAGCTGGACCTTTCCTGGCTGAGAATCTGTATCGTTTCCTGCATTAGTTTCCTTGTTTTAGCCATTTTTATCTCTGAAGAACTTTAAAACGTGCTGGCTTCACATAGACACGAAGCACAGCAACAAAAATTGTGTCTTTTAATAAAAAGCACAACCTTCATTAGTGGATCACTGGTACCAAGATGACCCATTACTCAATATTTCTTATGTATTTTTATGGCTTTTTTTTTTCGGATTTGTTCAGCATTTTGGCTGTGATGGTATTAAAAGAAATTGCACTTTAAGACCTAAGAGTAATTCTTAATGAAATATTTCACAAATGCATGCGGTGTCCCAAAACTTTTTTCCACCACTGTGCATGCTTACAGCTGATAAAATGCTTGGTGCAGTATTTAAAGGGAGCTCATCCATTATACATATACAGGTCTGTATGATCACTGTTGGATAAACTACTCAGCCTATATTGCTTTGGAGGGATCTTCCCAAAGTCTGTAAATGTCATCAGGGTTATCTCGCCTCAGGCTTTTAGCCTACAAATTCATAGCAGACATACAGGGAATAAAAGCCTGGATATCTCAGCCTCTGCTGTCAATCATGACATTTAACCTCTTTTATAGCAGCAAATAATGAATTAAATCAAACTTATTAGAAACACTTGAACAGATCAGCATAATGAAAATGAAACAAAGAAACCATCATTGGAAATATTTATTTATTTGACATGCACCATGAGTTTTAGGTTTATACAATAAACTAAAATGCATATCATTAGTTATATACTGCAGCCAGCTACCAGGGCGTGATCAGGATGTTTTGGCTTCACTTCTGGGGAGCTGCCATGTTGTCCATCTTTGTACATCGTGTAGACTGTTAGCCTTGTTTAAAATCTGTCTCTTGTGAGTCAATTAATTTTATGAAAGTGCAATACTAAATTGTGAGATTGCCCCTTAAGCTCTAAGTATAGGCGCCTATAAATCATATTATTCCGACTTCCTACAAAGAGGTAACCACATTAATTTGCTGTCTAAGTTCACAAAGGAAGAACAAGATTTATGTCAGCTGGGTTCTCCAGCTCATTGTTGTCTGAAGACAAATAAAATGCTCATTGTTCTAAAAAAAAAACTTTCTTCTTCATTTTTTTTTCACCCTCTGAGCAGCTATGTCCCGGGCCGCCATGCCGTTCGGGCTGCTGCGCAGGGAGCTAGCGTGCGAGGGTTACCCCATAGAGCTGCGCTGCCCAGGAAGTGACGTGGTCATGGTGGAGACTGCCAACTATGGACGCACTGACGACAAGATCTGTGACGCAGACCCCTTCCAGATGGAGAACACACAGTGTTACCTCCCTGACGCACTCAAAATTATGGCCCAGAGGTGTGTATGTGCCTGGTTACGCATCATGCTAAGTGTGTTTGTGTAAGAGCTCAAAACATGCAGCAAAGACGCAAATTAGAAAGTCATTCTTGTGCCATTTGAGTATGTGCAAACATTTTGGAAGCAGCTAAACGGATCGATGAGAGCATCTACTGTTGCGTACATACAGTATGTTTGCGCTGCTGTACGACATACGTGTGGATTCATGTCAGAGGAAACGTTAGACAAAGCCAATACTTGTGTTGTGAGTCATGTGTAGTGCAGTAATCTCCCCAGCTGAGTCTGAGTGCCTGGCTGCACCATTAGCTGTGTACTCAGCAGTGTTTTCCTAGAAGAACTGATCAATATTCAGCGAGAGGGAGAGGGAGAGTAGACAAATGGAGTGTCCTTTGTTTCCCCTTTCCTGTCTGTTAATCACTTTCCCTCCCTTCTTTTGTTTTCTCTTTCTCCCATCCATCCATCCATCCATCCATCCATCCATCCATCCATCCATCCATCCATCCATCCATCCATCATCCATCCATCCATGTGTATTCCTCCAGGTGTAACAACAGGACTCAGTGTGTGGTGGTCGCAGGGGTCGACGTCTTCCCAGACCCCTGTCCTGGAACATACAAGTACCTGGAGATCCAGTATGAATGTGTCCCTTACAGTAAGTATGCATATATATAATACACACACATAAACACACACATATACATACACGCACAAACATGATGACATGCAAACGTGCATGATTTAACCTGTTTCTGTCAGCTGCATTGTAGGTTTATGGTGTTTTTTTTTGTAGTTATAACCTCTGATGTCCCTGAGAGATTGATGGATAGCAAAGTTTTTTTTCTCAGGGAGTGTGTGTATGTGTGAAATGTAAAAAGGATGTTGGATGGAGAGAGTACAGAGAGGGAAACTGTAGGATATTTGCATACTGTATGTCTTCTGTATGTAGGTGTGTATGCGAGAGTGCATATGTGCTCTTGCGCGTGCATGCGTGTGTGTTTTCTTTTTCAGATTCACGCCACGGGAGTTGCTCTCTTTTCTCCACAGGAGCCTGATTGAGGGAAGGAGAGATCGGGGGAGGTGGAGGGAGGGAAATAGGGGAGGCAGGGTGGGGAGGAAGTGGAGAGGAGAGGAGGGGAGGGGGAGTATGCTGGGTCTCTTTTGTGCTTCTTCTTTTCTTTCATGTGAACTATAAAGTTTGTGGTGAGAATGAGTTCCAAAGTCTTTATCTGTGCAATTCTTTCTTTCTTTTTTCTTTCTTTCTTTTTTCTTTCTTTCTCTCTCTTGCTTGCTTTTCTTGCTTTTCTTTACTTCCCTTCTTTCACCCTCTGACTTCTCTTTCTTTCTCTCCCTCTTTTTTTTCCTATGCTTGAGTAGAAGTGGACCAAAAAGGTAAAGACAAAACATTGTAGCATCTTGATCTCTCCTTACCCCCGACCCCCCTCTTTTCTCTTCTTCTCTTCCTCTCTCCTACCATCTCTCTCTTCCTCCTACCCTAGGACGTTGTTTCGTAGTCATGCTGGATGTTGCCCCTCTTTTTTCATTTCCTACTCGGTTATTTTCCCCCCTCATTTTATCCATCTCTTGTTGTTGAAACCCGTCCTTTTATCCAATTTTATCCAGGTTCTGCACCTAGTCTCTCTCTTCTTTTCTCTTCTCTCTTCCTTTATCTCTCCAGTTTCTTCCCCTCTTTTTCCTCTCTTGCTCCTGGTCGATCTCTCTGTCTCTAATTTCTCTCCCTCGGTCTCTCCGTGCACACAAACATAAACACAACTACTCACACAAGCATAAACATAATCTTCTCATTTTCTCTGTATATCCTTTTCACACACAAGCACCTTTCTTTCTTTCTTTCTTTCTCTCTTTCTTTCTTTCTTTCTTCTTTCTTTCTTTCTTCTTTCTTTCTTTCTTTCTTTCTTTCTTTCTTTCTTTCTTTCTTTCTTTCTTTCTTTCTTTCTTTCTTTGCTTCCTTCCTTCCTTTCTTCCTTCCTTTCTTCCTTCCTTTCTTTGCTTCCTTTCTTCCTTCTTGTCCAATCATTCCTTCCTACTTGTCTGATCATCCTCTTCATGCTTATTTTCCCTTTTCTTCCCTTATAGGAAGAGCCCCTTATTTATCTTCATAGGAAAAATAAGACCAAATGTGTGTGATTGTAAATCCTTCTGGATGTGTGCTTACCAAGCACTGCTTCTGTGTGTGAGTGTGTGTGCATGCCTATTTGCATGCCAGTGTGAGACTGTACAGTAAACATATGTGTCCATACAGTTATTGACATGTGGGTGGACCAATTGTTGTGCTCGGCGTAAACTAACCTGCCCTCTCCATTCACTTCAAGGCAAAATTTAGCCCCGCCTTCTGCGTCCCTGATTCTACCTCACACTCTTTTTCACTCTTTTTGCACTAACCCACATACACACACACACACACACACAAAGCACATAAATACACTCACACACCTTTCATTGCAGTGTCCCTGTTGTATTACTCACCACACACACACACACGCTAACAGTGTGTGATTTTCAACACTTTTACGTCTCTTCTCTTGCTTGCCTCTCGAGATCAGCACAGGTGTTTTAAATCCCTCTCTCTTTTTCTCTTCATTCTTTTTTTCCTCTTGCTGCATCAACTGCATCTAATTCGATCCATTTTTCATGCATCGATCCATTTTCTCCCCGCACCTGCCTCCACTACCTTTCCACTCTTTTCTCTTCCTCATTCTTCTCCTCTTCTTCTCCCTCCTTCTTCCTCTTCCTTCTCACATCCTGCTCTCTTCCCCTCCTAACTCCCGTCTTCCAGTTTTCGTGTGTCCCGGCTCACTGCTCAGCATCCAGCCGCCCTCCTCTATCCTGGAGGCGGAGCATCAATCGGGGGCGTGGTGTAAGGACCCGCTGCAGGCCGGTGACAGACTGTACGTCATGCCGTGGACGCCATATAGGACGGAGGTGCTGTATGAGTACGCCTCCTGGGACGACTACCGCCAGAACAGAGTCACCACCACCTATAAGTGAGTAACGAGGAAGCCGCACAGAAAGCTTTGACAGAGTGTTCGTCCAATCAGTAGCAGTCATTCCTCACCTGACAGATGTTAAATGTAAGTGATTGGAGGTGAAAGTATCTAATACCCCATTTATGATACTAGTTATTGAGTAAATATGTTATGTTATGTCATTTGTTACCTCTTATGTGGTATTTTTCAGTAGTCAGTGGCGGGGTCCGCCGTTCTCACTGTGGCTTTAAGCTGAATTAGGCCTTTTAAAAACCCATCAGAGTTTGAAGTAGAGTGAGACCTCCTCTTCCAGCCTCACAGTTTATCTGTCATGTGACTGTGAGGATGTAGTGAAACTTACATCAAACGTGACAAAAACGTATTTATATAAAAGTTACAAACTGTAGCTTCTGTCAGACCTGAAGACTGATGAGTGTGACAAAAAGTTTTCACACTTCATATTTTTCATTATTTCTTTGTCCTAGGTTGCCAAGCCGTGTGGACGGTACAGGCTTTGTGGTGTATGACGGCGCCGTGTTTTATAACAAGGAGCGAACACGCAACCTGGTCAAGTATGACCTGCGGACACGCATCAAGAGCGGCGAGGCGGTGGTAGTCAATGCCAACTACCATGACACCTCACCTTACCGCTGGGGAGGGAAGTCAGACATCGATCTGGCGGTGGACGAGAACGGCCTTTGGGTGATCTACTCTACTGAAGCCAATAATGGACGCATCGTGGTCAGCCAGGTACGGAGTGGGGAAGGAACACAGATTGATGACTTGAAAAGAAGGGTTTTATTTCTGAGTTCTGTCATCTTCTCGTGTCTTTCTCAGGTGAACCCATACACCCTGCGCTTTGAGGGTACGTGGGCCACCGGCTTTGACAAGCGCGGGGCGAGCAACGCCTTCATGGCCTGCGGCGTGCTCTATGCCGTGCGCTCCGTGTTCCAGGATGATGAGGGGCAGGCGGACGGCCGAGTCGGCAGCGACATGGTGGTTTATGCCTACGACACCAGCCGAGGACAGGAGCTGCCCGTTCAGATACCGTTCCCAAACCCGTACCAGTATATCTCCTCCATCGACTACAACCCAAGAGACAACCAGCTGTACGTGTGGAACAACTACTACGTGCTGAGATACCCGCTACAGTTCACTCCACCACCGCCAACTAAAGGTTTGTGGAAGAAGTGCATTTGTGTATTTGGACAAACTGCTATGTGATTAAACTAGAGAATCAGACTAAAGCGTGTCTCCGTCCCTCCAGGTCCCCTGTCCTCTCTGATGACAACAGTCCGCTCATACACGGCCACGGTGGCCTTGACCCCAGTGCGGCCGTCTGCCTCCCACCCAATTGGTGTCATCAACAGAGGACCCTTTGACCAGCGGCCGATCACAGCAATGGTCCCTCTGACCCCGCGTCCACCTCTGCGTGTCCCCTTGGCCCCTGGGGCCCCCGGTCAGGTGGGCGGATGTGAAGGACGGGTGGCACGAGGGGTGCAGTGGCCGCCCACGCTGAAGGGAGAGACTGTGGAGAGGCCCTGCCCGAAAGGGTCACTGGGTAGG
>CAFUXE010000277.1:100281-123162 GCA_903364295.1 Serranus cabrilla | reverse complement strand
GTGTGTGTCTGTATCTCGTTTCCCTTTGAAATGTAGTCGGATGTCCCCTCTTTGAACTTGCCCTTAGATGAGAGAGAGAAGAAGAAAGAGGTTGTAGTGTCAAGAGAAGCTGGGTTCGTCAACTCTTCCTCTCGCTGTGCAGCTGTCTTCCTCAGGCCAGCGCTACATCTGAGCAGAAGCTGTTGTTCAGATTATGGAGATAAGCCAGGGAGGCATTTTCCCTCCTAATCGTATTGAATGGTTTGGACATGGTTTTGGCAGAGTTGTGAGGACTTCGCCGGGGAATAATCTAATATTAAATCTTGTTTACAACTTAACATTAGCCTGGCTTTTGTTTTATGAATACGTTTAATCTGCAGAACTGGCAAGTAACAGACACCAGAGTCAAGATTTTCATTAAATATCAACAGAAAGTAAGCAATACAAATATTTCTGCTGCTTTACAGAGCTTTTTAGCCCCTTTCAGCCAGACAAAAGCCTCCATGACTGAAAAATGAAACCAATGCCCAGAAGCTGCAATTCCACAAATGGCCACTTGAGGCTGGCTCCAAGTCCAGTCAGTCCTCATTGATCCCAATGTTAAAATGTGCAACTTTCCAGCAGAAATGGACAGAAATGTTTATATAACTCACCTGTTTAGCAACCAGCAACCAGGCATTATTAATTAGCCTGGAGTAAGGAGGAGTCAGGTGCTGTAAAGATGGCGACCACCCTGAGTTCCACAATAGTGCTTGAAAAACCCATGGGTGGTGTCAGAGAGTCTTTGCTACAGAACGTTTACTGGTCTAATCTGAAAGTTAACTGGTGAAGACGGTCGAACAAGCTCAAGCTATTTACCAACAACTTTTGTCAGGAGCTGATGGATACCAAGACAGAAAAGAATAGAAAAATATTTCACTTCCATTCATCAGGTGGATCCAAACATGTGCTAATGTTGCACACACTTTAATTGAAAAGCAAAGAATCCTGATATTACACGTCATTAAACATAATATGGTGTTTAAGCACTGGCTAGAAATGTTAACCATTACTTTAAAAGGTAGACATTTTTTTATTTTTCTATTATTTATTATGGAAACCTTTGACCAAAGTGGCCAAAACAGTTTTTAATAAATAAATAAAAAAAGACACATCCACTATTAGTATCTATTACTCCACTTAAGAGACACAAATATATTTGCAGCCGATGTTTTGAGGACTAGCTTCCTGGTTTAAGGTTTATTTCATAAATATATTTAGACAAACTTAGATTTTTTTGAGAGCCTTGTTTTTCATTAACTATTAATTAAATAATTAATATTTAATCAAGTGAATAGTTCTTCCCGAAAAAAAACATTTACTTCACTATGTAAAAAAAAATATAACGTTGTTTCATGTTATTATGCAGCATGGAAGTATGAAAAAAATACATGGGAGCAGCAGAAGTGACACACCGTCACATGAGCTTCCTCTCTCTCTCTGACAGTCTGTGTCGCCCTGTCTGTCTCTGCAGGTATCGCTTCCTATCAATGCATGCAGTCTCCGGTGGGCTGGAGCTCCAGAGGGCCTGACCTTTCCAACTGCACCTCTCCCTGGGTCAGCCAAATTGCACAGAAGGTTAGTCACATACACACACATGCATACACACGCTGTGCAAATGCCCTGAAGCCAGTCAGCAAGCAGTTCTCTCTTAAATGTCAAAATATTTGACATTACAATCACCCCCGCCTCACTCTAGATTAAGAGCGGAGAGAACGCAGCCAACATCGCCGGGGAATTGGTCAACCTGACCCGTGGGCGGATCTATGCCGGTGATGTCAGCATGTCCGTCAGGCTAATTGAACAGCTATTGGACATCCTGGACTCCCAGCTGCAGGCCTTGAGACCAGCCAATAAAGAGTCAGCAGCACGCAATTACAACAAGGTAAATTGTTCCTGTTGTCGAAGCAGAAGTGTACTTGACCTTTCCTGGAAATTAGAGTGGAAATGTCAGTGATGATGATTCTAACAATAGATGTTTTTCTTCTCTTCAGCTGCAGAAGAGGGAACGCACATGCAGAGCTTATGTTCAGGTAAGACAGACAGATAATCAGACCGATAGGTAGACAGGCAGCTAAAGATCGAGGCAATTCTTTGCACGTAATATTTACTTCTGCGCACATGTTGAAATCATAATGATGAACTCAGCTGTGATGGCGCTTGGTTTACTCATGTGTCTGGGGCTTCTACAACAGGCACAAAGCAGCAGTAGTGGCTCTTTTGTCCAAGGTTGATGAGAGAAAGAAAATGTATCACACTGGACAGAGTCAAAATATCTTAACAGGAGGCAAAAATTCACTCTGTGTTTGATGTGAACACATTATATGAATAAAACTCTCTTTGTCCTTCCCTCCATCAGGCGGTCGTTCAGACAGTCGATAACCTGTTGGGTCCAGAGGCTCTGGTTTCCTGGGCGGACATGAGCAGCGTCGACCAGTCCCGCTCAGCATCACTACTATTAGACGCAGTAGAAAAAGGAGCGTTTCTATTGGCTAACAATCTCTATGAAGGCCGCTTCAGTGACAGGGCACCAAATGTTGGTGAGTGATCTCTCTTTTTCTGTCTTGTTGCTCTACGGTACACTCTGTTGAAATCACCAGCTCCTCTAAGCCTCCGTGTCTCTTCCTGTTTGTGCACAGATCTGGAGGTGTACGTGTTAAATACAGAGGCAGACATACAGGACCTGACGTTCCCTCACTCCTACGACAGCGACAGCATCTTGCAGATCTCAGCGCTGGCTCTGCTGCAGTACAGCAACAACGGTAAGTGACGAACACCAAAACTAATTCACAGTTTATACAGTGGCAGCTCAGTATTATAAAGTTTGTAGCCTGGGTCGGTAAACCATAGGTGGCACAATTAACTAGTTTTTCGTTATGATAACTGTGTTCTTCACTTTGTCCCCTTTCCGCTGCAGGCCAGGTGAAGCTGGTCCTCTCTCTCTATAAGAACCTGGGCTCCTTCCTGACCACCCAGAACTCCACTCTGCGGCTCGGACTGGGGCTGAGCCAGGGATCAGAGGCCAGGCGTAGAAGCCTGGTGGTCAACTCCCATGTCATCTCCGCCTCTGTACACAGAGGATCCAACAGGGTGTACCTCTCTGAGCCCGTGATCTTCACTCTCAGGCACCTGCAGGTCTGTTGCATTTCTGTTTAAAACCAGCAAATTCTTTTTGTGCAGACTCTGGTCATTAAGTATATTTGATGTTTTCCTGTCTTTTGTCTCCATAGCTGGAGAACCACTTTGGCCCCAACTGCTCTTTCTGGAACGGGACAGGGGTCTCTGGGAGCGGCAGGTGGTCTACACAGGGCTGCCGCCTGTTACACACCAACAACACACACACTACCTGCGCTTGCAACCACCTGTCCAGCTACGCCGTCCTCATGACGTATCAGCAGCCTGCTGTAAGTAACACACGCCATGAAAACCACATGCAGGTGTGTTTCATTCACCCACACTGCAGGTGGAAAGCAGATCGAAGGCTACAGTACTTGGTTCATTGGCGACCTTTTCTCATACATTACAGATGAACAATGACAACCCGACCATATTTGAAGTTGATTCCGATTTTAAAAGGGAATTCATAAATTGCCAATATGGCGGCAAATATCGTTAATGTTTGAGCTGGAATGAAAAATAGTCCTTTTCTATATGGATTGTGCGCCAATATAACGATGCAAAGCTGCTTTACTGCTTAACTTTATTTGAAAATATTTATTATTACACATTATTATACATTTTACATGCAGTGCATACATTTAAACATTGTAGAAATGAACACTGCAAAAGTAAAAAAGAAATAAAAAAATATCTAAATAAAAATAAGTATGTATTCACTATCTGTCAATTGCTGATCATTGAAATAAAGAATAAATTAAATCAAATTAATGAGAGTAATAGCTATATCAAACATTTTCTGCATATATATATATATATGCAGAAAATGTTTGATACATATATATATATATATATATATACTGTAAAAAAGGATTTAATTGGGCACATATATGCATAACAGCCAAGTGATAAAACTGTCAGGCTCTAAATGACAGTGCAGCAGAATGTAGCAGTCTCACTCACTGGATCGACTTTTTTCTGTGCATGTATCATTTGCATGTATGTGGCTCGTTGCACATTATTGCGGCCTCTACGGATTTTTTTTAGTTGGCAGGGTGCCAACCTTTAACATCATAAATCCAGCTCGTCCTCGACTAACAAAGCACTTCTTGACTCCACCTTAATGCACCCATTTGCTGCAGCGCAGTTGGACTTCACCCCCACCGTGCACTACGAAATGTTGTTCAAAAATCAAGCGCAGAGGGGGTGATAATTGTGGGTTGTAGCTGTAAGAGAGAGTGATAAATGCTGCAGGCAATTTTGTCTTGCCATGAAATTGAATTAAGTATTTCTCTGCAAGATGTTCTCTTTGTTGGGTGTGATTTTATTCATTTGAATAGATGTTATGTAACACTCGGGGACACACAACCAGAGGCGCTCTACACCACAAAACACATCCACAAATCGGCATCTGCACCTGTTCTACATGCATACATGAATGATCGGATAAATAATCCCCGCACTTATCTCTTATCTCTCTCAGTTTGGGGTCGGGGTGGAAGAGCTTCTCGTCTATGTGGTTTCCTGGGTCGGCATCTCTGTAGCACTGGTGTGTTTGGCCACCTGCCTTACCACCCTGTGCTGCCAGGGGGCGCCCTGGCACACGGACCACAGCACCATCCACTGCAACCTGTGGGCCAACCTGCTCATCACTGAACTGCTCTTCCTTGTCGGTGCTAACAAGACACAATACACAGTGAGTTCACGGACATCACTGTTGTGTTCTAAAGCATTTTGTTTAAGGTGGCATTTTGTGAAATATTCCTCCGTCTCTATGTGAATTTGCAGGTTGTGTGCTCTATCATTGCTGGCCTGCTGCACTTCTCGCTGCTCTCGGTGTTTTGCTGGTTGTGTCTGGAGGGGGTGGAGCTGTACTTGCTGCAGCGGGAGGTGTTCGAAGGACGTAACTCCAGGAGGAAGTATTTCTACCTGTGTGGCTACTCTATTCCTGGGCTGGTGGTGGCCGTGTCCGCAGCCATAGACTTCAGAGGCTACGGCTCAAAGACTGCGTGAGTCGACCAATATGTGTGTCCGCCTTAGGCGTGGGAAATGAATACGATTCTTTGATACTAATGCCACGGTCCAATTCTTTATCGACTCCCTTTTTGATCTGATAAAGTTTTAGTGCAGAAAAAGTAGGTTTCCACAGGTTTTTATTATCATCACTGTTTTACTGTCTCTGGGACTGAAGACAAAAACAGTAGAAAAAAGGCATGCATCAAATGGCTCAGGAGTGCAGAAGTTAAAATGTATAAAATGTTAGAACAAAAATGTAAAGAATCCTTTGTTATTTAGATTTTCTAAAAACACTTTTTTGTATATTATTCTATAATAAATACAATTACTCTGTTGGATAAAATACTAATATAATAATAATTAATATTCTCCTTTTATAATGAAATACAATACAAAACAAATGCAACAATTAAATTCATTGACATTGATATTACTTAGTATTTATCATTCAGTTTCTCTGAAGTGCTTCCCACAAATTCCCATGAATATTCTTATAACTCCCAGTCTGACTTTTTACTGATTTGTTTGTGCTTCATCTGTGTTTTTTCTACGTGTGTATGTGTGTAGATGCTGGCTGCGAACAGACAATTACTTCATCTGGAGTTTCCTCGGACCAGTTGGTGTGATCATTACGGTGAGAGTTTGTTCAAACAGAAACCGAGATGTTTAATCATCATGTTGGGTTATTGGTAATGCAAACATGTTAAACAGTTTGTCATTTGTGGCCTCAGTTAAACCTGGTTGTCCTGGTGATGACCTTACATAAGATGCACAGCACTGCTGCTTTGAAGCCAGACTCCAGTCGTCATGACAACCTGAGGTAAGTACAGTGTTGCATGCTGATTTGTTGTGTGTGTGATTATGTGCTGAGCTCATTGTGTTTCACAGCTCCGGCTCCAGTCACAGTCATTAGAGAAAAAAAAAAACTAAATAAAATATCTAATTAATATAACTGCTAATTGTTTTCACCGATATTGGAGGAAATGATCATTTTTGCATCAATACTCTCATTTTCCAATCATGATAAAACCCAGATTCATTGTTTAGCCCTTCGTTCTATACAAGAAGTTGATAAGAAGAAACTTGACTTTTCATAGTTTTTGTCCAGTGTTGTCCAGTGGCCAAAAACTGCATTAAACCAGACATAAAAAGTGAAAGACAACTGTAAAAATGAGTTTATAAATGAACGTTCCTTGAGCTGCAGGCAGCCTGCTTTAGATTACAGATTTGTAGCTAATTAAGATGTTTAACTTTTATACTTTGTGAGACATGGAGCCAATATGAAACGGATTGAATATGGTAAAACTTGAGCATTTTGTTAAATGCAACATTTTTTGCAACAGTTTCAAGTGAAACATTTTGAAGATAAAGTGCATCACAGCTGCGTGAACTATATTGTCTTTGCATTCTTTGCATTCTGAGTAAGTAAAGGTCAAACCTTAGCTATGCTGTAAAAGTGAATAATAGAGGGGGGAAATTGCACTCAACTAAGGAAAAAAGAGAACTTTGTCAGAATGCACTTTCACTCGTCGTCATTCAGTTTTAATAGAGGCTCAGGGGAGCTCGAGGATGGAGCCTTCTGATAGATGTGTGCCTGCTCTTTTTGAACTCGATAGACATTGATGTTAGTTTTACTCACACCAACGCTCTTTTTGTCCATAGCTGAGCCGCCCAGTAAAGTGAAATAAAGTATTGAGCATTCTAACAGATTTAGGTGAACTGTAATTGAACCTGATGATAACCTGTGATTTGCAGGGCGTGGGCGGTGGGCTCCCTGACGCTGCTCTTCCTGCAGAGCGTCACCTGGTCCTCAGGCCTAATGTTCCTGTGCGCTCCGTCCCTCCTCCTGGCTTACCTCTTCTCCTCCCTGAACACCGCCCAGGGCCTCCTCATCACCATCCTGCACTGCACCCTCGCCAGGAAGGTCTGTCTCTGTCCTCATGACTGTTTTTTTAGACTCCTCATGATTAGTGACTAAACAGATATGTTTGATTATTGGGCGTAGGGTCAGAAGGACTATGGCCGATGCCTGCGCCTCTCGCAGTGCTGCGCCACTTCCTCCTCCAGCTCTCCGGACTCGGTGAAGGGTGCGGCCCTGCGATCCAACAGCCGCTACACCAGCAGCCAGAGTCGGAGAGCTACTGCCAACAGACAGGTGCACTACAGCACACTGCACCTCTTAGTGTCTTTGTCCCCGTCTGTCTGTCTGAGCCAGTTTGACCTTGTGTGGAATATTTCTGTTCCAGAGTCGCATCAGGAGGATGTGGAACGACACTGTTCGCAGACAGACTGAATCGTCTTTCATCGCTGCAGACGTGAACAACACACCCACTCTGAACCGAGGTGAGGATCTCTTTCTTTTGAATGTCAGCCTTGTCTCCTCTGTTGTTGGAGAATGTCATGTTTGTTTTACTCCCTTTCTCCTCAGCTGCTTTGGGGAACCACTTCCTTACTAATCCAGTGTTGCAGACTCATGCTGGAGCTTCTCCTTATGACACGATGCTGGCACAGGGATACAACCAACCCTTCACCTCCACAGGTACATGTCATTACATTATGTGGTTCCTTTTCATTTTGTGTCTACACGGCTTTGTCGCTCTCCCTCTTTATGTCCTATATTTTGCTGTCCTCGCATACAAAGCTCTTATGCCGCTCCTCACAGTTTATTAATTAAAAGGTGTGCAGCATCAACTGTGAAGAAGGTTTAATGTGCTTCGTGCTGAAATAGTTTTTTGACGCAGTATTGACATGTTCCCTCACTCCTCTTTGTCTACTTCCTTGTAATTTTCCTGATGACTGGAGCTCAAAATATACTACATATTGGAGGGCAATGTGGATATCAATACTGAAGAGCTTTAAAGATTCAAAAAACGAATTTCCCCTTAAATTTGTGTGATTCTAATTTGTAACCATAATACGTACAGAGCAGGGTAATTATTTAAAAAATGCTATGTTAAACAAAACAAACGGTGGAAGTGTAAATCAAAAGTAACATGATATAATATTATATAAATTATTTGCAAAACAATAAAATGTTTTCTGATATTACAAAGTCTGCAATGTTACAATTTCTATTTGATTAAATTCAATGTGAGTGATCACTTTGTGACGATATCCTGTGTCCAATAAAAACAATCAGTTACATTTATATCAACCCACATAATCCAAAATATTATTTAAAACGTAATTAATAAGCCATTTTAAGGAAAAACATAAAATTATTTTTAATAAAAAGACTAATTGTAATTTGCATTGATGGTATTGGATCTTTGATCAATGAATCAATCCAGCTCAGTGTTGCATTACACCCCTAATATCTGTGATAAGATAATATTATGTGACAATATCACTTCAGGCTCTACTGCCTGAAACTCCCTGAGTGGCCTCAGACTTTTGTCCGGTGCAGCTGTCATTCTTTCTGTGTCTGTATTTAATGTTTGGAATTAAAAACTGTAATGTTTTCCTTTTATATCCATGTGTTGTTCTGTTTTTTGTTTTTTTGACCATGAAAAGTTTGTCTTTTAAATGTTTTTGACACTTTCCCTCTCTGTCTCTCTGTCCTAACGTGGACCAGTAGGAACCTTCAGAAAGAGTACGCGCTCTCCTTTATTGTGCTCACTCTAATCATTGAGCGCCACTTCCTTGTGCAATTCATAGACGATCTGTGCAACATTTGCACACAGTAAATATTCATAACATACATCTCTCCCATGTGGCTACATAACTGAACATTTCATCAAGTAATTCTGTTAATATTCCAACTTCCTGCTAAAGCCACGCCCTCAGTCGGCACATGAACCCTAAACTCTGCTCATTCATTCATACCTTCATTTATGTAAATCTCCTCATGTTACTTTTTCCCTGTTCACTAATTGTCATCTTGCTGTTTCCTCCAACAGAGGGTGGTGTGTCCCAGAGCCAGGAGTCCTGTGGGTTGGACAGTGTGTGTCTCAATGGAGGCTACACCCCCAACACCTTCACCCTGCACGGTCTGGGCACCACACCCGGGTCCCGAGCTGGAGTTGTGGGCAGCACTGACCTCCTGCGGGAGGGAGGAGTTGGGATGGGAGGTGATGACATCTCCCCGGCCCTCCTCACCCCCCACGGGGCTGCAGATCTGAGCAGCGGCGCCGGAATGCGCCGTAACCTGTCTGATGCGGCCGCGCTGGAAAAGATGATCATCTCAGAGCTGGTGCAGAGCAACCTGCGGCCCTCAGTTGCCATGCCTGTTCCTCCCGAGCGCTACGGAAGCCTGGCGAGGCCTCACCACCACGACAGGGCAGCTCTCACGCACACTGCCACTTTGACTCGACACGCACAGCCGCCCCAAGAGGGCTGGGCTGCCACAATGCAGCCCAACACACGCCACAACGCACAAGAGGGCTGGGCGCATACGCGGCACCTCACACAGGACGCTGAGACACATTCCACGACTCGTGGACAAGATCACGCCACGACGCCACGCTTACAAGATGGCTGGTCACACTCCCGCGTTTCTGGAGACTCGGAGTCCCGTGAGCTGCTTAAAGACGGGGACAAGTCATTGCAAGGCACTCTGAGTCGCCGCGGGCTGCAGGACAGGCAGCAGGCGCGCCCCCCTGATGTTCAGGCACGGCCCTACTCCACCCTCAGCCGCACACCTGGGACTCTCTCACGCCACCGCGGCACAGTGGAGCCCAGCGGAGGGACAGACAGAGACAGAGAGAGGGACAGGGAGAGAGACAGGGAGCGTTACCGGGACAGGCCCCTCCCGCCTCCTCCTCCCCCTCCCCCACAGGA
Organism: Serranus cabrilla; assembly: GCA_903364295.1. Lineage (NCBI taxonomy): Eukaryota > Metazoa > Chordata > Actinopteri > Perciformes > Serranidae > Serranus > Serranus cabrilla. Next base: position 113,232 of record CAFUXE010000277.1, on the reverse strand, counting down.
GTCTGAGCCCCTGTACAAGGCTCTGGAGGAGCCGCTGCTGATGAAACAGAGGGAGGCAGGCGCAGAGACATGGAGGGGCGGCCAGGACAGAGAGAAGGACGAGACGTTTCTCTTAAAAAGAGACGAAATTATGGACGAATGGAGGGGAGGAACTGAGAGAGGGAGGGACGAGGCTTTCACCTCTCAGGCGAGAGACGGAGAAATGGACGAATGGAGAGCCGGAATGGAGAGAGGGAGGGAGGAATCTCATCTGCTGGAGAAGAGAGGTGGAAGGATGGAGGTGTGGCGGGGAGGAGCAGAGAACGACCAGGAAGAGACTTTTATAACTCAGAAGAAAGATTTTGGGATTGACGGATGGAGAAGCGGGATGGACAGAGAGAAAGACGAATCCTTGTTTTTAAAGGACAGAGATGGATGGAGGGCAGGGATCGAGCGAGAGAACGAGAAACAGAAGGATAGAGTGCTGGATGTGTGGAGGGGAGGGATGGATATCGACAGGGAGGAATCCTTCCTGTTTGAGAGTAAAGATGGCGGCCTCGACGGGAGGAAACGAGGGAAAGAAAGAGGGTCTCTTCGGTTCCACGGCGAACGAGAAGATTCTGACAGCTTTGCTCTGCCTTTGACCCCTGACCTTGACCTCGACACTGACTCCTCACCAATCTACGCCCGAGATTCAAACCCCTCCCCGCTCTACCCCGGAGACCGGCGCTCGCCTCCGCTCAGCATCTTCCCCCGCAGCTCTCCCCCAACAAATATCTTCGCTCCTCGAGACACTAACTCGCCGCCAAACAATCTCTACTCCCGCCACTCCCCCCAGGTGTACAGCCGAAGCAGCTCCCCTCCTCGCTTCTACACCCGCACGTCCCCTCCGACCCTCTCGTACCCAGACAGCAGCCCCGAAGGTCCAGAAGAAGTCAGCCCCACCGGCCAGCCGCAGCGGCCCGCCCTGGAGCTGCCCTACAGCCTGGGCCGACCCCCGCTGGGCCCGCGACCCAATCACCTGCAGACCTTCTACCAGCCACCGCCGCTGGCATCCAATGGAGAGGCAGCGTACACACCAGAGCCCGTCTCGGAGGGAGACGACGGACAGATGCAGCGGGTGACGAGCCTGTGACTAGGGCGGTGGTGATCGGGGCATAGAAACCAGGGATGAGGAAGAAGAAGGTTATAATAACAGATAATGATCAAAGCTGATGGAAATTATGATGATTAAGAGGAATATTATGACAGATAATGAAAGTAATGATGATGACAGTGATGGCTCCTCCCTGCTTCTATCTCCCGATCACCACGAGACTTCCCCCCTTTTCATGTTTTGTTACTTTTCTATGACTGTGATCCATTTATAACTCTTCCTCCTCCACTTTCTCTCCTTGTCCTCTCTTTCCTGAAACCCTGCTGTGTCTTCCCGTCTCATCGGTGCTTATCCTTATTAGCCCATCGTCTAAGTTTCTATCGGTTTGTCGGCTGGGTGTTGCCCTTCCCTGTAGCAAGCAAACAGTGTGTCAAAGAAGCACTTGTGTGTTGCCAAAAAATCCTTTCAAAGAACATGTGCATGACTTTATAGTGGCTTTACAAGGCTACATACTGTAGGAGGAAAGTGTGTGTGAGCGAGTACGAGAGTAGCTTGATGAGCATGCGTGCGTGTAAGGTTGAGTCTGTACGTGAGTGCGTGTGAGTGTGCGAGCGTGTGTGAGTATGTGTATATACATCATTCTTGTATAATTAATGTATCACAGTGAAGCATTTTATCAATATCAACAGGGGGGCCTCTTACACACATATCCCCTCCTACTGATTTTGAACTCTTGACCAATCCCATTTCACATCAAGACCAAAACCTCCACCCCGCCCCTCCTGCCGCCACTCCCTCCACCCGCCACAGACTGTCGGTGAAGGGACTTTTTGCCATGGAGTTTGTCAAAGCAACAGAACTGTTGACTCCAGCGCCAGAGATCATATGAAACCTCAGAACTTTTCTGCAACCCCCTGAGATCCTTGTACATATCGACCTCAAGTGTTCTGATTGTCTTGTATTGCTATTGAAGTTCAAGTAAACATGTGAAATAAATGTTACTGTCTTTCTCTTTGTGTGGATGTACAGAGAGGGAGGGTTTCTAGAAAAACCAGACAGATATCTGCAGCGGGAAAAGAGGGAGGTGAGAGACTGTTGGTGCATATAATGAAGAGAAAGACTGAATCAGACGAATAAAAAGATGAAAAAAAAAATGCTGTTACAGACAGTGGTTGAATGTAATTGAGTATATTTACTCAAATACTGTGTGAAAGCTATTTTACTTGAGTACTTCCATTTTCTGCTACATTGTATTTCTACTCTTTCACAAACATCACACTGCTTACTTCACTACATTTATCTACAGTTATTTACTAAACATATACTGAATTTTAAATATTAACCATTAAAGATTTAGCTCAACCTAAACCAGCTACATTGAAACATTGAAATGCTTCATAAAGAGGAACTTCGATATTTTTCACCATGGACACTATTCTCCCATGTGTTTGCAACGAATCATAGAGAAAGAGCGCATTTAAGTCCCGCCCCATTCGGGTTGGAAAACAAACCATCTCTCTCCATTGACTTTGTATTGAAAGACTCCTTTACAATTTCGTCTGCTATCAAAAAAAGACGAAAAATGGTCAATAGCTGCTGTTTCGTAGAATGTATAACCAACAGGTTAAACAACCCAGAACTACGTTTTTTTCAACTGCCGAACCAAAAAAACAAACTTTTAAGACAACAAACGTGAATAAAGATGTATACAGACGTGAGGCATCAGCAGTTACAATGGGGAAAACTGTGAAACTCATTATATTTAACATGAAGACGATGGACTGAATTGTCAAGGAGGCTCCTTCTTTCAATAAAAGTCAACGGAGAGCGATAGGTCGTTTTCCCTCCCTGGTGGGCATGATGTGTGGCACTCTGTTTCTTCTTGATCACATCGGTTTTTTTGTTCCTAACATCTATACGACCTATGGGAGCGTCTCCAAAATGTGTGTTAGCCTACCTCAACCCTGTCTGCAGCTGCACCTCTTATCTTGAAGTAAACTTTTGAAAGATGCAGTAACATAAAAAAAAAGATGCTATGCCCAAAATGTGTAAGGAGTGAATTTAACAAACTTAAACAGACAATGATTTTAAAAAAACAATCACATTTATCTTTAATAATCTGTGTGCTCTCGGAGTGGTAAGTAGTCTAGCAACATATATTAGCATTATAAAAAAAAGTCTTGACAGCTAGGAGCGTCACTACTTTTCAAACATGGATTACATCTGTAGTGTAGACATTCTCATAGTCATCTTCTCATTAATTAACTATGTATGCAACACGCTGCACACACACGAGGACGGACACATCCTACCATGGTACAACACATTAAGGACATGAGTTGCTTTGTCGCTATTTCAGCTTTCCTTCAATTACATTCACTGGGTTTATGTAAAAAAAAAAACAAAAAACAAACAGCTACAGTACAACATATATTGCATTTTTGTATAAAATATATTACAGCCTACATAACAAATTATTACAAAGTGGTAATTAATAATACTAACGGAAATCAAAAAAGTGCTTTTACAGTATAATTGGAGTTGTACAAAATCTGTATATATTTACAGGTGTAGCGTGGTCGTGGTTTCTGCAGGTTCAGGTTCAGTCGTCTGGCGGGTAAGTATCACATGTGAAGCTAAGGTCAGTCACTGGGACAGAAGGCTGAGTGCTCAGGATGCTTCACCACCGCAGCCAGTATCAGCACCCTGCTTCTTCCTTTCTCCCAGTTCAGGTTTTGTCTTTTGAGCCACATACAGTATCTCACAAGCTCCACTCTCCCTCTCTCTCTCTTACTCTTTCCCAGCACTGAGGTATGTGGTTTGACTTCACAGGAAATGGTCTCACATTCTTCAAATCTTTTGTCTATCCAAGCTAGACTACAGGCAGCGGGTGGATGTTGGTACACGCAGCGGTTGGTGGAGGTGAGGTTTAGCAGACAGTGTGGTGGGGCGACAACGGGCTGTCCAGGGTCTCAGTCGGAGACAGATCTGAACTCGAGCTTTTGAACATGGACGAGATGTGGAAGGCCTGGGAGACACACAAACAAACACACCTTAAGATTTTAACAGATGCTGACATGGGGACACGCACCGGTGCACAAAAACAAACAAGCAAAGTATACTGACCACCCAGTAAGCAGTGAGGGCGCCCTGAATGTAGCCTGTTACCACGTCAGACGGGTGGTGCCTGTAGTCTGAGATGCGGGTCAGACCCGTGTAGAACGCCAGCAGAACCAGGAAGAACTGCAGCACCGGCCTCAGCAGCCGAGCCCCGCGCCACGTCAACCGCGCCTGCAGGTAAAACTGCATGACAGATGTACAACGTCACATTATTTAGTGCGAAGAACAATAAGATCCTCATCTGTTCCTGTGAATAATGATGATTAATAACCAAGATGTTTGCCGGTTACTTTATTCATGAATTGGTTTTTGGACACTCTATCCACTTAAATATAGATCCCCCGAAAGAATAGTAAGGAATACCCAGATTGACCTAAAAATTATATTCCCATACAAAGGAACTGCATTTTCAATTACATTTAAGAGAAAACAGAAACCCCTTTTTAAAACCCAAATCCTGATCTTTTCTACATAGATCTCACTTAGGCACGATTCTTCTGAAAAATTTCATTTTTTGCAGAGCAGGAAAACTGATTGATTACTCTTTTTTCTTTTTCTTCTTTTCTTTTTTCTTATGTTTAGTTACCTTAACTTAAACAAGTCATTCCACAATGTTAACCACGTGTTTAATTAAACAGTGGGGTCAGATTGTGACATATTCGTCACATGTTGTAACATATAATACATTGTTGTTGTGCAAACATTTTCGTAAAATATGTAACCCGTTCATGAGAATACAGTGTTTAGATACTGAGCATTAAGAGACAATGAGTGAGCAGTCTGGTGCACTAAGATGACAATATATATATATATATATATATATATATACAATTTCCCTCCAGATTCATGAGATGTGGTGCATCTGAGATCTCACGTTATGGTGAAAACAGAGATAAACAGTCCTGTTGCTGTGTTAGCTTTGCCTCTTTTTTCATCATCCCTTTTCACCAGTTTTAACAAGCAAGCTGAGCTTGTCCACACAAACAAGATGGCACACACATTAATATGCTGTATGCATACATGTACATATGCAGGCACTTGCACAGGGACACACATAGGCTACCATAAACACATATAAATGCAGGAGCTTGCTCACACACACACTCGCACACAATAGAGGAGAGCAGTGAGGCGGTGAGGCGAGGTCACACTCCTCCCACAGCAGAACAAAGCTGTCTCTGTTTGTGCCATTTCTCCTTTCAGTCCTTCTCTTTCTCCCTCTCCTCTTTCATTCCCTCGCTTTCTGCTGCTAACTGGACTGATGATGGCTCCCTGTTTCATTCATTCTCTCTCTGCATTTTATAGAGAGATGGTAATTGGAAATTGGAGAGACAGTAAATTGTGCTTGCCAGTGTTTGTGAAAGTGTGTGTGTGGGAGAAAGTGTGTGAAAGAGAGAGCAATAGATGGACAGATAGAAATACTCACTGCTAAATAGAGCATTGTGTACATCGCAAAGGAAGCGTGGCCAGAGAAGAAGGACTTCCTAAACAAAATTAGAGAAGTATTAGAGTAATGCAGAACAAAATCAGAATATGTATGTGCAGAAACACACACACACACACCTGGCCTCTTCCTCCAACCGGTGGTCAGGCTGGCGGCAGTTCACCGTTGCTACGTAGGTTCCAGGCGTGCAGTTAAGCGACGCGTAGGTGACGCCGCACACGGACAGGAAGTGCGGTCGCAGCCTCCCAACACTCAGCTTGGCCATGTTGGTCAGCGATTGGCCGACACAGCAGCCGAACAGGAAGCAGCCCAGTTCCTTGTACAGACAGGACACGTACAGGTTCCTGACAAAGGCCTTGGAGCTGACGCCTCTGAAACGAACCCGGTAACACTCCCCGAGGGCGATCTGCATCATCAGAACCGTCATGTTACATTGTGTACAATGAAAAAAGGGACCGGCTTCCATGACAGGGGCGGTGTGGATACTTACAGTGAGGCCTGTGATGATGATGCCGCCGGCGATGAGTATCTCGTCCGGTATGGCCTCTCGGTGCAGATAGGGGTAGGTGATGCTGGGGTCCCCGCACATAAAACCTCTTCTGTAAGGACTCACTGCCTTCAGCTCACACGCAAAGAAAGGGATGGAAGCTGCACAGGGGGAGAAACAGGAGAAGAAGGGAGATGATTTGATATCCCAAAAATGCCCAGTGGGAGTATAGACATTCCTTTTTGTGATGGGAAAATGGGGAGGAAGCGTGGGAAGAGAAAAGAGGAGCAAAACAAGAGGACGAGGAGGGGCGATTCAATGGAAATATCAAACATGTATATCTGTCTTTCCAGCTGTTAGTCATGTGATGTTTACGGTGTGGATTCCTAAGAGTGAAGTTCCCATACAACTGTTCCTCCCGGACTCTATTCTTTCTGACATTACATTGTTAAAATGGAAAGGAGGAGATTGGGGTGGATAATTGGCTCGCAGAACCTTGGATTTTCAGCCAGGAGATTCCAGTTGTTGTCCCGTGTAAAAACAAAAGTGAAAGCTCCTATTTAACAAGGGTCTTTTTTTTGTAACTTAAGTACTTATTCAAGGGTCTTCTAATTCTCACAAGTAGTTTTGTTAACCACACTGAAATAAGAAGTTTTTGTTTAAAATCACAACATTATCAAAGTGTTTAAAGGCTGAAACTGTAATCACAGAGAAGAAACATCTCAGTTTAGTTGTATGGGAATGTCATTTTGTTAGCCGTACATATATGCAAACATGGGCTGGTTGTCATTTCAAATTGACACTTGACACAAAATAACACTTGTGGTTCTGTTCCCAAACCAACACGTTACTCTTTTCGATACTTTATTCTGAATAAACTTGAGTTTCTATGTTAGCTAGCATTTGGATTTATGACCTGCAAAACTGATGTAATTCCCATTAACTAGCATTAGTACACACAATGTGACACGATGTGACAATGAACAATTACCATCAAAACATCAGCAAGTTTTTACCCTTATTATGAGCATTGTTAGCATTAAGCTTAAAGCACTGCTATACCAAAGTACAGCCTCACAGTGCTGATAACATGGTTGCAGACTTGTTTAACAAAAGAAGTAAACCTTTGAATGCGAGAAATGCAAGAATTTCATTTAAAATGGCCTTAAACGGACAAAAACCTGATTTAAATCTGATATAAAAGAAAGAAGAGTGCTTGTTTCTTTTATGCCAGCTTTCTATACCAAGCACCAGTGCAAATATGATGCCCCAAGTCTCTTCATCCCTGTCACACACACAGTAAGTATCTCCTTCCTCACAGATGAAGTAATAAGGTGTAAAATTAAAAAGAAAGACAGAGGTAACAGAAATTCCAGGCTACAATAAAACTGATGGGAAACAGTTTCACAGAAATAAGGGTGGGAGCGATTACTGTTTTTCTGGAAAGCAGGCAGAGCTCAACAGAGAATTGCAATTGTGTGTGTGTGTGTGTGTGTGTGTGTATTTCTGTTGATGAGAAGAGAAAGAGGGGTTGTTTGTGACTTCAGTTCAACTCTTTCCTACAAAACAAAGAGCAAATGCCGCAGCAGACCAGAGCCAGAACCAGCCTCACACTGTCTCTGTTTGTCTCGGGGAGTCCTTCCCCCTTTCTCTCCTATCTCTCTCTCTCTCTCTCTCTCTCTCTCTCTCTCTCTCTCTCTCTCGCTCTTGCTCTCTGTTTTGCATGCCTGCACACACACAGTAGAGAGAGAGAGAGAGACTGACAAAGAGAGGGACCTTCCTTCTGCACATGTCCAATCTGTTGCTAATACAGACTACCTCTCCATCCAGCTTCTTCCAATTAGCCGGCATTATATAACCTCCTCCTGTTACATATAGGGACCATGGGAGGGAGCAGCAATTACAGTCATGTGCACACACACACACACACACGCAGTGGATCGTGCATTTATTTATTTATACCAAATACAATTCCCCCTGGCCCGGCTCTACCCTGAGAACTGCAGGTTGTCATGGAAACTGCAGAATTCCCTGGGCTATGCACGAACCAGCTGGCACGCAGCGCTCGAGAGCGTGTACGAGTGGAAAAAACAGATACATGTAGATGGAGAAGAAACTTGAGGAACTTTCTCTCTACTTACAAACCTGGTGTGAACTTGCTGCCTATATTCTGCAGGCCCACATGCCTGAATGTAGCCACTACCTGTCTTTGTTGAGTAAATAAAAAGGGGCGGAAACAAAGCGGAACATGAGATCCCCTATAGAGGAAGGAATAATGCCTTTTGAGAGAATTCACCTGTCGTCTTTAAAGTTCAAAATAAATGGCTATTGTGTGAAGAAATGTGCAATAAATTATGATTGCACTAATGATTAATAAAATGTGAACAAATTGTGAGAAATCACAAGTACATAAAGGCCGCGATAACACCACAGACCAGATATTTAAAATCGAGAATCGATAAATTGTTTTAGTCGTTTTTCATGCAAAAATGGCAGAAAACATTTTCAGCCACTCAGATATGGAGATAGCCTAGTTTTTCTCTGTTAAACTGAACATCCTTGTTTTGGACTGATTAAACAAACAAACAAAAACTCACCCTGGACCTTACATAACTACGATTAACATTTGTCACTATTTTCTGACATTACAAACCGATATATCGACAGATTAACCAAGAATGACAACAATTGTGAGTTGCAGCCCTACAAACAAATATTCAAATGTATGAGACAATAGAGCCGTCACCATTGAGAAGCTGGGATCTGAAAATTGTGGAAGTGGAAATTTAGCTAAAAACAAATGACTAGTTCGTTGTTTTCTGGCGGATTATTGATTATTTAACTTTTCATTTCAGCTCTAAAAATACATAAAATATACAGGAGTAAAATATACCAAAAACCAGTATAGCTATTCATAAAATCAGCGCACGGCATTCATGTAATAATTTGGTTACCACTCACACGGATTATGTACCTTACAACACAACTCAGCCCATTTCAAACGGTAGTTCAACACCAGCCCCTCACGCTAAACTATTTAACTCTGACATATGCAATGATGGCACTATTTAGTTAGGATGAAGGATATTGCACAGGTGCTTTTATTCTAGCAACTTTACTCCCGGGTCACTTTGTGCAGCAACAGACATAGCAATGCATTCAACAGGTGATAAAACACGCGTGTATTTTGATATTCACCCAGAAAGAGGCAGAGGAGGTCTAACCCCACCAGAAGTTTTCTTTTGGATAAAGCAGGTCCAGTTATCTCTATGAGTTTCTTCCCGGTGCCGTTCTCCATCCCCATCCCTGCGGCGGCCAGGCTGCTCTTGTTGTCCGTCAGTTTGAGCTGCAGCTCCGCGCTGGAGACGGACACACCGGCGCTCTGCGGCCCGAACTTATCCAACATGACGACTGGCTGCGGGCGGAAGCTCGGAGTAAAAAACTAGTTGGCATCAGAAAGTTGGGAGCGCCCTTGAACTACTCATGTGCAGAGCAGCGGAGAGACTGTGAGTAAGTGTACAAGTTGGCACAGTTTTTATGATGCTTCCCAGGGCACGTGTCGCCTCGCTGTCAGAGCAAAGGGTCTTTTTTACGCATTTTTAATTGAATCACAGAGTGTGCAGGGCTCGCCCTGACTCGTTGCAGGACATCCGTCACCTGGATGATATGCGCCACAGTGAGCGGAAAACTCCAGGATGGTTGCGCAATAAACACTCGCGATTCAGATCTACCTCTCTCTCTCTCTCTCTCTCTCTCTCTCTCTCTCTCTCTCCCTCTGCCTGCCCATTAACTAGCAAGGTAACACATAATTATACTGTGACTTAATGTAGCCTAAGAGGAAGAGTATTAAATACATGAGATGTGTGTCACGGTGACGGTACGCATTCCGGGAGATATTTCTCCACAACCGTGATTCATTTCTACTTTTATTCTTTGTTATGTAACAATTTCAGTTCAAGTCCTAGGTTGACCTTGGAACAACTAGTGACCTTAAACCTTAAAACTTAAACCTCAATATCTTTTTTAAGCTCAATTTTTTTATTTTATTTTCTATCTAATTTAATTTTTATTTTATTTAATGTATGTACTTGTTCACTTTATGCTAGCTATTCTATACCCTTTGCTGCTGTAACACTGTAAATTCCCCCATTGTGGGATAAATAAAGGATTATCTTATCTTAAACTTAACTCTTCACACAGTCCCATTGGATCCATCTAACACACTAAAACATTCTTAAAATGTTTTGTTGAAGATGAATCGTGACCATTTCATTTCCTTCCTTGATATCTTTGAGCATCACACGGCTGCAAATTACCAACAATTAGTTGCTACTTCCTTGTACTAGTTGGCAAATATTCAAAGTTTGAGTCTGAGTGAGGTAAAACTTTTTAATGAGACACTATTAATAAAGGATTTACAATCTAACATATATTCATGTTTAAAATGTAACCTTCAAAGTTATAAGCTAATGTTGAGGCAGGTGCAATTCCACACTGGTCTCTTATGTCTCATAACATTTTCTTTATTCTATGCGTCCACTAGATGGCACTTTATGTTTGAGAAACAGTTGAAAACACACCGAATTGCCATTCCTTGACCCTTTTTCTTTCACCTAAGATCGTTATCTAGTGGGGTCGACAAATATAACTCGTGTTCATGAAGCTTCATTTGGACATCACTACTATACGGTAGAATTGACTAGAAGCGAGCTATCCTGGCTCTGTCCAAATAAGACAAAATTAAATGAAATTAAACTGCTTGTTTGTTTTATATTTTAGAACCATGTGTCAAGCTATGTTGGACAACTTCACAGTAACAGCAACCGGCCAAGAAATGAAAAAGTCATTCTCACTACGCATCAACATAAAACATTTTTTCTTGGGGACATCTGAATGAATTTGACCAAAAAGTAACTTTAAACCATTTATGATAAAAGCACCTTGAGGGCAAACAATTTTACTTTAGACGTTACATATTTTGCTGTTTTTGCACATGATTACTGTTACGTGCCCTCCCCCCTTTCCCTTTGATGAGTCTGTCACTCATTTGATCCCTGTTTTCCCTCAGGTGCAGCCAGTGAGGCTGATTGAGGGAAGGTTAGAAAAGGGGGTGGTGACCAGCTACCTCTCTCACTCTTCCACCTGCCAGCGGCAGTGGTAGCAGCAGAGCGGCCTGTAGCTGGTGCTCAGGCCTTTTGTTTGATCTGGTTTTTCCTTTGTTTTCTGGTGGGACTGGTGGCTCAGTTTTCTGTGTGTATTTCTATTTCTTGTTGTAGTTATGGTTCGGTGGTAGAAGGGGTTCTTTTGGATCCGATGGCCCATTGAGGGTTGGTCCAAAGGTTCCCCTTTCTTTTGTTAATTTTGCCAGCCCACCAGACCTTTTGTTTCTCAGTAGTTATGTTTTTGGGTTGTTTGAACATTTTGTTAATAAATCATTATTTCTGACTGCACATGACTTTGTGGCAATTATGTTACCTGCCCTTTATTGGGAGCCTTGTGGTCGGGGTCGTAACAATTACATTGTATATACTTAGTATTTTTCTGTCAATCACACAAATATATAAACATCAGAAGGTTTTATGTGATCATTTTAAAGGAAAATTTACAATTATATTCACATTTAAAGTAAGTTAATAAGATGCTTTACTACTATGTACATTAGGAAGTAGTACAACAAAAAGGAAGAAAGCAAAGCAGAGGACATGAAACAGAAGTCCTGTTTTATTTCAGTGCATACTGTATTTACACCTACCGACCTGCCTATGGGCTAACTTAGATGAAAGTGTAAGAAAAACACAGAAACAGTGCTAGTAGTACCTCAAAAATATTTGAAATCAAAAAACCTCTTTTGACCATGCCAAAAGGTTAAAAGAAACATTTTCATTGAGGAAAAGAAGAGTTAAAATCTGGCTTTACTGGCAGAGGGATACAGTGAGTGTCAGATTGCTTCCATCCTTGAAATTTCACAGACAGTGGTTCATAAGAGCAAGGTCAAGCAGCAGACATAAGGGTCAACAGAGATACAGACCGCCAGAGGGCAACAATGACTCTCCACTGACTGACATGACTGCCAACTCATTTGAATGTCACTCACATCTGGTGACCTTCAAAAGAACGGCAAACTGCAGCTGGGGTCAAGTGCACGGCGAGAATGGTTCAAATCAGGCTATTAAGGGCGGCTGGAGTCGTACAAAGCTAGAAAAAACCTTTCATCAATGAAAGCAAAGAAGAGCCAGGCAGAGGTTTGCAAAAGACCACAAGGATTGGACCGTAGAGGCCTGGAGTCAGGTCATCTTCTCTGATGAGTCCGATCCTCAGCTTTGCCCAACAGCTGCTCATCTAATGGTTAGACGGACACCTGAAGGGGCCTACAGGCCACATTGTCTCGCACCCACTGTGGAATTTGGTGGAGGTTCAGTGATAATCTGGGAGTGCTGCTGCAAGGCTGGAATCAGGCAGATTTGTCTTTGTGAAGGACACATAAACAAGCTGCGTACAAGGTTATAAAACAGGCTCCATCTGCTCTGAGGATTGTTATCTCCAGCAGGACAATGCTCCATGCCACACAGCCAGGTCAATCAAGACACAAGAAAGCTGTGATTGAAAATCAGGGTTATTCCAACAAATATTCATTTCTAAACTCTTTTCTTTAGAGATAATAGAGATAATAGTGTGTAAAATACCTGTATTTAAACAAAGTAGTAAAAACAACTGAGTGAATGAAAAGTTTTTGTAATTTCAGTCTCTGCTGTAGGGGGCAGCAAAAGCAGTTTCAAGAGGAGTTTCACTGCTGATGGTCAGCAATTTTTGTTTTTCGTTTATGTT
>CAFUXE010000277.1:72220-99654 GCA_903364295.1 Serranus cabrilla | reverse complement strand
GTGTGTGTGTGTGTGTGTGTGTGTCAGTCTAAAGTTTGATTCACATTCATGTTAATATGTAATCTCTTGTTGATAAACAATATTATCTACAATAACCAAGCCTCTTGTATTGATATTAAACTGGTCCATTGAGATTTTACACAGGAAACCAATAAGATCAAGTCAATGCCATGTTTAAAAAAAATGTTTTTGCTTGTTTTAAATTTTCTTCTAATCTGAAGTATGAATTGCCTATATGACCAAGCTCACAGGTGCTTAGTGACCTAAGTCCAATCTGTGGACAAAAGCAATGTCCTTTACTTGGAAAAAGGCCTATTTTTGGATCAATGGCTAAAGATAGGGCCAGGGTTACGCAAGTAGTGGTTATAATAAGTCTCCAGGAAATGAATGAAAGTCTAAGTAATGTCCTCAAAATATAGATGGGCTAATACTAATGTTTAAAACATGATGCAATTTTCTGTTCAACTTCTTTTAGGAAACATGATGCCATTCATGAAATGATTATATTCACCCGTATGACACATTACAGCAGCTCGCTGACTCATGCTTTCTGTCACTTCCTCTGATGAAAGGTAGAAAAGCAGAGGCCTGGGAAAACTCTTGGCTTATTTCTAACAGTTTAACAAATCACATCAAATCGAAACATATCGAATACATACTTAAGTTATGCGGACAAGCAAATAAAATACCATTTTCCCATCACCCACACACTCACACACACCCACACACACACACAAATTAAGCAATATGAATTGAAACCATGTGCTGTGCTGCTGTTTTTGTTTCTTTAAGCATTCTTTAACAAATCTGTAAACTGTGAAGGAATGTATCCGTGTGTGTGTGATTGTGCCTGACGTTGTGCTTATGTTTGTTTGTTGAACTCATATGTTTAGTTTCATTAGGGAACAGAAGAAGTGGGATTCTGCTCTGCAGGAGTACCTGACCTTCTGCTAACTGTATGTCACACTTGTAAGGCTAAATGCTACATTTCTCATTTTCTCTGTTCCACGCTGACTTCCCCATTTCTGCCTGTCACTCCCACGCAAAAACAGTCCCCACATTTTTTTCCCATCATACCCACAGCCTCTTTTAACTCGTCATTCCTAATGACATTTTAACTACTAAAGCACTTTTGGGGCAATTTGCATGTCATAAGCTGAGATGATGTTTTATGGGAAACCTAAATGTGTTGTATGTATATTGGGCTATGAGAAATAAAGTCTTAGTGGGCTTTACAGACCTGCAACATCAAAGCTTCCTGACCTGGCCAAGGCTCTCTAAGAAGATGAAATAAAACTCCCCCAGAAAACCTCAGCACAGAGGGAAAACATAGAAGAAACCTCAGAGGAAATTTAAAGGGGATCTATTATGCTACAGTACATACTTGTATTTCCTCAATAAGAAAGAAATCCTGGCTTAATGTCATTCACTGTAAAAAAAATAAAAAAAATAAAATGGTCCTTGTGCATTTCAGAAACCCCCTTCACTTGGTACTATTTTCTCTCTAGAAAAAGCCTGTAAATACAACGACAGGTAGTAATATTACTACACGCTGAGTGCTGGCCTGTACCGGCTGGGGCGTAGTAATATCATTATCACTGTTTATGGTGTATTGGGTGATCTTTGAGTGTACACATAGTTTTGTGGATTAAAACCTTGCCGTTTTTGTGACCCTGCCTGCTTGCCCGAACTCTTCTCTGCGACTGGAACCAGCTAGAACTCAGACACCGAAGCTCGGCCAGTGAGCCATTAGCTTTGCAACCACTACTGGCAAGTATTTCATACAATAAAAAAACAGCACATCCTTCATTATCTTATTGAAATTCTGATGGCTTATGAAGGTCTAGTATTGGACTACAGACTGTGTGCATTTCTCTGTTGACTGATACTTTCACATAATTTATATAGTATATAATATTTATATATACACTTACACCTGCTTTATAATTCAAAGAAAAACACCGAAATCTCATGGATTACTCTATGAGACCTTATAAGGCAGATTCTCCAGCTCCCAACAGGAGCCATACTGTAGTCGGGAAAGTCATGTAACATGAACAGAAAGTTGTAACAGAGGAGGAATATGGAATACATAATATATTGAAGACATGGAAGCCTGGTGGAGATGTATCATCTTGGTGTACTGTGTAAATATTTAAAACAACAAAACAACATTTCTGGGGATTTCCTGAAAGGCGTTGCCCACTGGGGAACTATACTTTCTAGGGCTCTTCATGCATTCACACTATCAAGACAACTGAAGACAGTGAAGTGGAGTATGCTAGCTGGCTTTTCACTTTGAGGAGTCTAAAAAAGTTAACATCTGTTTCTATTCATGAAGAAAATGTTTATCTCAGTGATAGATCCATCTCTCTTCAAACAGTATTTACTGGAAATTCAGGATGGAAAACGTGAAATCATGGGAGTAGGCCAACAACTAACTTAAAGGAATTTCAGTAAAGGGAGAATGTTTGACTAAAGATCTGTGCTCAGTGTGCGTGGGTTCTCTCCGGCTTCCTCCCACAGTCCAGAAACATGCATCTTAGGTTTAATTGGCGACTCTAAATTGCCCGTAGGAGTGAGTGATAGTGTGATTGGTTGCAAATGTGACTTGTATGTCTCAGCAATTGGCTGAGTGTGTCAAGTCATATTGTCTGCATTAAAAAGGCAGCAGAGTCAATGAGACATTTCTTTGATGTCACAGTCATTGAGGTTTTAATGTTTAAAGTTTCTTTGTGTGTTGCAATTGTTATTCAGGATGTGTCAAACATGTTCGCACCCCCCCCAAATATGTTATTTACTTGGAATTTCAAGAGGCCTTAATTAATCTAATGGGAAAATAAATGCAATTTCAGCATGCGGCTCATGGATTTCCCCCTTTACAGCAGCATTGAAGCATCAGTTCCTGAAAACTATTAAAGAACATAAATACAAAATTCTTGGGGGGTGATACTGTTTCGTATTCACTTTTAACGTTATAGCTATTATACACATTGAGATGAGAGTTTTCTATGAGCTGTGTGTGTTGATGTGATCATCTTCCACCTTTCTTCTCATTTGAATTCATCCATATATAGGAATGAGCTCATAGTTTATACTGTGCATGTACAGTTTTGTGGATTCCCAAAGTGACACTTTTAATTGACAACTGTTTTGTTTATAGTCTGATGACTGGTGTCATCATTAACATATTTAGCTTTCTCAGCACAACAGTCAACCCATGAAGACATTTCTGAACCAGTGACAGTCACTTCCCATCTTATTCTTTCTTTTTATAACTGTCCACTTCCCTTTCAGTAACACCCACAAACATTCCCTCAACATTTCTCTCTTTGCAAACTGTACGGATCTGATCAGCTGATGGTGTTTTGATCACATGTGAGTGTGATTACAATAAATCCCAGGGTAAACTCTCTACTCTGTAGGAGGTTGGGGCTGCATGCACCACCTGATGCCGGAGGAAGAGCCCTTCCCCGTAATCACACCACTGATCTGTTCCTGACTTTTTGTATCTTACAGTAAAACTAGACAAGGCCCAGAAGTACAGTAGGCACCTCAGCTCTGTTCACCTGTTCACCTTCAAGAAATAGATGTGATCTTTGCATTTAAAGCATACATCTGATCATCGATCACTCACTGCATGCTGTCAGCACTGATCCAAACACTGACTGTGCTCGTCTGTGCACCCATGGGCGTGTTGTTCTTTAACTGACATGTGCATTAATGGCACATTGCAACTTGAGGCATCAGAAAGTGGTTGTGCCATTTACCAACAAAATAACGGTCTAAAGTCAATGGTGTAGTATAATACTACACCATTGACTTTAGACCAGTATACTAGTATTGTCCTGTTATTTAATGTGTGCATTATTCAGATATTAACATGGTCCATCATAGGCAAGTTCACAGTTTAAACATACGACTTTTTTTTTTTAATTTAAAAAACTTTTTTACAGACTCAGTTCAGCAGTCATATGCAGTTGTTGATGGGACAGATGATTGGGAGATGTTGGATACAGAGGGTCTGTTTGCTTCTCCAACTTTCTGAACAAAGTTTTTTATGTCTAAAATACACCTATGAATAAATAGGAGACTAAATACAACCCCTTTTCCCCTTGCACCTTACCTTACACTTGCAGATCAACTAGCAAAGTTATTCAACTAGCAAAAGAGGAGTCGGACACACCCACCATACATCATGCACTAACTATAGATTGTTTAAATAGGGCAATAAAAGTAATACAATCCAATAAAGTGTACTTATTAGAAATCAACAGAAAACAAAGCTTTTTAGAGATTTTTCACCACAAACCAGAGTCTTTGAGAATGTAATTTTTTGACCTGCTGGTAGTATTACAGGAAAAGTAAGGCAATTAACAAAATCACCATAATGCATCCTTCTGGGAACTTGAATATCAGTAACAAATTCCATGTTAATCCATCCAACAGTCTGGACCAACAGACTGTCACACAGCCATATGTGTTACATTACACCAAACTGTGATAAGATTTATTTTAAAACTTCAACATGACAGCCTACGTCTTCACTTCACTGTGAGTCCATCAGTGGTTTTATCTGCATCAGATTGATATTTATAGACAGCAACACAGAACACAATAAACTCGTTGTCATGGAGGCTGAATTACAGTGGAGGGAAACTTTCTCTTTTTTTAAAAATTTGAGTTGAGATATTTTCAAGCTCAGCTGAAAGGGTTTATCACCGCCACTATCCTCATTGATCATTTTTTGCCACTACTCCATTCTGGCAGAAATTGAAGGTGTCACACTTGAGCACTAAAATCAGCCTCTGCTCTTCTGTGGAGGCTTCCCACACAATTTTGGAACCTGACTACCGGGTTTGTTCCCACTCAGCCACAAGCGTGTTCGTGCGGTCTTGAAGGTGCTGGCTGATAGAGCCTGGCTTTACAGGTAATCTGAAAGTTTAGATCAGGTTTTTGTGCATGTACACACCAGTCAGGGTCATCCTCACTAAACGGAGAAAACTATTCATGATGGTGCTCCTCAATTTGTACACTTGGACAGTATCAAGTTCAAATGGCCTCACCCAGGCTGTTGACCTGAAGGCGTACTTTACGTTATTGTATACTGTAGCTTTAAGACATGACACAATAGTGGACACACACCTTTGTGGACAAGTGTGTCCACATACTTTAAACAATACTGTAAAATGTCCCAGTGCAACTTTCAGGACTGTACAAAGATTGCAGGGTGATGCAAGTCATTACTTAAAAAGCTGCAATCACATGCTCAGCATCACAACTGTAACTACTGCTTTTTGTTTTCAGAATGAGCACACAACCAAAGTGTCAAAATGGAGAAACAATCATTAAAATGACAGCATCAAATATGTTAGCATGCCTTTATATAACACCAATCCAACACATCACCAACTTCCATCTTAGTGTAGTAAAAAAACAAACACTCTCCCTCTATTCCCTTCTTCTACTTTCCCCGTCAGCCTTGGACATTGTTTCGGTCTCCCCCTCTCTCACACACAACATGGGGAATTCCCATTCAGGCTTCAAACTGCATCATAAAAAGATTGCAGTCTGACGAGGTGAGAGAGGGCAGTGGAAAATATTCCTATAGTTTTTTGTTTTTTTTTGGATACCTGCACATACACCAATGGGGGATTGCCGCATGTCTTTACACAACAGCAAAATTCACTCTCTGATTTGATACCAATGGCACGTGGTCACGCCAAGTATATAAACCTGAATGACGCTGTCTTTAGCTTGATGATGAAATACATACTCTATTAACAGATGCCCAACCCCTTCCCATTACATCCCACACACGTTCAAGCACGCGCACACACACACACACACACACACAGTTTCTTTTCTAGTTGCCAAAGAGTAGTTTTCCATTAAGGCAACCATGTCCAAGTTCACATGGTGTTTTAATTATCTCCATTGTGCCACTTTTGCCAGGCTCAGAGTGGAGGGGAAAGGTGAGCCTCTGTTTGACTGTCTCGGAACGTAACTTAGTGAGACTGGAGGATGTGCATTCCTCTCCCTTTCGTTTTCCACCACACGCACTGAGTCTGAGAAGCGCACTTGCGCAATCGCAGAGAGAACAGCGGAAAGTCTCTGCGTCTCGTTTTGTCACCTCGCGCACACGCGGCAAAGGAGGGGGCGTGTGTGTGTGAGGAGGCGAGAGGGAAATCCATGACTTCCGCGTTTTTCCTCCTTGTCTGAAACTGTGTGCACAGCACTGTAGACTATAAAAAGCCATCATGGTGCTCACAGACGCGACATTCACAATAAGACGTGGACTTGGCTTTGCGATATCAGGAGGACTATCTCTGTGCAGGGAAACCACTCAACACTTGGAGCTGTACTACTTCTAACGCAGTCCAACCGCTGAATATAAAAGCTGGAAAGTCGCCCTGACGCTCAGGCATCATACTGCCGATTGATGGGACGCCAAGATAAAGAAATGGACGTTGAGTCCCTCAAGAGGAGCGGCCGCCGCCCTGGAAGGTGCCTGGACGTTTTTCTCGTCGTGTCAGTGATTTTTCTGTTTGTGGCGGTGACTGCTCTGACAGCCGGTGGAGTCATGGTTGTGATGAAGCTGCGCTCCAACCAGGAGACCCAGCCTCCCTTTTTTGAGTATCAGTCATCAAAGCAGACCGGAGGCACGCAAGACTCAACGTACAAGGTAAACAAATGACCCCTGTTATTAAAGTCTTAACAATGACCTGTCTCCCCTTCCTCTCTGAACTTCAACCCATGTTCTCTGCACTTTTTAATCCACTCTATCTCCTTGTTTTTGTTAACAGGCGCAGAACTTTGCCTACCTGGAAGTCTTGTCAAGTAAGTTGATTTTTATTTGCTGAAACTAGCCATATTACACATGTTAAGGGGAAGATTCATAAAACTGATGACAAAGATTAACTAGGACTACAAATAGTGCTTTCCTTTAGGGCCATAATGTCAAATCTTGTGTGTAATTTCCAAACTTTAAAAATAACAAGATCCTTCTTTTGCATCACTCAAATAACGCCTTAACAATTGTATAATATGATTTATAGCTGTGCAAAAACATGTCAGACTTAAAGCAAGACAACACCAGAAAGGAATGTAACTATCACAAATCCAACCTGTTGTTGCTGTGTTTTACATCATCTAAATGAGATGTGTTTGTCTCCTCCTACAGGCGAGTTGATGACGTCCACCATGCAGTTGGGTTCAGTCCCCCACGGTGCAGGGACTTCTGTCGGAAGCAACTTCTTGTTTGATCCAAAGCAGCATTCACTGACGCCCAAACAGAAGGGGGCATACTTCATATACATTCAGCTCAACTTCACCTGCACCAACAACTGCAGCCAGGGCCTCCTCAGTGTGCAGGTGGGCGATAAGCTCACCTGCGAGGTGAAGCTTCCAGGTATGGCGGACTCAACACCTGTGAGCAGGAAGTGCTGGACAGTGAGCCAGCTGCATGAGGAGAAACTGCTCACTCAGATTACTGTACCAAAGGAGGGACTGCAGAACTGGAAACTGGACCTGGACAGCTCAGGGTTGGGGATGTTCCTCGTGGGCTAATGTGGACACTGTAGCGCCACAAGTGTCATCAAGAGGCAGATCTGCCCGCGACCTCTGGCTTGTCACTGAGTCAACACCAGTTTGTGTTATCTTAAAGACCAAATAGGTGAGGATGGACAGGCGGCGGTGCCATTCTCAAAGCTAAGACCAGGTTTCCCCGTGCAGGCTAAGACGGCGAAGCTTGGCAAGATTTAAAGGTGGACTCTGCAGAGAAGTTGCATTTATGCTAATGCAAACAGCCCATGGAAAAGACGAGACACTCACCTCATTCTGTATATATATATATATATATATATATGTATATGTTACTCTATATGTTATATATTTATTTGATAATATGGAACTATTTATCTACCTGTATTTATATTTTTTATAGACCTTTGTTTTAATGTAGATATCACTACATTAGTGTTATGTGCAATACACTGCAAGTTTAATCAGCCTACTTTGGGTTCAATGTGGCTTTAAAGCTCTGTTTTCATTTTATAAATGGCTGGGGGCATAAAGTCGAGGCTTACAAAAATGTGTGATTATAATTCTGCTCCTCCAGGACCTCATTTAGAATTTAGTGTATTAAAATGGAGCCATCTAATCTCTTCTGGCAAATGATGATTAGCAATAATGAGCATCACTGCAGTTAAAGTAACTATAATAACAGTCCTTCTGTAATCAAAACATGACCAAAATATGTTTAATAGGTGCACTTATGAATTGTTTTTGAAAGATATGTAAGTCCTGTGGACAAACTACACAATGTTGAATGTATTATATCGTAATCCATATTAAACATGGATATGGTGAACGTGGAGATCCTTTTGGTGTGAAAAGTAGAAAATGACGAGTGTGGAAGTGATTGCGACAAAGTGACAAGTGGAATGTATGAAAAGTGTGTATAGGTAAGGGAAAGTTCCCCGCTGTTACGAACCCATACCGGGAACTGGATGTACATCACTTCCTGTTTATTTACCAAACAGTGTGGTTTAGAAAAAAACACCATGTGGGCCAGCAAACATGCACAATTACACTTTCTGTATAAGCCGAAGTGAAAACAAATATCTTCTGCTATTAGAGCATGATCTACGAGTCATAGCTTGTATTTTGTTAACACACATGAAGCAGAAGGAATGCTCGCATATCGAAGAGGAAATGTAATCTGAAATTATTTTTGTTTACATTTCTGCTCTTTCTCCATTTATTATCTTTGTGGTGATATTGTTATCAACACTGAATGCTGATTTCCAAACTGAGAAACACATGAAGAATAATCTGTTGTTTATGATTAAAGCTCCTAATCTGTAGCTCAAGAAATGTTTAGATCCTTTACTGAAAGTGGCTATAATTAGTATTTGACTTAACCGCCTACACATCTTCTTTGATTGCACTGCTGTCACTTTTAATCTCAGAATTTACAATATAACAGAGATAGTTTAGAAGCTTGTTTCTAGTATCTTTGAATATACTAACCTCCAGGAATGTTGCCATATATGTTATATACATCCTGCAAATCCAGTAGTTCTATAGGGTCTGACTTCTGTGGTGCGCTCCGTCAGCACGAGTTCTTCACGGGCAAGTATGTCGTTCACAATGCAGCGAGTTGCATGGTTAAACAGCATGGATACTCCAGCCTAAGTTTACACAAGGGAGCTGAAGCCGTTCGATGCTCTCATCAGAACCACCAGACGAAACAGTCATTTACCTTTGCAGAACACGGGAGTTGCTGGTCAACTGCTGCCTCGATCATTTAGTCTGTTTGTATTATTGTGTGACTTTGGTGTTTTATAGAGTTGGTCAGTAAGTCACACAATAACACAAACGAACTGATCGAGGTAGCAGCAAAACAGCACTTCCTGTGTTCTGCATGGCTTTGTTGAGAGACCTGATAATGTATCTATTTCCCCCTGCGTAGTCCGCAACAGACCGTCCGATGGCAAGGTAAAGCGAGGAAAATATTCGCCCTCTAGCATTCACTTAAACACAATGATTATTTAGGTGGCTGACATGCAAACCTTCTCAGAACTAGTTTGCTTTTCCACAGGCTGGAGAGCCACGTCATTACATCACTGTACATGTACGTGTTAATCTCCGCTCTGTGCGAGCATAATAACAACAATGGCGGACAACACTGTCTCTCTACAAATGATGCTCCTGGCTTTGTGATCCTAGATTGGCATCCAAACATATTTGTTGTGCTCTTCGTAATTACTCTGGATTTACAGTCAATTACAGTCTTATTAACAATGAGTGTGAGAAATAATGCCAGCCTGCTAATGCTAGCCCATTTCAGTCACATTGCAGTTAAACATATCAAATCAAATTAATGATTCGTCAGCCCCTGACTTGAGGGCTGTTCTGGTGAAAAGGTGTGTTCGAGGGTCTGTCATGTAGTATGTGTGTCCTGTAGCATTGTGCACCCACAGATAAACCTACTTGTTGACCCACAATCCTATCCGCAGCATAGCTATATGAGAAAGGAGGGTCATGGTTCAAGTATCAGCCAATATGCACACTGCATGCAATAGAACATACTTTGTTAGGACAGCTGCAGTACATAATGAAAGTAAATGGAAAAAGTATGCAATTTTTAAAATTTTTTATAAACTGCTGCCGCCTGCTGATCAGTGGTAGAACTTTGAAAATCTTCATATTTAAAGTAACAAAAAACTACATGTCAAATGAAAGTACAGTGTTTGCCTGTGAAATATTGTGGGATAGATGTTTAAAGTGGCACAAGAAGAAACAGTGAAGCACATCACAAACACCTCAAACTTGTACTCAAGTCCAACACTTGAGTAACACTTGATACCTTCCAACACTGCAAGCAAGAGTTTTATTTGCAAAGCTCTAATGCTAAAGTATTATCGCTTTGTGTTTTTGTTTCACTCAGATACACAGATGTTTATCTGCATCTCAGAGCAGGAAATGACCCAAATGTCTAAGCTGCATCTGAGGTCAGTCCTTCCACTCACACACTTACTAACCTGTCTACATGGTTTCCTGTGTCTTCACACTATTCACTTCAATTTGTCACACTTGGCTTTTTGCATTTTGTTTCATGGCTAATTCCCAGGCAGAATTTCCTCGTTGGTTGCAGAACTCTCCTTCACTTAACATCTCTTTACCTCCATATGGCTTTTTTTTTTCCATTTGACACTGCTGCAATGTGTGCAAAACTTTCCCCTGTACATTGTGAGAAGCGCTGAGTCAGTCACACCAACCTCAGCACCTCAGCACCCTCCATGCTCTCCTCATCAGTGCATCCTTACTTAACCACATCCTGGTATTTACACACACACACACACACACACACACACACACACACACACACACACACAGAGGCGTCGGTGTATGTTGTGTATCTACAAATCTGCAAATGTGTTATGTGGTTTTTCTCAATGTGCTAAAACGATCCAAGCTGGTTCTAAACAGCGTTAAATGTGTTAGTACGATTTATTATGTGAGCATTAAGGAATGTTCCACTGCAGATAATGTATTTAAAACCTTTTTTCTTATTCATTTTGTTATCTGTCCAAGATATAACCTTATTAGTAACTGAAGCCACCTCTTGCTGTTGTTTGATAAGAAACAGCATTTTATTGACACACCAATATACGTATCAAATTATCAAAAAGGATTATACAACCTGAATATCAGATACCTTTTATGCTATCACAACCATTTGTTGCTTTTTCATAAGAAATTCAAATACATTCTTTGAGTACAGTATAATTTAGATGATATATATATTACATATATAAAATTCACAGCTACATCTGGTTTAAAATAACATAATGATAGTCACAGAATCTGGTCGCAATGTGAGACACAGATATTATTGCAGCATATCACCTGAATATATCATAAAAGCTCCCATGAGATTGTCAATAGGTCCTGGACGCATCGTGCGTATATCCTCCAAATTGACATAGATTTTATCTCCACTCTGCAGGTGAAAGATCCCCGCCAGAAAACTGTTCCACAGATCCTCCTCCTGTGAATCCCTTGTACTTGAACGTCTCGTGGGCCTGCATCGGGAACTGGAGGAAACACACGGTGTCAGAAAGCAAACTTACCACAGCAGAATGGATGCACACAAGTAAGCATTTGTAAGCTTGTGTGAAACAACAGAGGAGGGAAGTAAGGAGTGGTACACTGACTAACCTTTTGGATTTCATAAGTTCTATAGGTTCGTCATAGGCGTCAGTCTTCTTCATGACTTTGTGCTGGATAAGCACACACTCATGCACAGCATTTATTGTCAATTTGGAGTAGATGTAGTAGTAACCCTTCTTCATGACCACCAATCGGCCATCGCTGTAATCCATGTTGTAGGAGACGCTTTGGCCGTCTTTATTTTCCCACAGCACCACTTGGTTTCCCCCAAAGGGATTATTGGAGCCTGGGGTTGAGATGAAGACGGAGAAAGAAAAAAGTTGGTAGAAAATCAGTTCAAACTGAACATTAAGTTCACATACAGTATTTTGGTTTGAGTGTTAAGAGGACTCTCACCTATCAGTTGAGCAAAGGGCTTCTGTTGAAGCTGTTCCACAGGTGGTGCCCCTGTGCGAATCTCATTGGACTCTGTTCAAGAAAGCAGGGTCACACAAACCGATCCATAAATTAGATCAACACAACATAACAGCTGTTGTTTTTCACTTTGATATTGATGATATTGATAAAGAAGTTAGCCCGCTTTAAATGAAAACAGCAACAGTACGTATAAAATTGACAGCCAGTCTGACCATCCTGCTACGTTGTTTTGAATGGGATTGTCCACTATAATCTTATTCTATTTGAGATTTTAATTACCTTAACATTTAATTTTACTTTCAACGTGACACAAACACAAGTCTCCTGGGTCAAAGCCATGTGTTAGTCTGACCCATGCCCCCCATCCCAGCACCTGCCCCTTTTCTTTTGCGGACGACAGTCTTCCACGTATTTGAAGGTCAGTTATGATAGCAGAAAGTGACTCATTACCTGTAGACACCAATTGATTCATAATGGCGCCACCCTGAAAAAGAAAAAAAAAAGCTGTTAAAGCTGAAAACTTGAGCACATGAGGTGATGTGACAGCGACTGCGCCCACACTTACCTGCTGAGCAGATGTTTGGAGATTAGACAGGTTCTTGCAGAGAGGATTAGACTTACAGAGGGAAAATTCCTACAGGGAGAGGAAGTCAAAAAAGAGGTTAGAGATACAAATCGATCATATGAGTGAGTGTATATGATGAATCACTGTGTGTTTGTCAGCAAGATGTCACAAGTTGGAGAGCACATAAGAACAGGAAGCATCTGTGGTTTTTGGAAGCCAATAACACATTTACAATATAACCTTTAGACAACAAGCTTATACACACAAAGAAAGGCATGTTGTCATTTGACACAAAAAAAACCCCTGAATTTAAAAAAACAGAAAATACATTTAAATATTTATTGGTTTCATTTAACCAATTTTTATGTCGTTGTGTTATCAAATTTGGTCATATAATGCTGTAATAAAGGTGTGTGAATGCCATCAGTCTTCATGTGATATAAAATAGAACATAAAATAAAAATGATATTTAAAAGAGTGACATGCCCATTGTATGTCTCTAACATTAGCCTCTGATAAACACAGAGGCTGGTATTGGGATCATGTTGGACACTGTACAGCTTTAGGTTTATTTTACATAACACACAAAGTGTAGAGGCAGGTGTGTAATAAACAGCATTATGAAACTGTTTTTAGAAAAGTGAAGTTATATTGTGGGTTTGCACTTGAGAGAGGCAAGAAAGGGAAGTAGAACTAGAGAGAGAGAGTCCATTTTACACATGTGTCATCATGGACCATGTAACCTTAAAAAAGCCAATAACAACCCACGTACAAATGTGTTCAGCTGTCTGCTGGTGTGGGTGTGTGTCTCGATGTGACGTAGTGGAAAACAGGGAAATTCTTAATAACAGGAATTTCCATGTGATCCGAGCACTTCACCTTCTCTCTTCACTCAAACAAAACTAAATCACGCGCAGACGTGCCTCACCTCTGTTTTTTTATACAGACTGTAGATGAAATATCCCTCGATAACAAGTCCCAACAGGGAGAGTCCCACCAGCAGGAGAAGACACTTCTGGGCTGATCTTGCCCATCTCGGTTTCCTTCCACTTGGCACGGAGATGTAGCTGGCCTGGCTGTCCACCACAAACACCTGCGGGCATGTTCCCACATCGCCCTCTGCCATCCCGCCAGATCACACTCCAACCGGGATGTTAGGGCTAAAGGTCAAAGGGCCTGACGTGCGAGGAAGGGATACTGAAAAAGACAAGGTTAAGTGAAAGAAATAAATAAATGACACAGACTCAGACAAGCACATGCTGTAACATACAGACACTGACTCAGTAGATTAGTCTTCTTTTCTTCCAGTAGTAGTAGTAGTGCAACCAGCTTCTGGGAAACAGTGATTTCTACATACCCTGACTACTGCAAGCACACGAGTAAAGACAGCGTCGGCACAACCAATAAATCAAAAAGGAACAGCTATTCTTATGTCGATTAGAAAGAGATTACCTTGGATTCAAATGTGTGCCAGATGTTCAACCACAGCTCAGTCAACCATCCAGCAGCACAGGGCGTTTTCACACTCTCCTCTGAAACTCCTGAGGGATATTAAATGCCACACATGTTTATAAACAGAGTGTTAAAAATAAAAATGGTATTCTCTTATGTATCACTGTGTAACATGACTTGAGGATGACTCACCTTTGGAGAAAGAGTACGTCCTTCCTCTGCACTGCGAGTACAGATCTCCACGCTCCCTCACCTCGTGTGCTGGCTCGCCTGCTGTCAACTATCACTAATATTGCTCTTTAAGCAAGCTCATGTAAGGAGGAAATGAAGATGACAGGGGAAGAGAGAGAGACAGAGAGAGAGCATGAGTAGTGTGCATGTGCTTGTGTGTGTGGGACACTCCCTAACAATATAGTTATCGTCCCTCAGCTGACACTTCCTTTTCTCTCTCTTCTATTTCTCTCTCGCTGTGTGTCATGTTCTGTTAAGTACTTTTGCTCTCAGTGTCTGCAACCTTTTTTTTGTCAGTTTCTGAGAAACTTGCGCAATTGTTTAGTCCAGCTAAGCCATGCATTTGGCACATTTTAACCAGTTGAATCATGTGTTCAGACGCCGTCTTTGATAGCGTAGAGTCTGATGTGGAGGTTGAGTTTACTGGGTTCATGTTGTTAAAATCACACACGTAATGTTCACCGCTACCACTGCTAACACCACAGCCTCGCACTATGTCACCCACAGTGTAGTTTATCTCCATGTAAATGCAGCAGAGTATCACTTTCAATCTCAAAGCCCTGATTGACAGGTTACTAACTTTATCAGATGACGCTTTAAGCAACATGTCTATATATCTTGGGGGAACTCATGGTCCTCATGAAATAACAACAACAATAACAGGGCAATCAGAGGTGGCAGACTTCACCCCACAGCGCCCTCTGTTGGCCAGAGGATGTAAATGCAGCGGACACACAGACAGACAGACAGACAGACAGACAGACAGACAGACAGACACTGGCGCCACAGGAGGGATGTTTTAAGCTGTTGCTTGACTCAATTCAGCTGGACAAACCGCAGTGATTGAAGATGACTAATGTGCTTCAGAGGTTTGGAGAAGTAAACTGCAAGTGCAAGGCTGCATGTGGCAACACTTTCTTTTTAATTGTTTACGGTTACTGTATTGCTTCACTTTTTATTCTTGTTGTCATCCTTTTCCCCCATATCATGGGGAATTAATCAATGTTCATTTCTGTTTTTTTGGCTGCTTTGTCATGCTTAAAGCTTCCAACCAATGTCATTCAGCCTCTATGTTCTGTATGTGATTGACAGCTGAGTAGAAGTACAGAAATGTTGGCACTTTCTCTTCATGTACCATGAGAATGATTTCTGAAAATCCCTGAAAAATACCTTCTATTTGTCTGCTTGGTAAATTCTGTTTCACAAGTAATGAATATCAATTGTGAGAAAAGATGAACCATGCTTTGCTCAGTGTGAAACACAGTTTTTTTCCTTTGCTGTGGGAGGGGGCGGTTTGACATGAAAGAGTCCACATGTTGAAACTAAACTTTTACACTTGGACTTACTTGCTACCCACACACTCACACACACATACACACACACGCACATATAAGCAGACACGCATACACACTGTGTTCAGTGAAGATAAAAACTGAGGGAGGACAGACGGAAGTCAGCAGTCATGGTGGGCCGCTGCGGCTGTTGCTTGTTGAATACAGTTCTAAACTAGTTTGCTCTGAAATACATTTAATTTGGACCGTTACTTACACTTGCTGTGTTGGATTTCACCTACTTAATGAATGCTTACACTGATTAAACAAATGTCTAAATGGGGGCCATTAAGTAGTTGGGGTAATTAGTTTTTAGGGTCTTTGATTAGTCCTTTTCTCAAGCTTCAATTAGCTTATCAGGGTGTCCCATTTCATTAAGATTGTATTTGTGAACTGAGCTGAACCGAACAGTTACTGAGAGAGAGAGAGATTAACCTTGGCACATGGAACCCCAGAAGTAACTGTGTAACTGATACAAATAATACATCAAATAAAACAGACATTTAGACCTATGAGAAATGAAAAAAACTCTTGTAGTTACTCATGTAGCTCTTTTTTTCCCTATCTCCACACTTTTATTGCACATTTTAAATTATCATCTATTTCCTATTTTTGCTAAACAACATTTTCCGTATTGCTCTCGATTCCCATTTCACACACATCCCTGTGGCTCTTTACAAAACTTGCAGCATTTGTTATTTTTGTCATATTTCCTGTTTTCTATGTTGCTCATTCATAAGAGAAGGACACTAATCTGTGTACGGTAGGTACTGAACAAGGCTTTCTTCAGCATATGTGCGTCTGACATTAATAGGAAATTGTAAATATGCTCCTCATAAACTAGCCCTATTTGTTATCAGGTATTTTGACATACTAGGAAATCCATGGTTGGAGGCCAAATACTAAAAATTATTAAAATAATAATAATTAAAAGTATTGACTGACTTCCATTTAACTGCTTTTTTGGCATGACAAAGACATTGTTGATTTTATTTGTAGACAAGGTCATTTGTGGGAAAATTTCTGTCAAAATCACTTTATTCTATAAGTCTAGTTTGAAATGTCACCAAAAATAAAGTACTCCGTATAACTAGATCCTGTTAAAAACTTTAAATTCTGCACTCATCAGCGACACTGGGAAGCCATGATTAATTCTGCTGACAAACGGTAGTGTGACAAATATCCACTGAAATTCAGACAGAAAAGCAGGCTGTTTACACAGAGCAGAGAGGAGAGGAGAGATTGCAAAAGTGCAAGTAATTCAATACGTATAGCATGAAACCCAGTTTTTTTCCAATGTTCATGACACTTGGGGGTACTTGAAAAAGTGTTGTTTTTATAAATTCCATTTCATTCCATAAAAAAATGTATATGAGAAATTAATCTTGCATTTTTTTTTTTTTTTAATAATATAAGGAATTATAACAGTGTTATGAGATAAGTGAAAAGAGATAAGAGACTTTTTTTCATCCCACAGTGAGGACATTTAGTCTGGTGGAGTTCAGATAAGTGGTTATGGTCAATGGAGGGACGGAAGACATTATATACATAAATATACAAACATTATATACATAAGATACATACATGGCTGCTATTGAGCGTTATTGTTAATATTACAGATAGGCAGATAGATTTCCAGAGACTAATTTTACTATTGCAATAAATAAAATAGGGAATATAAACGGTATGTTCTAGGAAAAGAAAAGACATATAAGGACTGAACAAAAAATAACTCCCTGAATCTGCTTGGGGGTTCAGAGATTTAAAAGTGGTTAAGACTGGGTCACACAGTAGCAGCTGTTGGTTGAGATGCTACCGCTCTCGGTGAGGACCTGAGCCCTGCACTGATTGGATGACGACTGCTACTCTTCCTCCTCTGGTTGGTCCGCAGCATCGTCCTCGTTCTGAGGCCTCCGTCCAATCACAGCAGCGCAAAGTTCTGCTGCGGAAGAGAGATGCGAAGGAGATGGCTGAACTTAGATAGCCCTGTGTTTGAGAATATCTTCAGCATGGACCTTCTCCGGGGGACAGAGCGCTGCGGGGGACGGCTGCTTGTCCTCGCAGTAGTGTTTGGGTGGTGTTTAGGGTCTGTGAACTGTTTCGGACAGAACCTGGACAGCGAGTTCACGTTTCTGTTGCAAGCCGGAAGATCCGAGTGTTTCTTTCAAACAGCAGTAAAGAATGGTACGATGGAGGTCGAATATCAGGTAACTTCACTGTGTGTGCAGTCTGTACACACACTCTCTCAGCGTGTTCACGTTTACATGCTGTCTATTGAACCACAGTAACGCAATGTGTAATGGCTAACACTCACTAACCGTTATTCTGTTAGCTAGCTGACTTGCTGCTCGTGTATTTGCATACTCTCCTGAACTGCGAGCTAATAAAAGCAAACGTCCCTGATTTATCTTCATATTGTGGGAGTTAACAATCATATAGCACGCGTACTGTTGCCCACACTTTCCAGAAACGGTGAAAAAAAAATCCACAAAGTCAAATCAAACCTAATATATCTAGCACCTTTCGTGCAAAATTGCAATAGAATTTCCCAAAAGACATGACCACAAGCTTCACTTGCAGAGATGAAAGATAATAAAGTAGTGTACAGGACATGAGATCATACACACGTTGCTCATGCTGAGTTTGAATGAGTCCCTACGTAAATTGTAGGCTGTACACGTAAAGTTTCAGATCCTGCTAGAAGGTTGTTCCTGCCCCTGGTCCTGGGAACAGCCAACAGACCAGTGCTGGGTGAACAACCGGTGGGCCTCGGGAGGACAACCCCCCATAACATGTCTGCTGCCTGACATTTAAGCAAGTCTGAATTTTTAGCTATCCAAAAATCCACAGCAAAGTCTGAGTCAGTGCATAGTGTTGACATACAAGATGCCCATTCATTCATTAATTTATTCATTGCATATATGAACTCAGGTTGCATGCTTTCATTCACTCTTATGGGCAATGTAGAGTCACCAGTTCACATCAGAGTTAATCCAACACTTCGAGTGGTTATTATGAGCAGCTGCTGCTCCCCAAAATGCTCTGCATGCACGGTGAAATCTCCAGTCTACTGCTGCAGCCACCAGTTATTATTAACATTATCTCCATTTATCACTTAAAGTGTCAGAAAATAGTAAAAAGAATTTCCTTCACAATGACTCAGGGCCCATAGATAAGCGGTAGATCAGTTAATCAGACTGATTCATGCTATTTTTATATAGTATTTAACTGTGCCAACACCAGAGGAGGCCACTACACTAATGTTTATTTATTTTTTATTTATTTTTACAAGTTCAACATTTTTGTTCTCTCTCTGAAAAAGGAGATGCTGATGGATGCTGTCGTTCAAGGCAGTCAAACATTATTTGTCATTCATGTTCTTCCAAACACTTTTTCCAAAGCGTAGTTTTTCATTGCCTGTGATGTTTTATTAGTTGATTCATTTTTTAATTGATTGACTAATCGTTCCAGCTACACTTCTGTCCAACACCATTTAATCACTTAAACACACGATTATGCAGAGTTAGTAACTTAAAAGTTGTATTCGTCAGCAGTGTGTTTGTCTAGTGGGAGAGGTTCAATCTAGGAGACGACAATACACTCTTTAAGAGACACACGTCATTTGTCCTGGAAATGTTTGTCTTGCGGCATCCTGGTGACCGAGGGGTTAACGCACACACCATGTTCCTCTACAGCTCCGGCTGCGTGTCTTTTTATGTCTGTCTTCACATACAGTATTTGCCGACTTCACCACCACTACCACTGCCCCATAAACACAACAAGACAACATTCAAGAAAACAGAAAAGACAATGGTTGACTTCAGAATATCATGAGTGTGTGTTTGTGTGCACGTGCAGGTGATAGCGGGGGCTGGTATGGATGTGGACTTCACCATCATCACTCCAGAAGGAGTCCGGCTCATCTTCGAGTCTCGACGCTCTGACGGAGTCCACGTGTAAGTGCTGCCTCACTTGGACATGATCCCTGATCATTTTATTTATACTGCTGAGCCGGTGGAGGCTGTCTGTTTACCTTTGCTGTTATCTCAGGGTGGAGCCTACGGTGGAGGGAGACTATGAAATCTGCTTTGACAACAGCTTCAGTCGCTTCTCAGAGAAGATGGTGTTCTTCGAGATCATCATCGAGGGTCAAGGAGGAGACGTGGGTGGAGATGAAGAGTGGCCGGGATTAGAGGAGCCTGATGGAAACCTTCTGGAGTACAAGCTGGATGACATCCGGGTTAGATGTTTGTTTTGGCTTCAGACGTGAATTCACAAAAGGAAATCTAGCTGCGGCTGACCTCTTAATGAATCCACGTGGTTGGCATCTATATATGTTTACATAACATCCAGGTCAAGTGCTACCCAGGCCATATTGTTCATGCATGAATAGTGTGAAAATAACTTATTTCAGGTTTGTCCCATTTGTCCTGTAGTACCCAATACTATTTGCTGTCTAAACCCCACCAGCTGG
Organism: Serranus cabrilla; assembly: GCA_903364295.1. Lineage (NCBI taxonomy): Eukaryota > Metazoa > Chordata > Actinopteri > Perciformes > Serranidae > Serranus > Serranus cabrilla. The sequence continues at coordinate 79,505 of CAFUXE010000277.1, read as the reverse complement.
TTTGAAAGGCATGTTTCCTTTAAAAAAAATCGCACAAATGACACTACAGAAATCTATTGTCGTTTTTTTTACATTTCTGATGGCCCTTGAATGAATCCTACGTGATGAACACTTCCGTCAGCAAAGTAACCACATCAAAGCTCAGTCAAAAACAAACCCTTGCACTAAATAGGTCCTGTGGACAACATTAAATGCTGCACTCCTCAGAGCTCCTGCAAAACCATTAAACACTCTGCTGAGACCAACAACCACGTGACAAAAATTCAGTGAAACTTCAACCGCAGGCTGTTCACAGAGCAGAGAGGAGAAAGAGAGGATGCAAGTTGAGGTTAGAAAAATGCAAATAGTTCAACATGTATCCCATGTACAGATTTCTGGAAACACGAATTCCATGTTAATCTAAGTTTCGTAAAAATGTATCAAAGAAATTTTATCCTTTTTTTCTAAACTTTATTATAATACTGATTTCTAAAAAGTAAAACAATGTGATAATCTTTTGTGACAAATGTGTGATTGAAAACTGTCACATATACCTCCTGTTTCCATACACACTCACCAGTATAATAAACCTCAGCTGTCCCCAACAAATGCACTTTTAATCTTGTTTTGGTCAAGTATGCTAAAAGCTACAGTGAACAGCTGTTTAATTAAATTATTTAGCCTCTTTTCTCTTTGCAACAATAGCTCAGTGCCATTTTCTTTTGTCTTCAGTGGGAACAAACTGAGCTTGTGGCTTAGTGCCAGAGACAGGCTGGGGAAGTGGGGAAATATTGAAAGACGCAGTTTTGGTTTTGGTCTTTTGTGGGATTTGCTGACAATATGGAAAATATAGAAATACGTCAGACTTAACCTTTAACGAACATGGCCTCGTGGAAGACTCGCAGCACAGAAAATGAAAACACGTCTCTTAAGTTTTGTTGAGATGACTAGCTGTAGCAGTCTGTCATTAACAGCCGCTGTCTACCACAACCCTCAAAAGAGGATGTGTCGACAATGATTTCAAATCCAGTGTACGCCTGAGACGTCTTCTCTTATTTCTACTTCTTTTTCTCACTATTTCCTCAGGAGTCCATGGACTCTCTGCACAAACGTTTGGAGCGCAGCCGGCAGATGCAGACGGTGTTACGGGCTTTTGAGGCACGAGACCGAAACCTCCTGGAAGACAACCTGTGGAGGGTGTCATTCTGGTCCTGTGCCAGCGTGCTGGTGATGCTGTGTGTGGCCCTTACCCAGGTAAATGTAGCACACAATGTGACACACAGCACTTCATGTTTTAATTAGGGATGCATGACATATTCACCCCCTGGCCACTTAATTAGCTAGCAAGGTGTTCCTAATAAAGTGGCGGTGTGGTCTTCATCTGCTTCAAGGTTGGACGTGTTGTGGTTCAGAGATGGTCTCTGCTGATCTTGGTTGTAACGAGTTGATATTTGAGTGACTGTTGAACCAGTCTGACCTTTCTCCTCTGACCTCTGGCATCAAGGCTCACTGGACATTTTCTCTTTCCATTCTGTGTAAACCCTAGAGATGGTTGTCACATCAGCAGTTTGTGAAACACTCAGACCAGCACGTCTGGCACCAACAGCCCTGCCTCAAATAAGCTTTCTTCTCCATTCTGATGCTCTGTTTGAACTTCAGCAGCTCATCTTCACCGTCTCGTTTATGTGTTGAGTTGCTGCCATGTGATTGGCTGATTAGATATTTTTATTAAGAAGCAGTTGAACAGGTGTACCAAATAAAGTGGCCGGCGTCCCCGCTGATCATAAACTCTTGGACACCTCGTCAGGCATTAATCCGTACTTAAAATGAAGCCAAATTGCAAATCCGTAATGACTTTATGTCAACCACAACTAGACTCAATCTATGAAGGATGAAAGAGACTAAATCTGACTGAAACTAAAAAACATTTTTTTCTAAAGATACTAAGACTAAATCCAAAAAAGCTGCCAAAATTACCATTGCGGACACACCTCGACTCACTCAATCTCTAGATCATCTGCCACCCAGTCTGCCCAACATGCTGTATGTGTGTTGTTTTTCTTTCCCAGGTCTACACCGTCCGTAAACTGTTCGACGATAAGCGGAGGGTCTGCACATAGAGGGGTGCTTTGCAGTCATAAAGGACAGCCTTTGAAGGAGAACAATCCAATACAAGATGTTCAGATGGTTACCCAGTCTACGCTCCATGATCTTTCATTTGAACACCAGCATTCCCCATCAGTTTAAGTGGATCTTTTTTTCTTTACCTCTAAAATCTTGTTTTAAATCAGAGCAATAATTAAGTATTGTCAGATGACGAAGGGTAACCAAAAGAGGAAGTTTGTTATTTCATTTCATTCAGTGCCTTTAATGTCAGATCTTACCACAAACCAATGAGGAAATACATTTTGAAAGGCACTGTCTACATGGACAGACACTGTTTCTGAAACTGGTGAGAGGTTTGAGGAATTATTAGCTGAAGGTGAAATTATCCTTACCAAAGGTTAAAGGTCGGTTATATCGCACCACTCAAAAACTGATCCACAGAACTGCTGGTCTGCTGGTCAACAAGAGATAACAATGTGCAATAGTGTTGTTGGCGTACTTCTTCCTCGATGGTTTAAAGGGATAGTTTGAAGTAGGGTTGTGTGAGGTACTTACAGTCAGCAGATGTTGGTCAGCAGCAAAACATGTAAGCCACCTAAAAAAAACCATGATCATGTTTGGTGTATGCTATATTTATATTCACTTTTTCTGAGCGTCAGACTGTGCTATCCAATGAGCAGCTGAGCTGAAGATGTTATATCCACGATGCTCTCTTCAGAGCCTCCAGACTCCTTCAACAGAACTACTTATTGTAGTTGCTCGTCTTCTGCTGCCTCGAAAAAAACAAAGTCGCACAAACAGTCGAACCAAAGGAGTCAGCGTTTCTTGTCAAAGGAGTGTGGTGGCTTTGAAGAGAGCACAGGTGGATGTAACGGCTTTAGTCTCATGTAAACTTAAACAGAGCTGTCTGACGGCTGGAAAAGCTATGGAAATATTCAAAGTAAAGCATACACTCACTGATATTGATCTTTTAAATTTTTTTTTCCTTTTTTTAAGGTGGCTAACTCACATTGTGTTGCTGCCCCTGTCCACAGCAGTACATTTCTTAGCTTCAGTGTCAGTACTGCTGCCTGCTTCTTGATAAGTTCCTCATACAACACCACCTCAAACATCTAAACTATCCCTTTAAGATCTTTACATTATATTAGTTATTGTCCATTTGACGAGGTGTTCCCTTTGTGACCACCGTGTCGATGGTTAGTTCTTTTGAGATGTTACTGATTTCTTTTTACGTGCCAGTTCAAGTCCGTGCTGATGTTATGGGTGCTTTTTCTTTTTTTCCGACAAATGTAGGAAGAGATGTATTTTACCTTGACAGTCTTTCTCAGAATCAGAGGTGCCTTTTATCAGCTGTTTTTCCAAGGCGTGACCGTCCCAGCAAACTTATCAAGTCTGCTGAAACGGTCACACCCCCCCGCCATGTGGTGGTCGCCTTAGAAAAACAGCTGATAGAGACACGGCAGATGACGTTTCTGACTAACCGTCGAAACATGTCAATGTAAAGTACATCTCTTCCTACCTTTGTCTGAAAAAAAGAAAAATCATCTATATCATTATAAGGAGACAAAAATAAAAATCTTTGAACTACCATGCTGATGTGTCGACAAAAAAGAATGTAAACAAGAAAGAGGGATGATTTGCAGTACGATTACCAACAATGTGTCCATACTCTTCCAGGCAAATATGTATACGTGTGTCAGTTCAGATGTATCAGGATCATTCAGTGTGAACATACTGATTATTAAATGTGTGTTTGTGTGTGTTAGACTTCTGTCTGTGAGATGATCAAACTTTCTTTTTTTTTTATTAGTTGTATGTTTTTGTCAACAGGGATTTTAGTTTAGGGATTTTTTTCTTTCTTTTTTGTATAACAGGTTTTCATTACATATTCAATAGAATACGTAAAAATCAGGTTTACATGGGAGTCATTGATATTAATAAATAAATGCATTTTTTACACAGGACGTACTTGGTGTGAGTTGTCTATGGTGAATTAATAACAGTAACTAGGGTCATTTTTAAAAATGCTCTCTGTGCTGACTTATGTTGTGGAGGCTCAATAACGGCTCGCTCTCAGTACAACTTGCATATGGTGCAGGTAAATCATGAGAAACCTTAGTGCTGTTAACTGTTTCATCATCTAATAACAGCTGTTATTTGGCACAACTTGAACCCACAAAAAGCCACATGGTTTTGGTCATTTCTGTATTCTTTATCCAATATTTTTTTTACATAACCCTGTTTATGAATGTGCAGTATTTTCCCCAGAGCCACTTGAAGGAAACAATCCAGAGTCTGAGACCAAACATGTATCTGTAGCTCCCCCTATCGTCTTAGAAACACAAAACATTCTGAAAAACAACTTTGACATTATCTGACATTCAGATGAAGCAGGTAAAAAGGTTAAATCACAGGTACATTTGAACAGATGAACAGAAACAATCAGCATCAGTTACCTGCACTAAAGTCTGAAAAACACTGGATTTGTTAATGTTAACACATTGAGGCATTTACAGTGTCACTTTTTGGTTTTTGTTCACATGAGCGCATCAAATTATTAACTGTATAATGACTAGGCTGATATAGCAAAACAGTATTTGTATCATGATTCATTAGGAGAAACCCAGCAGTTATTTGGAAAATCAGTCAGCATAAATAAAAAAAACCTGAATGGAATGATCTTTTAAAAACCACATTTTCTGCCAGTGTTGAATCAGACTCCTTAGATGGAATCGTCAAAAGTTGGCTACTCAACATAAATTATGATCTGAATTATACTGTCACCTTGTTTCGTCGTATTCAGCACTGGGCCACTCGGCTGCCAGAGAGGAGTGTGTGAGTCAATTGAAATCTATCATTCACGTTATGCACCAACATATTGTACATTAAACAGCATCGTAAGAGGAAAACATATAACATATAGCAAAAACCAGTTTCGGTTTCTTGACGTTGTAAGTTGGCACACAGTTTCTTCTTCCGTTTCCTTGTTGACTCATCCACCCTCAGATTTGGCACACATTATAATTTCCCATTAATATTTATCATAGAGGAAAAACTGATTATTGTTCATAATATGCATCATTTCATTTATTTATGGTAAGATCATTCTAATGAGGGACGCCCATCCGGATCGATAAAATAAAAAACAAAACAGGAACTCATGGCTACACATGAGATTCTTCCAGCTGACTCACTGTGAGGCTAAACAGTCCTTGACATCTGAGTTTCCTTCACCAGTGGTTGGGGCGAGAGGGGACCTGTGGCGGACGCCTGTGTGAGGAGACCATGAACAGAAGATCAGATTTTTAGGATCAGAATCAGCAGGCAGGCGGAGTTAGAAAACATCTCTAGGAAACAGGAGTCGGATTGCATACCTGTATCCACTCTTGCCTGGCTCTATGAACAAAAGCAATGAGTTACACTGACGTTACTGTGTGTTGCCACTGGCAACCACTGTTACCATGGTAACGGCTCCATCATACAGTAAGGTAAATAGGGAGGTCACGCCAGGCTGCACCGAGTAAAAGTGTCACGTTCCTGTTCTGCATGGCCGTCCCAAGTTGACTGTCATGCATGTCATGACCTACACGGTGTTGTGTGATACTCACTGAACTGTCACAGTGACAGGAAGTACATGCACTACATGTTTACTGAAACGGCAGATCAAACGACAACAGAGCAGACAAAGGAGGGCTTGGTGGGGCATGAGGATCTGAAAGGAAATGAAGCGAAGACTGTCTGACAGCAGCAGCGAGCACCAGCCACCACACCTTTTACTGCTCCTGTATTCCCTCTGATCTGATGAGAAAGGGCCCTTTCATTAGGGCTTTTTATGGTGATAATCAGAAATTACAAAATCATTTTTGCTGAAGCAACTTTGATACAAATTTAACCAAGAATGAGCAGTAGGAGGAGCATGAATGGATTAGAGACTCATTGGCCCCCTGGCCTTCACCTATGAAAAGTCAGAAGAGACGTGTACCAACCAGGAAAAGACAAAAAGTGACCAAAAAAAGTCACAACACCACTGCAGATAGACAAAAAAAAACCCCAAAAAACCCCAAATGACAAACTTTTTAGAGACTAAAAAACGACTTAAAGGACATAAAAATGTTTTAAAGTCAGCATGACGACAAAGAAAACACAAAATGACTACAATGAGGCACGAAATGATCCAAAAAAAGTCTCAACATAACTAGAAGAGAAACAAACAACAACAGAGGCTCAAAATGAATAAAAAGAGATGCAAATGGAGCAAAAAGTCACAAGGAGACACAAAAATTGCTATAAAGAGACAAAATTAGTATAAAGACAAAATGTGTCTTTTGAATGTCTGTGTCCAGAGGCCCATAGACTCATAATCCACCCATGGGTGAGGAAACTGTCTGATGTTTCACCTCGCACGGTCACTCTCACCTCAACTACAGTATAATTATCCGTCCTCCTCCACTGTCTCATTTTTAATTGGTCCACAAAAGAGAAAAATAACTATCATACTTGAAAAATCTTGTAAACAAAAATATCAGCCATAATTACTGAAGCGTACAAATTCCATTGGTCAGTCGGATTTTAATAAGCTCATATGGCTTTGAAAATCTACGAACAATGAGGAGAAAAAAGAGACTTAATCGAAAAGTGCTGCTTCCTTAATGAGGTGCTTAGTGTGTAAGATTAATGACAAAACGTTAGCAAGTATAAACTCACAAAAACATTACTTTTAAAAGAGTTTCTTACCATTATATAAAAGTTAAGAATCGTTTTAAGACAACTTTCATTTCAAATGAGACAAGCAAAATTCAAAATGACTCACTGGTTCATAACCTTTGAGTGAATAAAATCATCAATGTATCCCTTTTCATATACTGAACGCAGAAAATGTCATCATATTCTTTGTTAAAAAAAAAAGAAGCTACCTACATTAGATCAAAAGTACATACATAATGTTTCTGAAATGCACAGACTGAAACAGCATCAGATTACCAAGTACAGTAGGACAGTTATAGGAATATACATGGACATAACATCATGACTATCTCCACTGAAGAGAAATATAAAAGTGTAAACAAAAAGAAAGTTGTTTTTATATGTGTGTGTTTCTAGTCAAGCAGGGAAGGCTCTGAAGGACGTATGACAGTGGGTCGGTTGGGAGCAGCCGGGGGTCTTCTGCTGCAGGAAGAGAGAGGAGGAGAGGTGTGGAGGG
>CAFUXE010000277.1:60782-72149 GCA_903364295.1 Serranus cabrilla | reverse complement strand
GTGTGTGTGTGTGTGTGTGTGTGTGGGTGGGTTTGATTTTACCTGGGAATCCCAGGCGGCAGGGCAGGAGGCACGCGGGCCGGCCTGGAGGGGACAAGAGGCACAACACCCGAGTTAGGATCTCCTGGATAGGCGGCTTGGCCCGGGGGCCGAGACGGCACGGGCGGGGCTCCGAATGCTGGTGAGGGGTTGAGAGGGGGAGGAGGACCCGGGGTGGGCCCCCTCACCGCCGGGGGACGGCTGGGTGGGGGCGCTGTGGCTGAGGCAGGGCGGGACGCCGGCGGAGGACTGAGGCAGAGAGACAGAACGCTAAGTGATGAGTCTAGTTTCAAAATGACTAGTCATCATTATTTTTAGATAATGGTGTTTTTGTTTTGTTTTTTTACAAATACCATAGAAATATTTCTTGATTGATAGAATCCTGATCTCTTTTTGTTTGATGACGTGGGGTCTGTTCCATAAAGCTTATTTCAGTGTAAATGATTTTTCTGATGATTTGGTTAAAGCCTAGCTTTTCCTGCATACGTTGTCATAGTAACTGAGGTTGAACTAGGCTGAATGTTCTTAATGGAACAAAATCAAATGAGTCTGAAAAAAAAAGCCTGGCTTATTTGGTAATCTTGCTTTATGGAACAGCCCGCGTGAGACAAACCACACAGCACAGTGTGCCATGTCAGCGCCCTCTTGTGGCCACACTCTGTAATGTGACACCGCTTTTAAAAAACCTCAGACCTTGTTGAGCACGTCTGTAATGATAGATGAGGAGGCTGAGGTCCTTCAACACCTGCAGAGGATGTTTTATGGACGCTGTCTCGGGGTCAGTGTCTCTCAATGCCTCCCTCAGTGTTTGACACCTTGAATCAATAGACTGGACTTATCTCACCCGCCAGCAGCTGCGACCACAGAATTCATTACTTATTTATTTATAATAATTCATATATGTAATACGGACTTTCTATAGAAATCATGCAATAATTAAATTTGTTAATTTTTATATTTCATTATTTTCATTTTATTTCTATTTGTCGATTTCTCTATTTACTTTTTGCAACTGTACTTTACGCTGTTGTTGTATGTTTAGTTTAGCACGCTTATTTATCTTTATTTTATTTACATACTTACTTATTTCTATTTCTTATGCAGCAGCAACTGTAACAAGAGTGATTCCCTCCCCGGGCATCAATACAGTATTTCTGATTTCCAATATTTCCCAGTTACCTTGGATCCTTGGCCATCCAGGTGTCGTCTACCGGTGGAGGCACTGGGGTGGAAATGGTGGTGGTGCTGATGTCTCCTATGAGGACCAGAGCCTCTTTCAAAGCATGATACATCCTCAGCATCTCATCTCTCCTCTGAGCCTGCTCCGCCGACTCCTCCATCAAGCTGCCCTGGTCCCCTGCTGAGTACAGGTAGGCCAGCAGCTCAGAGTGGATGAAGTCCTTCGCCTGGAGACGAAACGAGAAGTTAAGAGCTGAGACAGCTGAGTTATGAGAGAGAGCGAGCCCCATGACTGATGAATGACTTCCAGCTCAATAAAAGAGATGCATAAAGCAGAACGCGTACACTGTTGATCATGAGGTGCATGATGGTCTTGGGCATGAGGTCTCTGATGGACTTGTTGACGATGCCGATGTAGGAGTCCACGAGGTTGCGGATGGTTTCCACCTGGCGCTCCAGCTGCGGGTCCATGGACACGGTGTCGCTGGGATTCATCGCATCTTCGTTCTCAGGCTGAAAGTCATCGACAGAGGAAGAAGAAGAAGAAAGAAGTGTGGAAATATGAAGAGTAATAAGATTTAAGAATCATTTTACATAATTCATAATTTTCACTCGATCACATTTACATGTTCATTTATTTCTGTACATATTTCATTTTTTAAAAACATATATGTATCTATTTTTATTAACTGTAATTTATTTATTTTTCCTTTTTCTTTTCTGTATTGCTTTTCCTTCAGTCGTTTGCTGTAATAAATACATATTAAATACATATTTATCTAGAAATGTGAGTAGACTCCTGTGTACCTGGTCTTTCTCTGGGTAAACACCAGCTCGGAGAAATGAAGCCTTCCAGCTGTCCACGTCCTCCTGAGTGTCACACGCCAGCTCAATCTGACGCAGGTCTTTATACACATTCCTGTAAAACACACACACACACATTAATTCACATTACAACAGACGAACGGATAAACATGATTGTTTTTGCAGATCGTAGCATTCACACCTCTGTTCAGTATTGAAGATGGCAAAGACATGTTTGCTGGACATGAAGCCTTTTTCCACATCTCTCAGCTTCAGGTTGTCCAGAGGCAGCATGTACTTCTTCTCTTTCTCCTGATGAAACACAGTGATGTAATGATAATGAACAACTCCTACAAGGTACAACAAGTAGAACGTTTCTATCCAGTGGTACTTTTATAGAAACAACTAATTATTGTGCTAGTTGCTGCATCTTTTGTCTTTGAAAACAAGCCCACTTCCTCTCCATCCCATGGAAATGACGAGAGCAAACTAAACATTTTCGAGCGTTTACTGTCGTTTACAGCCGCCTTACCTCCTCATCTTTGTACCAGGAGAGAGCCTCCGCTGTCAGGACAAACCAGTAGTCCTTGGATCCTCCTTTCATGATGCTGATGTTGATGGTGAGCCAGCCTCTGCGGATCACCTACACACGAGAGCCCGACAGTTGACTAAACTCCACACCCCACAGGAGGGGTAACATGTATCCACAGACAGCAAACTACTAACAATACTACAATGACGAAAGACACAAATATACAACACAAGACACATGCAAACGCTACTGTGTTCTTTATAAAACAAAGAGCACCGTGCATTCAGATCCACCACAAACATAGAGCCTGACTGGTAAAGGCTCCAGTGAAACGTCACCTTCTCTGCATCCCTCTCTCTGTCAGACTGACGGACAAGAAGACAAAGGGAACAGACACACAGGGATAAGAAGCAGACATATGCAATGCTCTGGTCTGGGTGGTGTAACCATGAATGTGTTACAGAGTTGGAGAGTCAGCCGAGCATCAATTTGTCTCAGTGGCAGGCTGTGGTGCTGCCATAAAAGATTCATTCACATCCCCCTGTGGCCTTTTTCCATCATTATAACATGGTTTTTACCAGAGACGGAGTCGGCGCCAAAGAGGAGGAAGACTTTCAGATTCAATCCGATCTACAGCCTACAATCTACTGGCAAGTTTGAAATGCATGATTTCTTTATAAATAATGAAAACGCAGACCAAATGACATTCATCTTAGCCAGGAAGTGATTTTGACATCTTCTTTTGATCCTCGTGTGAATTAAATGTGACAAAATTACTGACATTTCATGAAAATCACTAATCGACATGTCTCATTTGAAATCTGGGCTAAAATAAACTGTTTGCACGAATCAGATCCTGAAGAAAACCCATTAAACCTAAACTTCTGAGCACAACAGGGAAGCCATGAGCAACTCAGTAAAAATCAGGCTGAGCTGCAGGGTTTTTACACAGAGCAGAGAGGAGAGGGCAAAACAGAATGTGAATAGTTCAACATGTATAGGACCCCGTTTTTTTCTCAATATTGATAATAGTGTGGGAAAATATTGTATCTCTAGATTCCATCTTATTCCAATTTTTGTAATATTAATTATGAAGGAAATTCTAATTGCGTTATTGTATGATTTATGGCATGTTAATGGTGATTTCTGAGTTTTGAGTTCTCCCTACTTCTAGCCATGATTGTGCTGTTTCCAAAGTCTTATATATTGCAGTGAAAAACGAGGCCACAGTGAGTAAAATGTGACAGGAGATTCAGCTGCTTTGGAGAGGAGCCTGCAGGCTGACGGTATTATGGAAACAGTTTAATGAGGGCTGAAGCTCAGGGAAAACTGTGGGCTGTCACTTACTTTGTGACCCGGGCAGTTTATTTGTTCACTCCGCTGTGTAACAATCAGAGACGCGGATAACAAGACAGGCTATTTGTGTTCCATCATATCCCACAAAAGATCAAAACAATACAAAATCAAAAAAAGAGTGAGAAAAACCTTTTGACCTATTCACTGGGTGAGAAACTGAAATAAATTGCTGCCATCTTGTTTCAGGGTATCCAGTTCTCCTGACACATCCATTAGTGTAACTCTTTCACTTCCCTCTTCTTCAAGCAGGAGCACAAATCTGGTTTCCCGACATGGACTCAGTGACCGTTGACTCCCCCACCCACCCAAAGAGGAAGTGACAGAGGGGGTACGGTACTTACAAGAATCTCTCCCTGGGCCGTAAAAAGGAGGAACAGAGGAGGAGAAAGAGGAAAGGGAAATAAAGACAAGAGGGGCACAGACAAGAGTGTGTAAATGTGAAGCAACAAAGGGCAACAATGACAGGAGAGACGGGCTGAGACAACGACGGAGAGAACAAAAAATAAAAAACCAGCAGGAGAACGCAGCTGTTGTGACGCTGCAGGTGTGTGAGGGCTTTAAATGGTGTACGTCTGATTAAACGGGTGATTACCTGATTGGGCATGACTCTCTTCTTGGTGGCGTTAGCAGCGGTCCTTTGCTGGGCACTACAGGAGAGAGACACAATAACACACACTCTTAGATAATATAAAAGAATGAAGGGGCAGTCTAATTAAAAATGCATATTATGTTATTTAGATATATTACTCTGATGATTATTTTCATTATTATTCTGTTTTCTTAGCTAGTTTGCCTATAAGATTTCAGAAAATTGTGAAATCCGCCCATCACAAAGTCTTCAAATACTTTCTGTTGACTGAAATGATTCATCTATAGTCACAATGGTTGAGGATTCATTTCTGTCCATAGTTTCATCTAATTACAGAATAAAAATGTATTTAATAATATACGCTTAAATACTGCAAAACATAATATGGGTCCGACTCTAGTAATGATGATTCCACTTTATGTATAATCTACACAATTTCTTCCCAGTGTTACAAAACATTTTATCTTAACGTCTGTTTTACTCTAAATGGACCACAATTAATAAAATGGACATCATGCTGTAATAAAGACTTGAAACTAGCGATCGAGACCCTAATCTCATTATGACAATGTTTACTGACGAAAGAAGTACGGTCATTTTCTCATTGATATCTATACAAATCAGACTTCTTTTTACAACCAGTGTAGTCTCCCCCTGCTGGTCATTAAAAGGAACGCGAATCTAAGGCAATTTTCAGACCCGGAGGCTCCGCCCACTCCTTTTATCCAGTTTATTGTATAAAACAGCCAATAATAAAAACATTTTGTTTCATATCCTCACATATGAGGAGTCAAATCTTTGCTTGAAAAATAATGATCAAGTCAGTTTCCTCAATAAGTTTTTTACTTGGCAAATCCAATGAAGTCCTCATGATTAGTGTTGATGTAGGAGAGCTCAATGTCGATCAGCAGCAGCACCTGAGAGCCAAAACATTACAGCTGTTATGTAAACAAAGAAGTGAGACTGTACAAACGTACAGGTAGGCTGCGTCTCATTATCCCTCACACACACACACACCTGGTCCTTGGTCTTGCTGTCTCTCTCTCTGACATAGGTGGTGACAATTCTCTCCGTCTCTTCTCTCAGCCGAGGGTACGATCCCAGCTGTAGACGCACACACAGAAGACACACACTCTGCTGCAGGCACCGTGATCATGGGACACACACCTGTGCCGTCTTACACAACACTGTGAACACTGTGTATCCTCACAAGCAGCTACACCCAACCACTGACAGTAAATATACAGTATAAACACAATATGAGGCAGGACATCTGACACATGGAGACGGAGGAGGCATGCACTAATGGGCTCCTTATCAGCTTGAGATGTCTTGTCAGGAATAGAAAGTGTAAGAAAACAGTAAGCTTCAGCTTAATGTCATCTCAAACTGATAGCGAGTCTCAACAAATCAGGGAGGAAGTCGGAAAAAAAGATCAGGTTAAAGTCTAGAAAGAGATGAGGATTGGGCAGGGTCTGGTGGGGTCCGGTGGGGGGTTAATAATTGGTGTCAATGGTGCAGAAAAGGGTGTATCGCAGGAGAAAAACATTAAAATCTCCCTTGACAAGACAGGGGGGAACACAGCTACAGATGTGCCATTTTTAAGCAGCCAGATTTCTTAGAGTGAGAGCGGGGATCTGATTAGATAAGGGAGGCAGGGTGAGCGGTTGTTACTGTTTGTAAATCACCAACAGTGCTGATGGGGTAAGTGAGCTTGTAGAGGTTCAGGGTCAGAATGGGAAAGAGCTGTTCAACTTTAGATTCGTCATTAAAGAGGGAACCACAGGGTAGGGTGTGCTGAGTGAAGCCTTAAAGCAGCAGTGAGGGGGAACGAACACTAATAGACAGCGACAAGTTAGTTGATTACATTTTTCCTTTCTTTGACTGCTCTCTATCACTCTTTGCTTGTGTTTCCCTTCACTCTTCTCTCTCTCTTTGTTCCTCACTTTTACATCTGTCTCTCCGCTCTTCCTGTTTACCTTTTCAGTGCACTTCCTGATCAGGGCGGCAAGCTCGGTGACGACGAGGTCGACACATTTCAGACAGGGGTCTTTCAGCTTAATGATCTGCTTTTTCACTATGGCCTCAAACGCCAGGTCTGGGGTGAACAGGCCTGTCCTGTAGTGAGGCATCATGGGAGTTGGAGGTTTAATGTCAGGTGAAGGGAGGAGGCGGTGTAGCATGGGCCATGATGAGGGAGAAGGGAACAGTGGGAGAAAAATTAAAGCTCAAGTTGGATACAGTTTTGGGGAAAAAAAGAAGAGTTTAAAAAGGAAAAGGATGATAAAGATTGAGGAATATGAGAAAAAAAGAGGTATTTAGTTAGTTCTACTTCATGTACAGAACAGAAACAAGCTGCAAGCTCTTCAAAAGTGTTGCATTTTCAGCTTAATATTCATTGGTACCTTCAGAGTCAGCTTTTTAGCCAAGCTAGCAGCATTGCATGCTGGATGGCAATGTGAGTTGGTTCACACTAACTACTAACTTACAAAAGTTAGCACACGTGAAACCACGATGGTGAACATGGTAAACATTATACCTGCTAAACATCGGTTTGTTAGCATTTATATCAAAGCACCACTGCGCTAGCTAGCAGCTAGCTACAGTCATAAAGTTCATAGTTGTTTGGACTTTTGAATTGGGTTGTTTGAGGTATTATCTATAGTCAGTGTGTTACCAACAGCAGATGGGGGTCAGCGTGACCATTATGGTGATGCAGGACACATGTACTGCGGTGGATGGGGGCAGCAGCAACACATATTTTGGCCATTAAAAAAAAAAAATAAATATCATTTTAAATGTGTGCTGTATTTAGAATATTTTCCCTAATTGACCCTCCTCCAGATGGCCCTTTCCAATATATTCCTATACAGTCTCTTCAAAGCCACCAGGCTTCTTTGATAAAAACACTTATTTTAACTCACAGAAAACAGGAATTTGCCGGTCTACTGCTTCGTTGATCATTACCTTGTTTGTGTTACTGTGTGAATCAGAATCAGAAACCCCTGTTTGACATGGTAAAATTACTTTTTTTTTGTCAATGGAGTTTGGTGGCTTTGAAGAGAGCAGAACGGCTTTAGTTCCCCTTTTGAAAGGCCGTCTGGTGGCCAGTGAAAATATTCTGTACGTAGCAAACACTTATTTTTAGGCGGCTAAAATACGTTTAGCTGCTGCCCCCATTGCTTAGTTTGCTCCTGCCGTTTTCTCCAAACTGGGGGCGTACCCACCACCAGTGTACTGTACATACACTGACTGTGGATAAGTACGTCAAACAACCCCACTTCAGTCATTCCAAACGATCCCTTGAAGTCTCCTGTCAGCTGTAGCCTAAAACCAAGCCTGCAGCTTGTTTTGTAATGAACGTGTACAGAAACATGTAACAGCCCGTCTGTTTCTAACCACACAGCCTTTCAGAGACACCACTCCAGTGCACTGCAGTACAGCCAGGACATTCAAATACATCCACTGATGTTCATATAAGTGAACTTCAAAGCAGGACTGTAAAAACTGAAGCCTCCCTTTAAATTCATCCAGTTTGTTTTTCAATCCAAGATGCCAAAACGAAGTCCAAAAGAACACAGATAAAACCTAACACGGCTGCTTTATGAAACTGCTTGGCACCCGAAACGGCTCCTGGCAGCTCTAAAGCTGGCTGGTCTCTGTGGTGTGTATGTACGGGTGTGGCAGCCAGGCAGGAGACCATGCAGTGATACCTTATTAGTGCACTGTCTGACTGTGTTGATGAGCTCCTGGATGACCAGGTCGATGCATTTCAGACAGGGCTCTTTCAGCTTAATGATCTGCTTTTTCACTATGGCCTCAAACGCCAGGTCTGGGGTGAACAGGCCTGTCCTGAAGGACATACAGACAAGACAGACATGGAGACATGGAGCAGGAGAGGGGGGGGTATTTAGGGACAAGGGAAGAGCGTGAGACAGGCGCACAGATGGAGGACGACATGAGAACACAGTAGACCAAATGAGGGGTAGTGGATGAAAACCTGGGACAGGTGGAGTGGAGGACAGCAAGGAGGCTAACAAGCAGCAAGGGCGACTAAATAAACCCTGCTCACAGGTAAAAGAAAGACAGGCAGACTTAGTGGAGACACAAAAAAACAAGACGTTGACATTTGAACACAGAGAAGAACAAACAGGGAAAAGTCTGGCAGACAGGTGAGCAGACATAAAGGCAGATGTGTGCAATGTGTGCAGTTTGCAGACTTGCCTGACTCCGTGGATGTTCTTGATGGCGTAACTGATCTCTTTCCTCAGCTCCTTCTCATCAAACTCCATCTGAGACAGGGGCGGAAAAAGCTCACATTTTATTTGTTCTATGCAACGTGAATGCTTCTTTTTGTTGCTGAGCTTATACTGATGAGACAGACAGACAAACACGAGGTCAAACCAAAGGACAGTCTGGGGGTCAGTGTGTCCTTTCTTTAATGAGAGAGCTTAGGCAACACAGTTACAGTATGGCACTGGTATTTACTGATTGCCACATCAGTAGCACATCATTAACTTAACTATGACGGCTTCAGCCACATGTTCACACAACAACAACAACTCCTTTTACACAGTCGGTTTTGCTGTAAACATGAAAAGGAGAAATTCTTTCTCCAAATGAAATGACTTATAGAAAATATGTGACTTAGAACTTCAGTATTTGTCAACCTGCATCAGATTTTCCTGTGTTTTTGTGTGTAGCTGACTAATGGACGCAAAACATTTTTTAAATAGGTCCATTATGTAGCTTTATGTTCACTAAAAGTGCTTGTTTTTGCCACTGACAGGCTCAGCTTCTTATTAAAAGTGTGAAGGAGGAGAGGAGAAGTCTCAAGAGGTGGAAAAGTGAGTGAGAGTGAGAGAGAGGATAGCCCAAAGGTTTGTTGTGTTCGAGCACAGAAAGCGCTGCTGTTCTCTAAAAGAATTTCAATGTCATGGCTGAATATTTAGATGGTTTAAAAAATATGAAGTTTTTGAATTCAATGTGCCAGAGTGTACGGATGAAGAGCTTCGATGCCGCAGGGCGACAGAGCTGCTGTGCATGTTGTGATCCTGTCCTGTCAGATATTCAACATGAGACTTCTCCTTGAGACTTAGTGAGACAGTATTGAGAGCATGATTGGTTGTCTGTCTCTGTGTGTGTGTGTCCGCCCTGTGATAGTGTGGCAAACTGTCCTGGGTGTAACCGCCTCTCGCCTCCAGCCCCCGCTACCCGAATTAGGATAATCGGTTAAGGATAATGAATTAATGACTTAATTGATTAATGAATTTTTCTGAGGGGTCCTTTCCATAATGTCAGAGACTCAGAATAACAATCAGAGCTGGTCAGTGGCAAAAACAAGCACTTTTTGTTAAGAGGATGTGCTGTTACCGACGGTGCACAACTGCCTCTGCAGCACAGTTCACGCCTCATGGCTGCAGCGCTCTCACTCAACACTGGACCAGTTTTATGACTTGGGAAAATGTCCAGTTTTTGAATATCAACATTCCCCCTTTAAATGACCAATTCATAAATAAACATCTATAAAACACAATGACAATAATTAGGATGAAAATGAATAACACTGGTCACCTTCACCAGCTCGAAGGGAAAGCGCTCGTGGAAGATGCGGTTGATCTTTGCTCCACCTGACAGGTTGGACGTGTCCACCTGATCCCCAGACCCCTCGATGCACTTCTCAAAGTCCACTCCAAACTGCTGCACCATCCTGCAGGTTGTACATCGTATACATGACATGTCTTAACTTGTTCAGATAATCTGCTTGTGTGTGTGTGCATGTGTGTGTGTGTGTGTGCACTGACTGGAGCAAGGCCTTGGTCTTGCGTGTGGGGTCGTCAGGGCGGAAGTTCTTGTACTCCTCCACCTCTTTCTCCAGTGACAGCAGCTGGCTCTGCAGCTTACTGCGTAATCCTGGCAATGTGTCGCGGATGTGGTTGGTGAGTTGCTGGAGAGACAAAAAAATTGTATTTAAAAAAAAGTCACTCCTTTTAAAGGAAGAAGTTTAATGCTGAGGAAAAAAAATATTCTCGATGTGTGTAAAATAAAGGAAAAATCCATCTGATTTAAGAAGAACATACTCGCTCATATAATTATTTAGAATTATTCATAATTGATCTGTGTATGTGTGTATGTGTGTGTGTGTGTGTGTGTGTGATCAGGTGTGTGTGTCACCTGATTGAGGGTCTTCTGCAGGTGTGGTGTGCCCATGCGTTCTGCAATGTGTCTGTACCCGGGGTGGGACAGGAAGAACTTCCTCTCAGCAGCCAAAGCAGCGCGGATGTCCTTCTTTCCATCAATGTCCTTCTGACTGCGGTTCACCACCCCGATGTAACCTGCAGAAACACACAGGCAAGGGATGTTACATTTCCAAGGCAGTGTGTTGAATTACAAAGGAAACACAACAAAAACATAAATCATATGTTCCAGCATCAGCCCCTTGATGCAGTGAGTTAGGATAAGATAGTAGGTTAGGGCTGTTGTATTTATCAGACGGGGCAGAGTGTGTGTGTGGACTCACCTCTGCGGAGTGGCAGCAGTTTGTTTTCCAGGATGTCTCGTGCGTCCGTTCCCTCATCCATCAAATCCAGCTTTGTGATTACACCAATGGTTCGTAGACCTAAATAACAATGTTTATAATTGTAATTAGGACAATAAGAAGAAGAAGATGATATTATTTGATCGGTTATATTAATTCTAATAATGACAGCGTCTCAAACTTTAGTCAGGGGTGTAACAGACCAGCATGTTTTACACTGATAGTCTATAATGTGTGCGGCACACAACCAGCTTATTCTGTCCGTGGCTTTGTGGGGATTTACTCCAATATAATAAAAAAACTTTAACACTGGAAGTTCATTTGGAATGC
>CAFUXE010000277.1:38961-56289 GCA_903364295.1 Serranus cabrilla | reverse complement strand
CATTATTGTAATGCTAATGCTAATACATTAAAGCCACAAGGGCGCTCAGAGAGCAAAGACCTCCGCTGATGCATTAAATATCTCACCAAGTTAATGTTCCGACCTGTTATTTTATGTTATTTTACCAGCTGGGAACTCATTTTTCTGATGAGTTGGTCACTGCTGAATAGAGCACAAACACTCACAAGGTCAATGACAGTGAGAAATAAATTGTGTGACTGCAAAGAGATTCAGGTCGGTTCCAAATTTGATGCGTTCTTCCACTAAGATGTTGCACTCGTCCATGTTGTTATTTCTTCTGTGTGGAGTTCTCCGGCTCCTCCGGCTTCCTCCCACAGGCAGAAGACATGCAGCTTAGGTTTAAGTGTCGACTCTAAATTGCCTGCAGTTGTGTGTCTCTATGTGTCGGCCCTGCGATTCATAAAGGATAATCAATGAACGAATTAATGAATGTTGTTATTTTGATAAAATTCCAATTTATTGTTTAGCCCTAGATTAACTGCGTTCTCGCTGATCTCTGCGTCATGGTGTTTTTTCTCAGTAAATATGAACTGGGAGAAAAAAAGCCAATGAGCATTTTGTCTTCAAACATTTTCAAGTACTGAACATGGAGCTGTATAACGGATCCACACAGCCTACGCATGTATGTGTGCATTATTGATGCAAGGCAAAGATTAACTTACAACCCTATCCATTATAAATAGTGCAAAAGGAGAAACATGTCTCTCTGTTTCCCATCTCATTACAGGCACGTGCATCAGATGGAAACTCACGTTCAATACAGTCGTGATCATTTCCAGGTCACTGACTACACATCTCTCCAGGCTGTGGGAATATGTCAGTGTCTGTCCGTCCTTCTGTCTGTGTGTTTGCCAGGTCAGCGGCAAAGACTGACTGGAGCTTTAGAGTAAGGTAAGCAGGTCACACACACACACATTGAACGAACACACACACGCACACACACCCTGTGCCTGGCTGCTGACAGAGCAGTCAGGATGTTACACAACAGTGAATCCCATCCTCTTTCCTCATCTCTTCCTGTCACTTATGAAAGCACAACATGAATAACATGAAAGCCAACAAGACGGTTAATAAATTAAATCATTGCGTAATTTACCCAGTAAGGATACCCGCTCTCAAAATGAGAGGACTCGGGCTCTTGTCTATTTTTTTTTTCACATCTAACAGTCTGAATCTGTGTTCACAGACTAGAGCTAAAAACAACTGGTTGATTAGTGTCAACTAATGACAGCATATTCATCTGCAACCACTCGGAGTATTGCTTAATTGCACAGTCACTGAAATCTGACAAAACTGCCAAATAATTTAGGGTTTCAGCTGTGAAAATTTGGTGCTTTTGTGTGTTTTCTTTTATTGCAAACTAAAAGTCTTTTTATTCTGGACTGTTGGTTGGACAAAACAGGACATTTGGGCTGCAACTATAATTATTTTCATTAGAAATGATGAAACTTGCCCGGTGTAATTTTCCAGTCGATTGAAAATCCCCAAACTATTCAGATTTTTCCCATGCATGACAACGAAAAGCATTAAATTCTGTCATTTAACAAGCAGAAAACCAGTAAATGTTTGATGCATTTTTAAAAGATTAATAAATAATGAAAATAATCATTAGTTGCAACTATTTCAGCCACCTATATGGCTTTTGGTTCGTTGAAATAAATCAGGGACTATTTGCCACCACACACCAAACAACTGTTTTGTCTATAACAGACGTATAACAGAAGGCCCCGCGTCCTCACTCGATTTATTACCCCAGAACACATTTATGATCTCAATCACTAGATTTAATCACTCCTTCAATCCAGCAAGATGTTCATGTTGTACATTATGGTCTCAGTTAGAGTAAAACAGACGATAAGGTTATGCTTTAGGGCGCTGTGAGTGACAGGTCGCTAACATTCATTCATCATTTTAGGGCCTTGACTCTTTCATAGTGCGTCTTCAGTTCATCATCAGAGGAAACTGTAACATGTCAGTCAGTGTTTGGTTGTACCAGTCAGCTGGTTATTTTGAGTTACAGTGAGCCGATAATATAGAATCGTCCCGGTTGCCATATTCATTCTGCACAAGCGATGTTAGCCATGGCCCAAATACGAGGCTCTAAAATGGTCGTACACAAACCCCTCATAATAAGTCAGATTGTTCATAATTAAATTATAATGGATGGAAAATAATTGTAACAGGCCTGGATATTTAACAAACAAAAGAAATGATTACATAAAATGCCATAAATCATGTTTTTTTTCTTTGATAAATGAATTTTCTCTCATTATTAATCAGCTTGTGTGGCCACAGATGGGTCCCTCAACTGGTTTATAAAAAATAAATAGACAGATGATTAACTAAAACAACTGTTAGTTGCAGCACAGACTCTAGAAAAGAATAAATAAAGTGATCTCAGGAACTGCATGTCAGTCGGCTCATTAACAAACACGAAAACAGCTAAGTGGCCTTCTGTGGGTATCTGGTACCCAGTGTGTCATATACACATGACAGTGCAGCTGGTGACATCACTGATGACCCCAGCACAAACACATCAATGCCCCTACTGTCTCCCTCAGCCACTGCTTGGGACCCGGAGACAAAAGGCAACAGGAAAAAAAGGAGACGTGGCTGGCTAATCAACATTCCCTATCTCGTGGACAACAAGTGAAATCATTCTGACATGTAGAGGAAGAAGTGTTCCCTTTTCTGGGCACCTTCGCTTGGAGATAAAAACACAAAGCTGCTGCGGATATCTTCAGTTGATTCAGCCTCGAAGGTGACACAGCCAAGTCTTCTTCCCCTTCCCTTTCCTCATGAATAGGAAAGCCTTCTCCCCAGGCTTGTTTTACTGCTTTTAACTGCCTAACTAAGTGATTATTTTCTGCACTTTATAACTGAGCAGTGATCCTAACACGTGGCATTAATTTGACAGTTCATTTCTGCTATTTGTCATCAATGTGGGTCCAAAACTGCTCATTCAAATTCCTTTAGACTCATTCATGAACCACACAAAGACATTCAGCCGTGCAGGCGTGCTTCAGGGCTCCTTCATGTGTACTGTCACTATTTGTGCTTCTCCAATACTTCTCACAAAGACCGCATCAAACCTGCCCACAATCTTATTGTACCTCACCCTTGAGAGTAAAACATTGACCTGACCTATGTATTGTGAGGCCTGTAAAAATGTATTTACAACCCAAGTCTCATGGAAAAACAACCTTTGTAAATGTTTGACAGAATGGGCCTAATATGAATCACACATCAGGAACATTTTTATAGATTCTGGACGTGGAGCTCGAGCTAATATCACCTTTATACACTCTTTAGAAATGTATTTCGCCTCCGTTTATGTCCCTCAATCAACAGCTGTTTTCTTTTTGCGTCATGTGCGTAATTACGGATTGTGAATAGCTCAGCTCCAAAATGGAAAGCTGGGAGAAAAAAACGTTGGGAGCTGGGAGGCACCGACGGAGCGCGTAACCAACTGCTTAGTTGGCGACTTTTACGTAAAAGCTCGGCGCAGTTTGAGTCAAAAGAAAAGCAACAGACAAAATCATAAAAGTGGAAAATCACACTATCTCTGTCAGATTAAAGCAAGATTACATAGAAGGTACAACCTCCCGACGAAGTTCTCCAGCACGGAGCTCTTCCCTGCGCTCTGGCCGCCGACAACCGCTATCTGCGGCAGATCCAAGTTGCAGGTCTGGCCGATGGAGCTGAAGGCGTCCTGGAGCTTGTTGATGAGGGGAATCAGGTCTTCCATCCCCCGGTTTCCCATAGCGGCACCTCGGTCAGCCCAGTGGGCTTTATCCTGCTCCGCTCCCCGGTCAAATAAGAGCCAAAGGGTCTCTCTTCCAGAAATCCAAAAGTTTCCAGATGGCACTGCAGGCTGTTACAGTCTCTGTGAGTCTACTTCATTAAAACACACGGCAGCTTCGAGTCAACAGTCCCGGCTGCGGTCAGAGCTCTGCTGAGGTTATTAGCTGGGTGATTGCATGATAAAAGTAGCCTTATTAAACCGAAAACTTCTGTCATCATCCGGTCAGGCGACACCCAGCCTCCGCCGGAGATCGTGGCTCCGCCTTCAGCGTCACCGTCAGCTGGTATTGGTCAGCTGGGACGTCTGTCAATGTACCATCATTTCAAACCACAGTTTTTTGAACTTGAACTCAGAAACAGGAGCAGAAAATAGTCTGTTTGTGTCTTAAAAAAAATACCAAAAATAGTTGTTTTTATTTGGAAAAATGAAATAAAGCATTTTTAACTGGTGTTGGTGTGTAAGAATGCAAATGCAAATTATGCTTTCAGTTATATTTGCTTAATAAAAATAGAAATAAATGTGCACATTTAACATTTGGTTATTCAAAAAACAAAATCGTTTTTTAAACAAAAAAAAAGAAGGTAAAATTACTCTATGGGTATATTATCCTGTAAGGGATTCTTATTATCTGGCTGTAAAGAAAGATTGAGAACTTCTGCGCTAAAAGATGTCTGATATACTTTTAACATATATTTGGCGGACAAAAATCAACAGTTCTCGTTTGGTGAAATAATGTAGTCAGAAACATCAAGGAGATATAAAAAGACAAACTCTGTGTATCGCAGCAGGAAATCACCAGTGAGTCACCTGCTTAACCAGCAGAGGGCGCTGTAAAGCAAAAACTAGGGAGAGGAGACACGGTGTTCTCAGAGAAAAACAACAAATATCCTGTCAGCTGGCTGGTGATCAGTCTGGAGCTTTAACACATCACAGTTAACTGAACGTGAAGAAATGAGTGAACCTGGATATTATTGTAAGATGGACACTCAGTCGTGTTTGTTCACAATGAAAGCAGCAGCAACCACAATAATAAAAGGAGACACTATAGATAAATAGGGTGATCATGTTCAACAACTTCCCCAGTCCATTTTTGTTTTACAAGTTTTCTAAAATGTTATGTTAAAATGCACACATCTTAAAACATATTGTTTCAATTTATTGAAATATTAGATTCAGGGTTTTTTTAGGTCAATGTTTTTAAAGAAGGGATTTTATTTGTCCTCTTCTGTCTCTTCATTAATTTAGAAAATACTACCAATCATACAATCACTAACAGACAAAAAAACGTCATGTTTTGGAAATAAATGTTCTATTAGGTTATGAATGATTTATGAACAATGCCCTCCGTTAAAACCTTCAGAATATCAGAGACACTATGTCTGAAACTGAAAATGTGGTGAATGTAAGTGCTACTGAAGCGATTTGTGGCTCTGCCTTTATGCATTGAAAAATGTCATACATTTTTAGAAGACACTACAGATGAATAGGCGACCCCGGTTTATGCTGACATTGTGAACATTATTTTATTTAACTTTTTTAAAATAAACTTTTATGAAATCTACAGTCACATATAGACAACGTGCAGTAAAATAAATACCTTAATGTATATTTTTATGTTTTCTTTGCACTAATCTGAAAGAAGACATGAAAAACAATTTTATTTATTATTATCTATTATCTCATTTAATTATCATCTTGGGCTGCCTCCCTCAGGCACGTGCATAGGGCGGTTTAGTGTATGACCATCTGTGTCTTCGCCCTTGATGTCCAAAGCACTTTTATTAAATTTTTGCATTTATATTTTTTGTGAAGGCCTGTCTGTGCCACTTATCTCCAAGAACATGAAACACTAATAACTGAACTATATTTAAAATGACCTGGCCGCCGTCAGTTAGTTTACGTCGCCTGATGACCTGCGGCAGGTGAAAGGTCATCGTGTGACGTGGCCTCCTTTTCGCAAACGTGCAGCTGAGACGCTGCAGACTCACCGCGGGAACGTTCAGATGGTGAGTTTGTGTGTTTGATTATCACGTTGTTTTTACAGTGTCAGTGTTCCGCTGCGTCCTGACTGCTGCTGCTTCTGCTCACCCGTGTGTCACCTGTGTGTTGATGTTATTATGTGCTGTGCGCGGTTACAGCTGTTGTGTTCCTCGTGGTGTTACAGTGATCCGGACAGAGTCCGCACAACTCTGAATCTTTGAATGTTTGTTCAGTCAGCTGTTGAATGAGTCTGTGCAGCTCTGAGGACTTTGATCATCCTGAATTCACTTTCATTTGTGCTGTTTAATGTGAAACACTGAACTTTGTAGAACTGTATGTATTTTTGTATGCTGAGAAACAAGTGATTTATCTGTGATATGATATTTACGACTATATCAGAGGTTCAGGATTTCATTTATCAGTCATTTTATTACTTTTTACCAGCACCTTTTTTTAACATAGTTGAGTTTACAGTCTGGTGGTTACATACATTGTTATACTGCCTCTGTATTTACTGGGTACTCATATTTGGTGTACTGCACCTTTTACGCCACAAGAGGGCAGAGTAGCTGACAGGATGTGCAGGCTCTGAGTGGAGGCATAGAAATGTGTCCTTTTTCATCCTTTCATGGCCTGTTTAACTTTAGTTACTTACATAATCAATTGTGTTGGTTGGATTTGAAGTGAATTTAAGTTTTTACTATAATAAACACTATTAAGCACTTCAAGTAATTTTACTATCAAAGCAAGAGTTTGACATTTTAGGAATGTTTTATGATATTGGTCCATGTGCCCCCTTTTTTAAAAACCTTTAGCACCTGCCCCTCTATTCATCCCTCTTAATAATAATAAATCATTTTGGTCTTAGCCGACTAAGATGTCTTTAATCCATCAGTGTTTTTTAATTTTTTTTCATGCTGAATGACTTATTTCCCCAAATGTATGAGCTCTTCTCTGCTAAACAGGATTTAAGTGTTTGTTTGTTTTTAAAACCAAACAAGCTTCAACAGAAACAGGATTAGATTTAAAGCCAGAAACAGCAGTATTCTCCAACAAGATGTTTAATCCTCATATTCAGAGCATATTTATATGTCACATGATTAGCCACACAGCCGTGATAGATGCTAACTAGCTAACTGCTAAACTATGTTGTGCTAAGTCATACGCTCCCTCACTCTAAAATGTTGCCATAATGACTTTTCTATATTCTGAGTATATGGACGGCATTGTACAAAATCAAATCCGTCTCAGCAGGTTGGCGTCTAACTGCGCACCAACAGGTGATGTTACACTCACAGCGGGTCTACTCTGCTGTAGGATAGGTGACACCCTGAAACCTGCTGATGGAGGAGTAGTCACAGGCCGGGGAGCTGTCTGTGTTTTTCTTAGGAAGTGCATTCCCGTCTGCTGAGTCCTTTGGGAAATTGATGCTGGCGTAGTCCAGCTGGGCGGCGGCTGGGTTGACGATCGCATAAATGGACAGCGGTGCTTGTCCTGAGCTTGCCTGCTGGTTCGGGATGTTTATCTCATCATAATGGTGATTCACCTGCAAAGGAAGAATAGCAGCTGTGTGATATATGCAGCTGTTGTGGCATATGCAAACTCAGAAACACACACACGCACACACACCTCCGTGGTATGTTCAGCGTCGGTCCTCTGCTCTGGTTCTGCAGTACAACATAATTAGAAAACATTTGAATTGATGGAAACAGCAATATGACTATCTGTCTGTATTCAAAGTAAGTCATCACAGTCAGAATCATGCACACGCTTAGCTGCATTTTTCCCTGAAATATCTTTCAGCAATGTATGAGCATGACTTTGACAGACTACCAACCATCTTTTTGCCAGTTAAAGGAGGATTCAAGACAAGAAGTTTATGAAAAAGGATGTGTGTGTGTGTGTGTATCCCTCACCTTGTGCACAGAGCTTGTGTCTGCACAGTAAAAGCACAACTACAAGTGTCAGAAACGATGTCACACCGACTATCACACCAGCAATTAGTTCTGCAACCAAGACACAAAAACAGCAGAAGCTGTTACAGAATGCACCTCGCTGTTATAGTTGTTTAAATTGCTCTAATCAGCATTATTACTCTCTTTGCTTGATGTTTTAATATATATTTCTCTTCCCTCCCTCTGTTTTATTTGACCTTTTTTATGCAGCTACACACATACATGCATCACTTCTACCGAGTACAGTCAGATCTTACAAAATCACATCCACACCAGAACCCTAACCTTCTCCTTACACCAGAGACTGTTTGTTATCAGTGCTCAAAGTGGCCGACTGAGGTCATGACGTCACCTGCAGGTAATCCTTTTTTATCGTTGTCATCTTGTTGTTCTCCTGAGTCAGCTGTGTGAGGGTTAAAAACACAGAAGGTTAGAGATGTGCTGAAAGGCATAAGCAAAATAACTGCATATAAACACACATGCACACATTGTACTTCCATCTTTGTGAGGACCATTCATGGACATAAAGCATTCCTTTGTCCTTTATCCAAACCTTTAACCCCTAGTGGTGGTCCAGTGGTGGATATTGTCCGACATTAAATCCCATCCAATTATTGGATACGATATTTAATTAAAGGTGCAGTACACGTCATTCAGAACATAGCAGTTAACAGATTGTTGTGGTGCGACCCTTTGTGAATGTGAGTCACTGTGTGTGTATCCCACTCACCAGTAGGGTGCAACAGATCACCAGGATCAATCGCAAAAACTGGAATACAGTTTAACTGCACTGTTACTTTTTAAAGTAATAATTGATTAAATCTCTATGGAGAGTTTTGGTGAAAATACAAAGAAAACAGTGCTGTTTTAGTAAGAAAAGCCCAGTTTGTGTGATCATGTGAACGAAGCGTGCTGTGGGAAGAAGACGAGAATGCAAACATGCTTTTATTTCTGAAGAAGAATTTAAAATTTAAAAATATAGTTCAGCTTTGCTTTCTATCATTTTTTCTTCTTCCTTATTTTAAAATTAGGTACACAGGCACTTTTTTTATATACTGTCCATGTTTTTATTGCACTTGAATTAGTTTTTCTAAACTTTAATTTAAACATTGGATAAACATCTTGAGTTTGTTTATTTAATTCGACCAAATAAATTCAAGCAAATATATACTCTTTTTTTATATTATCTTTTGCTGATCCGAAAATTATCCGATCCAAGTATCAAAACCGCGACACTGATCCGAACTGTGATCTGATACCTGATCCCATGGGCACTCCACAGGTGACCATCCACAATTTGGTTTATTTATTATTATTAGAATTTAGATGATTGGATTTGACATTTAGATATTAAGATTTAACATCAGATTTGGGCCGTCCCGGTGAGTCACTGGTCCCTGCTGCATGTCTTCCCCTTCCATTATCTCTGTCACTATCTATTAAAGCTGAAAAACACCAAAAAAATCTTTTAAAAACTTTTGTTTATGGTTACAATAATGTGTTGTTTTAATGTTAATCACATGAACACATTGTTTTATATGAATTTGTCTCAAATTTAAAATAAATCACCTCAATGTAAGGAAAGTGAACTAAACTCAAGATATATCAGCTAGAAAAATGTAACAGAACTTTTAATTTCAGTGCCCCATAAAAAAATATGTTTTCATAATACCTCATTATTAATATAATAGTTTCAACCACTATACAGTTTATGCAGCTGGATGGTCATGTAATGTTTTTTTTAACTGCAGCTGTCACAAAATATAATATATTTTTTGCATTGTAGTCTAGGAGAAGTAAAAAAAAGCACATCATTTAAAAAATAATAGTTCCTAAAAGTTACACCAAATTGTACTTGCAAGGCTTGAGCGAATGTACTTTCAGTTTCTGGTCTTTGAGCTTTCATGTGTTTGATGCATTTAGCTGTTATTTTCTTTGGTCATGCAACAAGTGAGCAAATCTCTACAAAATATTGAGCCTCATGTTTACATCTTCATGGTACTTACGTTCATATTCTTGTCTTTGTGACAGCACTTGACTCGCACCTGCTGGTATAAAAAACAGAAGAAAATTCATTTAATCTCTGTCATATTTCATCATAACACAATCAGCACATTTTTTTTGCTAAAATTATTTATGTTCCCGAAAAACCCCAAACAGAGGAATATAATTACCTGTCACTAAATAAAAGACGACTTTCAGTGAAATCGTCATTGTCTTTGTTTCCAACTTAATATAGTTCAAATTCCCCTTGAAAAGCTAAATTTCTCTCCTGTCATCCGTCGTTCCTCTCAGGACTGTTGTCACCTTCTGTCTCTCTGTGCAAAGCAGAGTGTGCCAGCTTCTCCCTTCGAGTACATAACTCCAAAGATTTGCATTTTGAAATGAGGATGTAGTTTTTTTTTAATGCAGAGAGTGAAGCAGAGAGAGAGAATGAATATAATGATCTCTGTATTTGGGCTGCGTATCGCTACTTGATACTTTGAAAGTATCAATCAAATTAACCCAGTTCAAAGTCAGACTGAGACTTTTTGCTCACCCAGACAGTCTGGGGTGTGCTGAGGTTGAAGTGTATTTAATGGCAGGTCAGTATGTAAAGTATTTGGGGGTAATAAAACGGATTGGCGAGGATAGGTGGTATCATTTAAAGCAACTGAAGACTTCAACGAGTCCTCCAAACCATCCTTAGGTCACGTGTTACTCCCACATACCACACAGGAGCAGCACAAAACACCATTTAAACTCATTAACGTTGACAAACAGCTGCAGGTTTGCTCATTAAAACTACTCACCCAAGGTTTGGGGAAAAAAGTACATGATCAGGCATTACAAAGGACAGTTAAAACAGTTATATAAATGAATGTAACTACTGGAAGTGAGGTGATTGTGTAGCTTTTTCTTGCACAGGGTACGTGGACGCCAGTCTCCTGAGTGGAAGTCATGTTTGCTTCCACTGTTATTTTTACACTCCATAACATTATTATTTTTACTGGAATGCGCCGCTAACCACAAACAGTAAATATGATTTGCATGACCCCTCTGTACGAACGATCCATGACGTCCATCTGTTTAAAAATAAAACCAGTCGTGCTGTCATTCACAGAACAATGTCCACAATGTCTCTGCTATCTGTGAATCAAAATAATTCTACCTATTTATACATTCAGGCCGCAGGTGTTGTGTGGATGTAGCAGCGCAATGGAATATTCAAAACTCATAAACAAATGGTTCTTGTTCTGTTTGTTTACCTGGAAGGAAGCAAAAATTAATTCACTTTGATATTTGTTTTGCTTTTATAGTGAGTCTGTAAAACAAATAGAAATCCACTCACTTTATTATTGTAAAAACAAATTGATTTAAGCATTCCGACCCAGACTTGTATTGAAGCCTATATATTGTATTCAGCCTATTAAAATGCATTTTGTTTTAATCTTTGGCTTTGACCTTGTAACTAAGTAGACTTAAGCTAATGGATAAATGTGAGATGCGACAGATTTTTTTTTCCTGAAAATGCTGTAACATTAGTGTCACTACATTTATTTTATTAGAATATTGAGCCTGAAAAAAGACAAAAAGGCAGATTAACACAGCTCAAATTTTTCAACAACTTTGTTTGAGCTAAATGATGACCATGATGGTTGGACCACAACACAATGAGTCCAAAAAATATAGATCTGTGTTGTTTAGGAAGACTAACTAGTGTTAACATGGCATATGTTTCCATGGAGATATAATCCCCCACATTCTGTGGGATCTTATTTTATTGCTGTTTTAGGGCTGTGTGTGGTCTAAAACGTATATGTTGGGCTCGATTTGGACCAAATCACATGGTTTAAATAAAGATCACGATGGACTGACCAAAATTTAGACCAAAAAGGTTGAATAGTTAATTTTCAAGAACAGAAGATGCACCATGTAGATCAATGCTAGAATGACATCAAAAGGGACCTGATGACACATTAATAGAAACATTTATAACTCTATATTAATGAAAAAAAAAAAGAATTCAATTCCTCAATAATAATAAAAACACCAGAGCCTTGTCTAATAGCCTATTATTTAATTTTGGCAAATTGGTACCATCACAAGGTCAAATCAGCTGTTGGTACTTCCTGTTTACAATCTGCTCACTGTACTATCACTGGATACTGAAGGAAACTTCATAAAAACAAATGTTTCTCAGGAGGCCATATAGAGCAAGTGAGAAGACTTCTCATAGACTTCTATACAATCCAAGCTTTTACATTTTAAAGTTTAGATGCATAAAAACAAGTGAATGGAAAGTAATTAAACAATACAGTTAATTAAAAATTAGATTTTTTACAAAGCCCTCATCAAACTGCATGGATAAATTATATATATATATAAATTATTAACAAACTAATAAAAATAAACAAATGTGTATATGCTGTTTAATACCAATTACACAGGCTGTGTTTTGGGGTGTCTGTTGGTGGTGTGAACCTCAGAGGGTCCAGCAGCTCCATCATGGAGGCTGCTGACGTTCTCCGAGTGCTGACTGATAATCCCTGTATAACACACAACAACCGTTAGCATGCAGGACAAACTGTCGTGCTTGATAATAGAATAACTTGAGAATTTGAGCCTCTGATTGGCAGACAGAGAATCAGTGGGTAAATAATAATGCTGCAGAGACCTGCAAGTTAAATTGAGGTCACTCACCTCCTGCTGCATCATGTTTGTGTTGACTCAGTTTAAAGTACAAAAACACCAACCAGCAGACTCAGCAGCAGCCACAACCCATCACAACGCCTTTCCTGCCAGTGGTGGAAACACAAGAGTGAGGGGGAAAACCACAATAAACGCATCATAGGCTCAAGACAAATACTGTAAAAATAAAGATTTATTCACGGTTCATGTTAGCCTGACGCCAGAAACGGTTTAGTACTCGATGTGATGCAGAGTCCTGATAAATAAACTTCCTAATGTTCAAAAACAGATAGAATAGTTATATTAAAACCTGTGTAAAGCTCTTTAATTGCCTCTGTTTAAAATGTCATGTAAAACCTTTTTGATCAAAAATCTCTCTTGATTTTTTTTATCCTATAAGATTCAGATAATAACAAAGATGAAACAAAGAGAAGACTTTCCTCTGCATGTTTTCAACACCTCAGATTCTTCGTGAAGAGATCTTTGTGAATGACGTGTTACCCGTATGCACATCTGCAGGTGGTGTGAACCACCTTCTTTTGCTGGTGCTCTCTGTAAAGAAAACCATGGGAAATCTCATCACAGATATCTCTTTACATAAATGCCTTATGAAGATGTATAACATCCTCCTCTAATCAGAACATCCTCTTCCAAAACAAATGGCGAATTGTCTGTAAAAATTAGGTTATTATGACCCATGTTTTTGGTTAGTTTTAGGCAGCGACTTCTAGTGTCCATTGCTTGATCGGTTCTGTGCATGTCTGTGCAAATCTCATCAGAGGTGGTAAGGAAGCAAGATGGCTCACTCGCTACTTAGCTACTTCCATCATCATTTCCTGGAAATAAAGGTGTTAACTCAAATAATCATTAAGACCTTTTTTAAAGCAAGTTTTAATGACTTCTCGAGGCAGTTTGATGAGGTGAAGACATGAGTACCAAGCCTGCTAGTTTGCTAACTGTCTAAGTTAGCTGTTTATCAGTTAACCATCTAACTTATGGAGCCAGTAAGAAGTCACATTTAAACAAAAAATAATAATAAGCTAGTCATTGGTAAAGGACCTATTGTGTGATTTAGGGATAAGGACGTGTTGTAGATAAAAGATGGACATTCTGAGCT
The DNA here is from genome assembly GCA_903364295.1 of Serranus cabrilla. Classification (NCBI taxonomy): domain Eukaryota; kingdom Metazoa; phylum Chordata; class Actinopteri; order Perciformes; family Serranidae; genus Serranus; species Serranus cabrilla. The sequence continues at coordinate 42,740 of CAFUXE010000277.1, read as the reverse complement.
GTACTTCTTTCTGATTGTTGCTGGTATCTGGTGACGGCTTGAACTGTGGTGGAAATAAGAGGAGTTGATGTGTCAAGTGGAGGTTTGACAGGTGGAGGAGCTGTCAGTGAGAGGAAGACAATGTTCCTGAACACAATTCCAGCAGTGAGTAGGATATAGAAAGAAAAGAGCTAACTTTTATGTACCTTTGGTGAGCTCATGGTTATGCAGCATCCTTTTTTCTGGTATCATTACAGATGTAATACTTCCCAGATTGTGTCTTATCACTACTGGGGTCCCACAAAGAGCCAGGAAGTCTAGAGGTGAATCATACAGTGTGGGAATAAAAGTTGTAGGTGTGACACTTCCTGTACTCACATCATTTTCTCAGTTTCTGCGTTATTAACACTCCGTGTGTTTTGTACTTATTGTAGGTGGTGGGTGCGACCATGTTCCACTTCTTCACAAACTAACCAAACCAACCACAAACATAAGCTTACAAAAAATAAAAGATAAAATACAAGGAGAAAGAAATCTCTGAATTGATTTCACAATGTTAATTTATTATAGGTAAATATCTGAAATCTACAGAACATGATTTATTATTTTTATACATTTTTAGAGCAGCCATCTACATATTTCCTAAAATATCTGTTCTGCATGAATGTAAATGACTTCAAGCTGATTAAATTAATAAAGAATTGACAAGATATAGAGATTGTGTGAACTCTTACAGCAGAGAACGGTAAGGATGATCAGCTCTGAGTTCAGACGTTGTCATAGACTACTGATCCATCTGCGGCTTTGTGTTTGATCGTGGAGTATGTAGGCAGTGCGGTGCAGGGCGCGGCGCTGCTGCAGTCTGTGTGTTTGTTGAAGCTAATGGTGGAGTAGAAGAGTCCGTCTGGTTGGGTGTCAGACTCCGAGGTAGCCGTGGCGTGATCTCTGTGCTGAACTATTGACAAGCTGAAGGTGTTTTCGGTCCGGCCGGCTGTTCCTCGTTCCTCATGGCCTGTTGAACAGGAAGTAGTGATGTGGTGTCCGTCTTGTTTTTGACTGGATGGTGCTGCATAGACTGTGTTGTGGTCCTTTCCTGTGTGGAGAGTGATCATACATTAACCAAATTTCAGATCTCTGTGAAATTAAAACTTAATTGAATTACTTCCCCTTCCCTCATGAGGTGCGTGTGTGTTTCAAACTACCATTATATTCTGTTATATGAGTCTGTTGGTTTTCATACCAGGAGAAGCGTTGATGTGTCTGTTTCGATGTCTGAAGAATATTAGCAGGACCATCGCCAGAGTCAGCACGAGCACCCCGAGGCCTGCGACGATGTACACCACCTCTCCTGAACAGAGACATTATATATAAATATGGACGACATCACAGGTCCCCAAAAGTGAAGCCAAAACATCTCCATCACCCCCTGGTGGCTGGCTGCAGTATAGATCATGAATCCCTCCATGTTAGTGGATTGGACATGAGCCAAAATTAAAAATCTAAGTACCGTATTTTTCGGACTATAAGACGCACTTAAAATCCTTTAAGTTTCTCAAAAATAGACAGTGTGCCTTATAATCCGGTATGCCTTATGTATTTATTCTGTTTGTGTTTACTGACCTCGAACTGATTTTTTGTGGTGCATGGAGCTCAAAAATCGGTCAAAATGTTTTAATACGACTTTGGTAAGCTACGAAGCCGCACCGCTTGATGGATTGTTGGAGCATTACGGCTACTGTAGTCAGGAGCCTCGCGCAGTAATACGTACTGTGCTTCAACACAATATTATTCTGTGTGTATAAGGACCCCAAAATGGCACAGAGACATGCTCACAAAGTGGATTTCAAACTCAGCTGTCAGTCACGCAGTAGAACACGGGAATAGAGCAGCTGCGAGATAATTCAGAGGGAACATAGCGAGATGGCCACAGTTAGAGGACAAAATTGAACAGTGGGTTATTGAACAGCAGGTAGAAGCGAGCTGAATAAAGTTTGACTGATCTGACTGTTTTGTTTCGCTTAATGCGTCTCATAATCCGTTGCACTTTATAGTCCGAAAAACATCAAATTATTTTTTTCCCCAAAATGTATTTTTTTTACGTTGTTCCTGGCAAGCTAATTTATTTTTAAGTATTTGTTTTTCTGGTAAGTTTGGTTTAAATTAGTTTGATGTCATAGTAGGAAGACAAGTGGTAATTTGATTTGAGATATAAAACACCGGCACACCAGTTTATTTCTGTTCATTTCTGTCATACCTGTAACTTTGAAAGGTATTTGAGAAACCAAATCTACCAGTGAGGTGACAATGACATCTCCCCATTTCCTGTGAATAAACTGTGTGAGTGGTTCTAAAAACAGGGCGTGAGACGTGCAGATGTATCACTACTGTTCAGACTCCACATGGCGTCACCAGCACCAGCAAGATGGCAGCTAAGGCTGACACCTTGTTGTGGTGGACCAAGGTTTGAATCCAGCCGAGGTGCAGTGGTGGTGTGTGCAATATTTTGGCTTCATTTTGGCTTCATGTGTCGTCCATCTTTATATACATTCTGTGATCAATGTACAGCGAGACAGTTGCTTACTAGAGGATAAGGCATTCGTGTTGGATTGTGAAGAGTTGGTGACTGAAAGAAAAAAAGAGAGAATTATGTTAATTTGTTCCTTGTTTCAGTCAGTTTATCTGCTGTGTTAGTGTCTCATTTCTATTTCTGTTCCACAAAAACAGAGAACATCGGTTTGAGACAGAGTTAGGAAATTTCACAGTGAAAAGGAAACGGAGCAAAGATCTTTTAAGTTAGGAGGAATAACAACATAATAATAATTGCTGACACAGCTCACCTTCTTCGACTGTGAGGATGACTTCGTTGTACGTGTCCACACCATATCTTTCTATTCCACACCAGTAGGTTCCTGAATCATCCTTTGTCAGACCAGAGATGGTCACGTTGAATGTGTTCCCTTCATCTTTAATACTGTATCTCCCCTTTGAATCTCTATTGTTTTTACTGCTGCTTATCAGGACGTCTTCATATCCACACGCTCCCTTGCAGAAATATTTGACGTTGGTAAATGCGTTGGAGTGAGAGCATTTTATAGTGACCGCCTTTCTCAACACTCCTGTTACTGCCACAGCTTCACTCTCCCATAAACCTGCACAAAACAAACAGACAGCAACAAACAGACAGATCTTTACTCAGTTTGTAACCCGGTGTTGACCAATCAATCTAGACTCATCCCGCTCTTTAAAGAAGTGCTCTCCTTACTTTTTCAGCTTCTTCAGTAGTATTTAAAGGTGTATTTAATGGTGTGATTTGAATTAAAACATGTTGCTCAGGTTTAGAAGCAGATTATGATCCAGGTTGGTGTGTTCTCTTATGTGTATGTTTGTATAGCAGCTTGTGTACAGGTTAGTGAAGCTCAGAATACTAATAATAATAGACAGATCAAGAAAAATAATTACCAAAAGAAATGTTTTTATAAAAAAAAAGATTAGAATAAATATAAAACAGGTTTAAAATCTATGATAATAATATAAAATAATGTGAATAAAAAGAAAATATGACTCTATTATATATCTATATAAAATACAAGATTAAAACTTAATTACAAATGATCATAAAAAAGAAGGAAAAAGAAAATCTAAACCATAAAGTAAATTTATAAAGTTATGCAAATTGTGTCAATAAACCTTAATCACATACTTGGCTGAATAGTCACAGCGCTCAACAGCACACAAAAAGAAAAAAATAACTTTGTTAGCAATAACTTTTTTTTAAAAGCAGGCTCAGAAACAACTGCAGG
>CAFUXE010000277.1:5208-23755 GCA_903364295.1 Serranus cabrilla | reverse complement strand
ATTACAGAAAATAAAGTTAGAATTATAAAAATATAAAGAGCAAAAACAACACACAAACATAAGGATCCTTAAACGTATGCAATAAACACGGACAAATAGCGAACAAGTGCACAGACAAGCAAAAACAAGGACTGAAATGTAAAGTGCTCATAGAATAAATAATATTGCACATATTAAGTAAATTGAATGAACAATATTTATGTATATAGTGGAGCAAAGAGCTTTGATCAGGCCCAAAAATATCAGACCCGCCCCTGCATGAGCCCTCATAGTTTCTGGCAGCAATTTTGGGAGCAAGAAGGGTACAGCTCAGGCCATAAGATCTGCATTAAAAAAATGTAATTGACATTTGCGCCAAAATTACCCGATTCAAGAAAAAATGACAGCCAGGCTCAGTCCTGCTGCTCACCATCAACAAAGAGTCAAGCCACTATGACTTTATGTGCAGGTTCAAACTGAGCTCATCAGTTATTTCAGGACCATGCATGTGTTCAGTTCCACCCGATATGTTCTGAGCGTGTCAAAAAATACCACTGTATCAATTCACCTGGAAATATGAAGCTATTTTTCTTTATTGTTGAGACTGAATCATGAGCCACGCATTATTTAAGCATTACATAAGTAAGAGAGTATCTCAATAAAACAGCTATAAAAACATGGTAAGACCAGTTTCCTCCTTAGAAAACACCCTACCGAGTATTATCAGTGAAGTCAATCAATAAAGTTACAATTTTACAAATGTATTTCGCGATAACTCATTAAATATTGTAATGTTGGAGGGCTCCCCTCATTTGCATGTAAGTTAATAACACATGAAGATAGAATAAAGCATATTGATATGAATGGTAATGTGAAAATACACTCCAAACTCACCTGAGAGGCAGTAAAACATGATGACATAAAGAAATTTCATTCTTCAATGAGGTTAAAAACAAGGTGAATGAAAAAATAAGTCCTGCAGAATGAGGAAAACGGTGTTCTTCTGCTTCAAATTGGTCATCTGATGAAGCACCATGAAACATGAGCGGCTCAGAGATGCAGCAAAGCTACAAAGCTGTGATTGTGCAGCTATGATTTTTCGTTGGACCATTTTCTAAAACAGAGAATATACAGTATGCTGTCACTCCCCAGCCCCCTTCCTCTCTGAGGAACCAGCTCATGACTGTGATGCAGCATTAAATCTTTGACGTGTTTACGTTTATTGTTCAGGCTCTTGCAGCTGGCTCTACGTGCCTCAGGGTATCTCCAGTACATGAAGCTGGGGGCATCAAGCTCGACATGCTGTCTGCTGACTGTGTCACGGGGATCAGAGGGCATCCTGAGGGCAGCGTTTTCACTGGAATCTTTTATATAGCCAACTTAAGTTTACTCTAAGTTCTTCCATGGAAACCTACTGCTCCATTCAAGTTTCCTTTCTGGGTTACTTTGACCTCAGACCAGTCAGGCACAGCCTTTTCTCCTAAGGGACTGTACAACCTACATTTGCCTGAGGAGGTGTGCTGAGTTTAGTCTATATTCATCTTTTTATTTGATTAAAAACTCAATACCCTTCCCATCTTCCCTTGGCTTATATCCTTCAGTTATAGCTCAAAATATTTTTATTTCTGACAAACAATTATGACCAAGAATTTAAGTTCAAGTCTTGAGTTATTCAGGATAACTTAAGCCAAGATTTACAAATCAAATCTAATTAATTCTGGAGAACAAAGTTAGCTGTATGAGAAGTGACTGGATTGTATTTGGTGGCTTAAAGCGGCAGCCTCCAAGTCTGAAGGTGAAGCCAATCTGGGAGCGCCTTAAACTTGCATTCTTTTTAATGGCCAACAGGGGGCGATGCCATTTATTCCACATTTTATGAAAGTCAATTAGAAAATGATTATAAAGCAGGTTAGAAGAAGGAACAAGTCCCCCAGAGTAAAAAGCATCACGTTTACTTAGTTCCAAGTGCAACAAATACACATAGTTGCACTAAACCTTGACCTAACAGCACTGCTCAGCAATGGTTTGATTCTTTGTAGAAGAACAGATACATGTTTGTATTTGTTTTTATGCTGTTGTGATTAATGTATCATGTCATCTTGTATGTTTTGCCCTCTCCAAATCAAATTTTCCCCTCAAGGGACAATAAACTGAACTGAACTGAGAGAGGTTGATCGCGCTATATTTATTATTCAAAGTGAATACAAATATCCTCCTAAAGACCCAGCAATTGTCCTTTGTGGGTGCCATAACACTGAGACCTTTATTTCAAACACCATGTATGCAGTGATGTACTGTGAGAGGCAAATCCTGGGCTTTCTAGTGATGTAACAAGCATTGGGACTTCAGTGAAAACATTTTATGGCATTAGGAGAGATAAGTGATCACATTAACATAGATATGTTATTCCTGCTCTTCTGTTTGGAGGGAGCGGTCATGCAGATGAACAACTGGGTGAGATTCAACTCAACTTTATTTGGGAGGGGAGAAGAAGACACGGCTGTTAAAGATATGGACTCTACTGGGTGAACATTCCTAGTTTGAATATGTGTTATTTTTCACTGCATGAGCTGCGATGTCTGAAATGCTCCAGTTTAAGCACCAATTCTCCTCTAATTGGTCAGCGTTTTTGGGTCTTCTGACTCTTCTGACTGTCATGGTCTCTGTATTCTCACTGCAGCCAGGGAATGACTGTAACTGCACTGCAGCAGCACTTCCTACCTATAGGTTGTACAGTTGTGACATCACAAGTCCTGGTGGCTCCTTTAAAGGCACAGTTCAGTGTGGATTTAGCATTTTGATATCAGTATTTATATAGCAATTTGAATTTTAAAAAAAGGCATGAAAACTTTTTACAATATGGGACCTTTAATACCAACAAAACAGTCCCTACAGAAAAGTGTACATACTTTATATTTTTTATAGTACAATATACTCATTTTCATCAAAATATAATTCTGTGAACCAAACACCAAACAATATTGGTCATATTTACATTTTACCCTGCAATCATTCATTACGAGCACTTTCCCAGGGTGGTTTTTACACTATGGCGTACACACAACTGTCTCACACATTTGCCTTTCATTGCTTGATTTATAACGCCGCATGAATGTTCATGCAATATTTGACAAAAAATAGTTGGCAGCTTAAAGTGATACATTTTTAGTCCTGTATGTCCATTGGTCTTGTTTAAGATCGCGGGAGGACCTGAGCGATAGTGTCCCGGGCACTCTGGCTCAGCCTTTCTGGAAACTTGACCTCATACTCTACTAATAAGTCGCCACGACGATCAGGGCGTTTGGGATATGGAAGCCCCTCGCCACTCACACGCCGCTTCATCCCAGGCTGCACAATCTCTGTTGATGTCACGGTCACCGTTCTGCCCTCCAGTGTGGGAGCGCTGACTGTGCAGCCACACAAGGCCTGATTGGACAGAAGGGGAAAAAGGAAACAAAACATGAATTAAGATCATGAATAGGCACTTTAAGTGACTATACAATTTAAAAAAGTTCATCTTAACTTACATCTCTGAGTGAAATCTTTGCTGGGTAAATGATGTCCGAGCCATCTCGTTTGAATACCGGATGTGTCTTGTCCTTCAACACAAACACCACATCAGCTGGAATGTTTGTGGGAGTCTCATCGCCCTCTTTGGGAAACGTGATTTTTGTACCCTCCTTCCAGCCCTTCTTTATCTGCACCTCCAGGATTTTATCCTCTCTCCTTATCGTTCGCCCGTCCGGGTTCAGCCTTTTACGAGAGATCTTCATTTTCTTTGTGCAACCCGACAGAACTTCCTCCAAGGTCACCTTGAGATCGTGAACCACGGGGGGGTCTTGCTGCTTCTTTACAACGCTCGTGTGGGGGCCCATCCCTCCCATACCGGAGCTGAAAGAACGAGGGAACCCGCCCATTCCACCACCCCCCATCCCAAAGCGGGCAAAAGGGTCGTCAGTGTCCATGTCCTCATCCATGCCTCCATTGCGAGCACCAAAGAACTGTTCGAAGGGGTTACGTCCACCAAAAAAGTCTGTAAACATGGCATGAGGATCGCCCTGGAAGCTGTAGCTGAAGGTGCCAGGACCACCACCACCACCACCACCACCTGGGATGCCTCCTCCTTTTAGACCTGAGTGAGAAAAACAATCAGTCAATATATTTATCACTATAAAGGACAGAATGCACTTAAATGCCATTATAAACAAAGTAAAGCCACACTCGTTTTGGCATATTAAAATTAATCTCACTGACATTATGGTCACAATGGTCTGGTTTCTTTCCGTTTAGATTCTGCAAATACGCCACAAACCAAAGTGAACCAGATGCAATATAGTAAAATAAATAAATAAATAGGAGCGGCTAATGAGAAGGGGTGACAGCAACACAATGGTGACAACAAAATCAGCATCAGCAACAGTCCATTCTCACAGAAATTCATTTTGACTTGATATTTCCCCTTCATCTGTCTTGGCTATAGATTTCAAATCAGTAGAAAGTGCCATCCCCTGGCATGTTGATGGCATTTTTTTTTTTTTGCATGGCATTACATCATTGGAGAGACTTCTCATCTCCAGTCTGAAGGGAAAGATCCCCTGGAAATCAAAATGCTTTCTACTGATTTGAATAGAATGAATAGAAATTGACTGGGATTGTCATGTCTCCATTGTGTTGCTGTCGCCTTTACCAGTTGACTTCTTGAGCAAGTTTTGTGTTGAGGGTTATTGGTTGTTGTTTACTAATTATCCACTCTAGTTTCCCCAGCTTCCTGTACACAGATATGGTAATCCTAATGGTTAAAAAAAACCCTGAAATGGCATATTTCTTTAATTGAAAACCCAGTACCAAATATGTGTATCTAAGTCTTCCACAAACTTTCCACTCAAAAAAATGAGCATTTAATGAAACTAGATAACACTCGACTGGTAAAAATAATACATTTGAAAAACTCAATAGCAATGTCTCTTTTCCAGAAATCATGACCCTGTTTCTCGAGACATTTCCTTTCTCCATAGAAAGAAAATAGTATTATTATACATGGTGGTATAGTACAATGGTGTAGTACAGGTAAGAGGAAAAATATTTGATTTTAGGATAAACGTTCCCTACGAGTCCAAGTTATTGATCTAGTCAGTGCGACATTCCTAAAGCTACTAGAACAAGTAAAAAGTAACACGAGTACTCTACTCGTGTTACTTTTTACCCTACTTTGGATAAGCCGTTACGGAGAATGAATGAATGAATGAATCCATCTGTCAGGTTTCCAGGCACCATTCAAACATCCCAATACATGCCTGCTGACGCTCAGCCCCGCCCCCTCCTGTCGTCACATACCTTACAGCTCCTCACGTCTAAATATTTTCATATCTAACTTTACTTTGTCTCCGAGTTCGTGTATTAACATGTAAGTAAACGAGTAGCGCTGCTGTGCCCTGAGCCACGCCTGTCTCTCCTGGCTCAGACGCGAGCCTAAAGGACCGAGCAGAGGAGCTGGGAGCGCCATTACAGTAGGGTTAACTCTGGATCTGTGTGCTGGCATGCCTCTGATCTCGTTGACAAGCACAGAATCACAACACGGTGTAAACTTAACGTTGTCTTGCTTCACTTTCAGAAGAATGAAATTAATCAGACACCCGAACGATTCATGAGTAAAATCTTACCTTCTTCACCATAACGATCATAAATGTCCTTTTTCTTTGGGTCGCTCAAAACGTCATAAGCCTCAGCGATTTCTTTGAATTTGTCTTCGGCTCCCGGTGACTTGTTTTTGTCGGGATGAAAGCGCAGGGCCTGCTTACGATAAGCTTTCTTTATATCGTCCTCCGACGCTCCTTTCTTAATTCCCAAAATGTCGTAGTAGTCTTTACCCATTTTGACCATCCAGTGGTCTGTTTATTAAATGTTACAACTGTTAATAAACTTCAGTCGCACGTCCACGGTCCTTCTTCTGTCTCTAATCACTCACACCACTGCTGCGCCCCGAGTAATTTCTTTATAAACCCCTCGGAAACTTCCAGAGTTTTCCATAAACAGCCCGAACAATCTGACAGACTGACAGCTCGGCCAAGACACGCCCACCGAGACGTCACGTCCTGCTGCCTTCATGGGCTGTCGGAAATATCCCAGCTCAGTGGCATGACATGCCAGATCAGTCTCATACACGTCTATACACATTCAGATCCTTTAGTTATCTAAAAATACCAAGACTGCAATATGAAAAATACAAATATGTCTTGTGCCGGATTAAATCTTTTTATTTTTTTTTATTTTAAAAGACTCGCTACAGTCTATGATTGAAGCCTACCATACCAACATGAAACTGTGGAAAGACTGTTGGCAGGACCTTTTGTTATGCTTGGGTGTGCCCCAGATTCAAAATGACTAAATCCCCTGCGGTAGTGGCTGGTAGTGCGATGCACATCAAGGACATGTAGGGCATAACAATGTTGCATTTTACATTGGAGGGGGCAAGGTCCTCCAAAAAAATATTTCATATATGATTGCCTTTCTTAGACCTGTTATTAAATCCAACATACTACATTTAATAAGGTATGAATGTTTTATTTGGCCTGTCCAAATCTGTTTTCAAGCATGCCAGATAACTTAACGTTATGCAAGGAAATTCTAAGGAGAGCGGAAAGAAATATAGATCAACACATGGTAGCCATCCTTGATGGAATTAGGAGAGAGACATTATGCTGTTCTCAACAGCCTTGAAGCCTGTGTTTATGCATTTTCAAACAATCTCCTTACTTTTTTTTAGACCACTCTTTTGCAGAAGTTGATCTAATTTATGCAATCAGTTAGACATGATATCACCTAATTTGGAGCCAGGAGGCAACATTTCCACAGCTCAGGGTGTGACGTATGTCCAGAATATTTTATGATTGGACAAAAGGCCCATTTTGTTTTATTCATGTTCTGTACCAGCTGCTATGTATGATAAGAACATGTGACAAATGTACAGGAAGCACCTGAAGGCAGCATATCAGATTCAGTGTGTAACATTCATGTGTTTTCAGATCATTTGTCTGGGCAGGCAATAATGTACTGTCATATCACATTTTAAATAGTTCCCACTAAGTTACTTGGAGTAAATACAATATGAAATCATTCACATAAATTAGTGCAACCTTTGTGCGTGCACTACTTGTATGGGATACTCTAAATAAAACGTATTTAAATATATATTTATATTAAATAAAAAAAAAAATACATTTCACTGTAGTAGTTAACAGTTCCACAGACACACCCAAAATATTTTTTAGGGTGGGGCTCAGAACAGTATTCTTTTAAAATGCCATAATTCATACCACTTGTAAGTGTATTGGTCAACAAAAATTTAAAACAATTATAGCACCTTTATTTGGAGATGTAACACTTACCCAGTGACCCCGTGTGGGGACACATATTTTTATGTTTGAAATATGCTAAATTTGGAATTGTGTTTTTTAATTTTTAACATTAATGATTCCTTATTTTTTCCTCATCTTGTTTTGGTACTGTATAAGGAAATAATGGAGTATATGTGCCGGACTAATACAAGCAATTCATAGCCTGACAGTTTCCCTTATAATAAGTGTTGTTTGAGATGATAAAGTGACAACATACCAGGCAAATGTCAAACTTTATTTATGTAGCAAAATTGATACATGAGGAAAACACAATGTAAACAGAAATGCATTTCAACAAGACAAAGCAAATAAAGCAATTAGATATTGTACAATTGTGGGGAAAAAATAATTAAAGAAAATTGAGGGCCATAGTGGCATTTAGCCATGAAAAAAAGTTGGGAAAAGTCCCCAAATAAAGAAATCATTTTCTTTGCATCTTAAGAAAATGGGTCCAATCTGTCATCACCAGTTAGGTAAGCCTGTGCACAAGGAATAGAGCTCCTATTTGTTTTTCAACTTACAAATACAATCTCATGGAGTGTCTATGTTCCATTTATCCATTTCAAAAGCAGAAAATATATTTAATAATACAAACCTAATGTTAAAATAAATGTAATTGCACAAAGTGTAGGGAAATTAAATAAGAGTGAAAATATATTCTATATTATTGAAAATATAAAATGAGTGTAGTATTTTAACCCATATCATCTCATGGATTCAATATTTTGTTAGGACAATAATCAAGTACATTTTGTAAGTTTTGTCTCATGAGAAACTGAATATGAGTAATATCAATCTGTGTCAGTATCTTTTAAATTTTTTTGAAAAGTTCTTCTTAAATTAAACCAAAACAAAGGGAACATGACATTAATCTAAAAACACGTTCAATCGTTTCCCAAATCCTATCATGTTAGCATGGTCGCGACCTCTCCGTTTGCTCAAATCCTATTGGCTACGTCGCTGATACGATGGACGCGATTGCATGATAGTCGCCGGTTTTGATTGGCTGCGGCATAGCCCGAGTGCCCGCCTACAGTGGTCTCAGCAGTCGGGATTACTCCACTGATTGGAGACGGCTCTGTCACTCTTACGGGATATTAAGGAAGGGGGTGCAAACTGCCAAGATGAAGCACTACGAGGTAAGTAGTATCTGTAATACTCTAAACCTTGAATGGGACGCTGAATGGGACCAGAATTTAATTAAAAAGAACAAGTCAAAATTTTCTGTGTGATTTCTGCAAGGGGTAAACGCCACCAGAACAGTCACATTTAGAGTTTTAATCATGAGCAGTGAGGATCGCACACTGCAGCAACGCCGCCTGTCATGGGCTAGCTGCTAAAACTGGGGATTGAAACCTCTCTCATGCTCTCATGCACGGAAGCTAACGAGAGTATCGGCTAATATCGTACCTCAAAGTCAACATGCGCCCCCGTTTGCGGCGAATAACATCTATTTGTTAGGTCTTCGGTGTACATTGAACGCCTCTGTTAGCTAAACACAGAGCCCTCTGTGTGGCACAACGCTCGGAATCATCGCCATCTCTGGCTGGAATGGCGCACTGCGCTTCTTATCTTCTAATTACCCAATAATGCAGGTGAACAGTCAAGTGTGCAAGCCTTGTTAAATTAACCCTCATGGCTTGAATGTGATCACATAAACCTACATAGAAAGAAATAGCAGAGAATGTGTCTTAGGCTAACTGTTTTGGACACAAACATCTATCACAAGCCTGTTATACTTTTCTATCACTAGTGTGAAAAGTTTCCCATGCCGCTTAATTAAAGCATTCCTCAAACACTGTCAGCTCCTCCAATAGTAACAAAAAGAGTATCATGAGCACCAAAACCCACCAGACAGGATTTGAAGTAGTCTGACAGAAACTGTCCCAACAAGTGGCTGCTCCAGTTCCCCTTCTTTCTGTTGACAGCTGTGGCTGTTGCAACCTGCAAGGGACAGAACAACATGGCAATCATAGAAGTTTTTTCTCTCTTGTTTGTGCAATTTATCATTAAGTGGTTGTACTGGGGTCAGTCTTTATTTGCACTGACTAATGTGTCAGTATTTCACCACTCCTGCGACCCTTAACCTATCTGCTGGACTTGGCCATGGCCATTGAAACAGAATGATAAGCCAGTAAATATTAACTGTTACACCATTTGCTCCAGGTGTCTTCACTCATCACCTCCTGAACTCAGTTACTCAAGACCATGCTGTTGATAGCATTTGAATACCACTAGTCTGCACATTTTTGAAGCATGTGTGAAGCCACAGTGTGATATTCAAGCTTATGATGTGCTCAGTGCACCACTATGACACTCATGCAGCTGCTAATAAAGCTATAAAAAATTGGACCATTGCAAAATACTGTGAAGTCAATCATGCTACAAAGTTTTGCAGTGGCAATTCATTTCAGATAATCTGGTTGAAGAATTTCAGTTTTTGGTATGTAGCTGCAACAGGTATGCAAACTGAAGTCACAAATATGTGATCATTGCTGGGTGTGGACTGTGACTGACATCATAATCAGTGCATGTTAAAAGGTAAATGTTTGCACCGTTCAGACAGGTGCTCTTTGAGTTAGTTTTTTTCTATGTGTTCTTCAATGTTTTTATCCAATACATTAATCATTTAGGAGCAAGTTTATGTAGGTAACTTTAAGGTTTTTATTCTTACTTTTAACATTCTCCACAGGGCTGAAATTTTCAATACAAAGCTAAATAAAGATATATTATTTAGTATTTTAGCTACAATGACTTGGGACATAGATCGAGCTGTAAATGTTTATCATTTGGATTATTAAATACAAGATAGCACCACAAAGCCGCATCACTTTCACTGTAGTCTGTCTTACTTTCACACCAGCTGCCCTTTAGTAACTGAAAGTGTGCACATAAACATGCTGGGAGCAAAGACGTTTTTCCATTTTTTTTGTTAATCTGTCTAAACAAGTATTATTTATAGATTTCAAAAATGATGACTTACCTTTTGATAGGAACTACAGGCAAAAGCAGCAAAGTACAGCAAATGTCCACTTTTGCTATCAAAGCCCATTTCTCCCTGCTTCACCCTCACCATTACCAGGACAGACTGTCACTGCACACAGTAGCTTTATATAGATGAGATGGGGGAGGTACAGTAGCAGTGGGTATGCCTGGCACAGGAAAGACTGAGATCGGGTTATTTCACTGAAGTCTCAACAGCAGTGTCATGTGTCCTGTTAGAAGAAGTATAAGGGAATGTTTCATTTGTAGAGTAGTGAGGCAGCTCATTTTCTTCATTCATTAAAAAGTGCAGATTAAGCTCTTAGAAAGCCAAGTTACCTTTTGGAAATTATTTAAAAAAACAAGAAGAAATGCAACCAACATTCATAGTTGTCTTAGGCAACAAAACCAGATCACTAGAATGCCCTGTACTTTTACTTTTAAACAGGGCTAATAATTTGTGAGTGGCACTTGGCGTGTTACCAAATTTGTGGCAGGTAGAGTACACGTCATTAGATGAAAGCCTCAACACAGCATTGACTGTGCTGTGATTGGCTTGTATTTAGCGGCGGCCTTATTTGCTAGTTGGCACGATGTCCTCATGCTGCTCTACACAAAAGGAGCCTCGCAAAGTTGTCCCTCTTCTTGTTAAGCAATGTGCTTTCCATGAATTTTACGCAATTAGCAGCTGACTGGTTAACTAGCTAGCTAGCCTGCTTCTCTGCCGCTGTAACCTGCCATTGACTTATTCTTTGTTACCAGTATAGCTAGAACATGATGGAATTAGCAAGCTAGCTAGCTAGCTAACTATCTTGCCGCTAATTGAGTTAAATTTAACAACTTAATTTTTCATCGTACATACTCTAGTCACAATATATATCGCCAGAAATCGCTTGGCTAATTTTTTTGTCACCAGTGCAGCATTAAAACATTGAGCTAGCTAGCTAATGAGAAAGACCGACATACTAAAGCACTAGCCAATCCCAACACAGTTACACAGCTAAGGGTTTCGTCGTGAAGATGTGGGAATGTGGGATGTCTGAGTTGAAGTTGATGGAGACAAGGGTGACCTTTCACATAAATAATGTATCAAAGATACACACATACGGACCCAAATGCCCATTTAGCCACTTGTGACTATATGTCTTTCATTTGTTATGGAAACTATATCCCGACTTCATCATTAGAGAGTGGAAGGGTGGGGGTGGGCTTCACCAAAGGGGAATGCCCCGACTAAGCCCTCAGAGTCTGGAGTATTATCACCCTTTGGCTGCAGGAAAAGGTGACTCCCCATGTGAGTCCCTGAGAAATCTGCTGCTCAGCTTGGCTTCAAGGTGCAACACGCAGTTAAAGTCATGTGGTATCTGTATTTGAGACCCTAAACTGGTTCATTGAGGTGTTTGATCAAAGGTTGGTGATATACATCGAGGCTATAGATGGACAGTGCTGCAAAGCATCTTTAACAATGACATCACCACATAGGCGTAGACGAGTGGGGGGTCCTTAGGGAGAGGTTTGGTCATGCAGAGTTAGCAGTACACATTTATATTTAGCTGGGGGGAGGAAGGGAGGGGGGCAAACTATGAAAGGGGGGAAGCTGTTTGTCATAATACCTCTCTTCCATCTTTCCACTTAGCCGGGGGTTGAGAGGTGTCGGGGGTCATCAGGTGTCCTTTTTTAGGGGGGAGTTATGTTTCAAAACCAATCACTGCAGCGCTGAAATATATCTGCTGCTCTCTGCTCTAGAAGTTTCCTTCACACACAGATGATCTACTGCAGACAGTTTGCCAGGGGGATACTGGGCATTCCTGTGTATGCAACTGTGCACACACATGTGGCATACGTTGTCCACACTCCAGGGTTCGGCTGGCAGTTAAATTAAGCAACCCACCAGAGAAGTGAAGGAATGAGAGAGGGAGGGAGAGCAAGAGAATGGCAGAGGAAGAGGAGGGAGGGGTGGAGGAGCAGGGGAGAGACAGATTTATTTCCACAGCTGAGTGCTGCCCCTCTCCTCTATGGTGTGGATCTGGGATAGACAGTTGAAAGGTGAGGAGTGACAAGAGAACTGAGAGGAAGAGTGAAGGGAAGAAGGGAATAAACCGAGTGCAGGAGGAGGACTGTGGACATGGATGCCCTAGCACTAGAGGCCACCAGCAGTAAGAAGCCGGCTAACGGGGCGGTGGCTGCCCCGTTGCTGGCTCCTGCCCCTGTTAAACGAAAACCTGCTAAAAAAGCTAAAAAGGCTGTTGTTTTCTTTGAGGTGGAGATACTGGACGCCAAGACCAAGGACAAGCTCTGCTTCCTGGACAAGGTGAGAACGCATTTCTTTTCTTCAGATTTATTCTTGATTTTATTTTAAGTATTTCTTTTTCCTAACCCCATCTCTGTAAGAAGTCTTAAATACTGTATGTGTCACTGTCCTTGTGTTGTGTGTCTGTATGTTTACTAAATGCAACAGGTGCAGTTTGTCTGGTCCCATATTACAGCAAATAGCCTATGTTGATGCGAGTCAGGCGCTTTCTAGAACATTGTCGGGCTGCTGTAGTCCTTGCTGTCAGTCAGTGGGTGTGTAAATGAGACACACACGAGCTCCTTTCATGCATGCAAAACAACACTCCTGCTGTGTCCTTTTGTCTGGGTCAGGAAGGGATTTGTGGCATGCACACGTACAGGGGGAAGCCAAAATATCATAAACAACTGTACAGCTGTGCAAACCAATATGTCAGCCCGTAAACAAATCCAATCTTTATACAAAGTAGACAATGATGACTTTTTGTTATGATTCTGTTGGAGACATAATATCAGGTATAGTTCATGTTACATAAGAAATTACAACACCACAACACATGCTACAAACTGCAGATGTGATTCGAGAAGTGTCTACTCCCTGTAGGGAGTCTCCTGTAGGGATAAAAAGTCTCCTGTAGGGGAAAAAAAATAAAATTATACATATATATATATATATATATAGCCAAAGATGATATACTTATTGTTTCACCTTATCAGCTCCATTTTGTAAATGTATGCCTGTTCTGAATTTGATGCCGGCAAAACATTTAAAAAAGAATTGGGAAAGTTTGGGAAGCCTGAGAAACATTCCACATGCGAACTACAGGTGGTTGTATCATGAGTATAGAAGGCTTTTCTCAACACATAATTGCAAGGGGATTTTAGCATTTTACCATTTACAATCTTTAACATCATTAAAAGATTCAGTGAATCTCTGCATGAAAGTCCAGACAGAAAACCAACATTGGATGCCTGAATGTCTAAGGATGTACCTAGATGAGCTTTGAACACTTAGGAAAACTGTTGTCGGTAAACACAGTTTCTTGCTGCATGTACAAATTCAAGTTTAAGACTACCATGCAAAGTGAAATCTGTATATCAACAACACCCAGAAGTGTTGGCACATTATGAACCACAAAATATGAAAACACAGACTGTAGAGGAACAGAAGTTGTACATCAAGCAACTTTCAAAATGTCAACAATTAGTGTCTTCAGTTTCTGAACACTGAGTGTTGTTAAAGAAAGCTGATGTAACACAGTGTTGCAGGCATGGCTTCTCAGAATGTGTGTATTTATGATAAACGGTAAAGTTTGAACCTTCAATTTTATGGATGTCAAAAATTATCCGGCACACTTATCACACATATGTTCTGCTATATCATAAAAAAAAACAAAAAAAGCTTTTCCTTGCCTTATATGCCTTATAGTTGTTTCTTTTTAAAAATGCGGGAATTTGCATTGACATCCTTCATAAAAGTTCAAGAAATAATGCGCTTAAATCTCTTTATTGCAAAAAGTACTCAGCTCTATTTTACTATGTACTTGTAATGTAAAGTGGATATTGTTGGCTTTGACAGCTGTAATGCAAAAAGTTTTACATTGCAGTGAGAAATGTCCGGTGTGATACTGACGGATAGACTTAAGTTGTGTTTACAGTGGGGATTTAAGAGTATCACAGTTGTATTAGCCCCCTTTATTTTGATAGGGCATTTAAGCTCATTGTTTCATCAGGTATATTTACAGTCATTTGTACTTGGCCTGAACTGTGTTATTCTTGTGTTAGACTGCTTTCATTGGTTACTGACAGGCAAATCCATGTAAGTCCGTGCTGCTGCATTAAGAGGGTTTAGTGTATTTGTTGGTGTGAGGCCTGTTGGTGTATAGAGTTGCATTAGCCAACTTTACAGTGGTGTTAGTCTGTCAGCCGAGCCAGACTTGGCTTGTCGAAGGCTGCTGCTCCTCAAGACCACCAAGTATAAAGTGCTATCCTCGTAGGATTACACCCTGTTGTCGGCTTAGCAGAGTTTCCATGGTGATAGCATGCTCAATCTTAACACCTTTGGCGAGGAAGTTTCACAGATATAGACCTGGATCTGGACAGAGAGCCCTTTGGGGCGCTGGTTTCCTAAAGTAGGCAAACTGATCTAAACTAACAGACTGAGTTAGAAATAAAACCCAAGTCCTGTATCATGTCTGGGTCGGGGTTTATAGGGCAGACTGTGATCTCAATACTGAATGAAGCCTGTAGGAATAGAGGGGGGCAGCAGGGGTCACAAAGAGGTGATGTCATTCTGCTGAAAATGGCCCGTAGTCCTCTGGAGACATGAACAGAAGCCAAGTCTATTACAGTAGCAGACCTCTTTAGTCAGCTTCAGACGGACCTCACAAGCTTTGAGGAAATACTACTACTTCTCCTACGCTGACATTAAGTGAATTTTAAGCCGATGTCACACCTTTGCCTGGACAGCGTGATCGCAAACGTATACATTTCCCAAAAGCGTCTTAGGGCCACGAGTCCAGGCCAGCAGGGGAAGATAGGCTTACTGCTAAAATGTTTTGAGAAACCTGTCACCAACGTCATTAATGTTAGAGGCCTGACAGAAACTTGATCCGGATGCCTGAGATATTTTAATGATGTAATGTGCAGATTGTATTGCAGTTTGTTTTGATACCAATTAGTGATCTGCATTTTTTGTTTCTCATTAAGTTCAGTACAGTAACTTCCAGTTACTTAAAACTTGTATGAGACAGACAACTCTTTGATTATAAAACAGTGAAGTAACGGTATTCCCCTCTCTCAAGGCTGTTTAAGACTGTTTATTTAAAGAACCTTCTGAAATTAGTGCTTATCAGCAGTTACATGGAAAGTGACGTTTCTAAATCTAACATCGGTGCTTTACAAGCTGCTCTGTCATTCAGTCTTGATATGTGGAGCATATTTGATGCTGGTTAGAGAAGTCCAACATGCTTTTAAGTGAATGTAAACATGAACATCAGAATAATGAAATTCATTGAAAACAAAGATGGGAAATCACTATTACTATTTAAATGCAGCCACAAATTGTTCAAAACCTAAACAGGAATTAAAATTCCGGCATATAATGTATATAGTATGCAGTTAAATAGATCAGCCGTAGATGCACTGACACTGAGTCAAATCAGTATCAGTGCATCCCTATCAAATAAATAATAAGAGTAATATAGATTTAAAATTAAAAATCCATATAATTCATGTGTGAAGCTTATTGGAATATGTTAATGTAATGTAATATTATTCAATAAAGCCAGAAATGACCTCTGACAACTGAGCCTGTGACCTGCTATGACTAATAAATGTAACATTGTTAACGCTGTTTTTTTTTAATGACAATAACAAGTTAATGTATTTAATGTGGATCCGTCACATGATGACTAACACATGATGCAGCATAGGGTCAGTATGCTCATACATGCATCCTGAGGCCTTATCATGCTCACTGAATGACCTCAAAGAGGTCAACTAAAAGCCTCAATGTCACAGTGGGATTTGATGCAGCCTTCTGGGAAAAAAAACCCTAAGGGGGTACATTTTTTACTCAATCATTTTGATTATTTTATGAAAATATATATTCAAATGGTCTTCCACTTGGTTCAAGAAGAAGGGACTGTTGGAGGTATGTGCCGTGTAAACTGCCTCAGCTCTCATTTATCCATTTAATCAGAGATTGAGAATGTGTTGATGGCTGTAAGTCACCTGACTCAGACAAGGGGCGGAGTCAACTCACTGCTCTATCATCCCGCCTGTAACAACTGTCTGTGTCCAGATTTGCCTCTGTGCGCTCTGCATGTTTCTGTTTTGTTGTCATTGTGTTTATATTTGGGGTAGTTGGGCCACAGCCGGCAGCCTGGCACAAGGTCGTATACTCTGGCCGGGGTTATGTATGGGTGTGTGTGCGCCTCGGCTCTGTGGCACCCTAATACCAGCTGTTAAATCAACCACGTCCACAGGGTATGAGAGCTAAATATACCACTAACCGCCATCATGAATGGAAAACAGGGTTATTATCTGTTCCTTTGAGTGCGTGTGTACATGTCCCTCCACTCATTTATTGTGGTGTTATTTGTAGGTCGAGCCAAATGCCACGATCGGCGAGATCAAGTCCATGTTCCACAAAAGCCGTGAGTGCCATCTCTTTGCAGGCGACTAAAGCCTCGTAAATCTGGTTTAACATCAAGCACATCTTTAAGCTGCATATAGAAATGCTCAATTTACGTCTGTGACGTATTTATCCGTCTGTTTCAGACCCTCAGTGGTATCCAGCCAGACAGTCCATTCGCCTCGACCCCAGTAAGTCGACCTCATATTATCTGTCAGTTTACTTGAAGTGGACGTTGCACTAATTCTATCTAATTGACTGTACATCTCATTAAGTAAATGTGTGTGTTTCAGAGGGGAAGTCTCTGAAGGATGAGGACGTTCTGCAGCATCTCCCTGTGGGAACCACAGCAACCTTCTACTTCAGGGACTTGGGAGCCCAGATCAGCTGGGTCACGGTGAGTACAACACAGAGCCGTCCAAAGAACGCCTCGCGCTGCCACAGTCCAACAGTCCTGACAAGCCCATGTACGTCAGGCTGCGAGTGGGATCAAGCAGAGCTATATTGAGTGTGTGTGTGGGAGGGCAGAAGTTTCCTCATGACCCTAAGGTTAATTTGCTGCAGTAAAGTTCTCTGTTAAAGTTAAAGTTGTGTTAACTCTGCTTGGAAAGACAGGACGGGTAGAGACAGAACAAGGAGAGGGAAGATGATCTTTATCTTTCTAGTGCAGCCACAAACCACCACATCAATAATATGGAATGACTTATCCTACTTTCTTTTTCCAGGTCTTTCTGACCGAGTACACCGGGCCTCTGGTGATCTATCTGATGTTCTACTTCAGAGTTCCCTTCATCTACGCACCAAAATACGACTTTACCACCAGTAAACACTGGGTCGTACAGTGAGTGTCTTCATCACATCTTCACATATCTAATAAAAGACTTGCGTGAAAAAATCACATGAAATAAGGCTCCTAGACTAGTTGTCTTCCCCAGTAAACAGTAGAGTTTTTTGAGCTTTTGTAAGATATAAACTTTCTGTGCTTTGTTCTCATTGGGAGGATGCCATGAAAGTGCATCCTCTTTTATTAACTAGTCAAGCTAACACAAGCGTTTGTTCTTCCAGTCTGGCCTGTATGTGTCACTCTTTCCACTTCATGAAGAGGCTTCTGGAGACGCTGTTTGTCCATCGCTTCTCTCATGGTACAATGCCGTTACGCAACATCTTCAAGGTGAGCTGTCATATGCTGCAAGGATGTCATTTATGTTTTCCAATAATTAACTGTATGTCTTTCCCCAAAAACAAGTCTGAAAGTGACACTGTGTTTGTTTCAGAACTGTACCTACTACTGGGGCTTTGCAGCATGGATGGCCTATTACATCAACCACCCGCTGTACACGCCACCCAGTGAGTGTGCGTGCGCCATTCACTCAACATACCATATTCCAGTGTGTCATTACGACAACATTTCATCCACACTCACACTTTTTTTTCTTTTTTTTGCAGTTTACGGGGAGCAACAAATCAGACTGGCCCTCATCATATTCTTGGTAGGAATCTCTTTGTCCTCAGCACTTTATTGTGCTTTATGGAAAAAACTGTCCTTAACATTATTAAAGTTGTTTGTATATATTAGTCTTTGTGTGCAATTAAGTTTTTTTTTTAAATCCTTTATTAGTGACAGACCCTCACTTAAGATGTTAATTATTTTTACTAAATCTCTCGTGTGACTGTTTTCTTTCTTAGTTCTGTCAGATCGGCAACTTTTCCATCCACATTGCTCTTCGGAACCTCCGTCCACCAGGTACACACACACACACACACA
>CAFUXE010000276.1:794948-832954 GCA_903364295.1 Serranus cabrilla | reverse complement strand
GCATGTCGTTTTTTTTGGGCCAAAACATAAAATGTTTTCAAAATGCACCAAATTCACAGGATAGCTTAATTAGTCTGTTGATGCGTGTCAGGGTGAAAGTTTTTAAAAAATGACAGAAAAACACCATATTATGACATGTTTTGTCAAAAGTGGTCAAACTTTAAAATTCCGTAAAACGCCTAAAAATGCTTAAAATGTCCCAATTTCAGTGTGTTGATACATATTAGAACATAATATATCCAGAAATGACATAAAAACACCATATTATGACGCGTTTTTGTCAAAAATTTTCAAATTATGTATTGCCTAAAAGTGCTGAAAATAGCCCAATTATAGTCTGTTGATACATATCAGAGCATAATAGGGTCAGAATTGTCAGAAAAACACCATTTTATGGGATGTCTAAATTTGAAAAAAAAAGTAATACTATAGTATGTTGATTTTTGTCCAAAAAAAAAAGCCTAAAAATTCTTTAAATATTTTAACTTGGTCCTTCGACATCAGTCTCGTGCACAGACTTTTTGAAGGGCAGGGGCGTAAAGAAAAAAGGTCACATCAGCGCATTTTGTCTCCCAAGAGGGCACTTTAGAGTGCGTTTTTCAACAATTGGGTCTTGAAGGGGGCGACTGCCCCCACTGCCACCCCACTGTGCACACCACTGGTCCACAGTTTACAAAATGAACATCAAACTAGCAATTCAGACCATAAAATCTTTAGGAAAATGTTTACAGAGATAATATATAAAGTGAGAAGTAACATCACTTTCTCATAGACTTCTATGCCAACACATTCTCATTCCATTTCATACAGAAGCTTAAGAAGCTCAGTTTTTGATAATTTGGGGGTGAGATCTGCTGCTGGCAATCAGATTTATATTTTCAACCCATGTAGTCGCCCCCTGTTGGACACTAGAAAGAATGCAGGTTTAAAGCACTTTTGCATTGGCTTCACTTTTCAGACCAGTTGGCTGCTGCTTGACTGAGACAGAAACAAAACTGTAACATCGCAGGCTGAAGAGAAAAACAATTAGCTAACTTTGAAGCTGTGTTTAGCCGAAGACAGCTGCAGTTTCAGGTGATAATTCTCTGTAGGTGTTTCACTACAAATGTTGTGACGTAATTTTTTTTATAGCAAATATAAAAAAATGTTGCAGCTTTAAAGTTGTATCAAACTGACCACAGAGACAGTGTCTGTGTTTTCTCCTCTCTTTACTCATTAAAAGGTCCCAAATTATTACATCACAAAGCTACTTTTACAGGCCCAATTAAATAAAAAGGTGCCCAGTTGGACAGAAAACATCCCAGCTGGCAACACTGCTCCTCTGCTCCCCTCCTCAAGGTCACACTCAGTCACACACTTGGTTGAACCAACATCTTGCGTCTGTCTGATTTACACACAGCGCAAGCCAGAACCTCTAATCCAATCTAACTCTGTGCAGCCAAGAAGCCAACACTCGCCTCCAGAGGTGCCAGATTCCCAATGCTCTCATCGAACACCTACACACACACACACACATGCAAACATACAGAGATGTAAACACACAATGACAGACTGACACACTCTGCAACCATGCAGAAATCACACACATTGCATTTGGGCTGTAAAGGTCACAGACAACACTGTAACATAATCTCATTTGGAGAGAAAACCCATACACGGAAATGACCCTGTGGTCCAGGCTCACCTGCTTGTTCATTGGTTTTATTTGTTTGTTATAGCGCTGCCTAGGGCCTCGCTGCACTTCAGAGCAGTGTGTACCAGCTACACACACACACGCACACAGACAAAAGCACTAAGGGACGGATGATTTTATTCCACCTCAAGAGGCAGGTGCCCTCGGGGTCTGCCACAGAGACAGCTCTTTGATGCTGATGGAGAGAGATAGAGGGAGAAAGAACGAGGGATGGAGGGAGGGAGGGAGTTTGCGCGTGGGTGAAGAATAGACAGACACAGAGAGGAGACGGGGATGAAAGAGAATGAGAGGGCAGAAAGGAGATGAAGACTGTAAGTACAAAAGGGGAATCTGGCAGCAGGAAGAGAATGATGGAGGGAGATGAAGGATAAAGGAGAGAAAAGAAGAGGACTGAGCCCATGTCTCTGCACACGGCCCTGTAATACACATGACCTTTAAACAGCCACTCTCCCAGTCACTCCCTGTTCATCCATCCTTCATGCTCCACATCCTTAGATTTCATTTTTAAGACTTCCCCTTGTGTTTTTCTTAACGTCACTTCTCTGTCCTTGCCAGCAATTTGTCTTCCCCGTCTGTAATTGTCCCACACTTCCTGTTACCTCTCCACCACATCGATTGCTCTCCTCTCTATTCCTGCTCTTTCGCCCTCTGCGCGCCCCCACCCCCTCCTCTTAACTTGCTCCTCCTCTCTGTGACCTGTGTGTTTCTCTTTCCTCTTCTCCGACATGGTCGAGAGCTCACAGGTGGAAAAACAAGTAGAAATCAGACAAACAGATAGACTGGCTGGCAGAGAGGAGGGTTTGGGGTAATAGGTTTATCATCTCTCCTATTACTACAGTAATTTCATTAGAGATATGGAGATCAGCAGGGGAGCTGCTAAAAGGAGCTCACTGGCCTGATGAGGGTCCCAGAGGAAACCTGTGTGTGTGTGTGTGTGTGTGTGTGTGTGTGTCTGAGACAGACATAGATGAATAAAGAGAGCAGGAGAGAGGATACTACATGTGCAGAAAAGCTCCTCTGGGACCGTTTCATCCCTCACAGCGATAATGGTTTTAGCCACTAAATCAAACTTTCCTATTCACATTCACTTACACACTTAAATGTAATGGGCTCTAATGGCACGTTGACTAATCGAAGCTCCACCTCTGCTGAATACGGAGCAGCACACAGTGCACAGTGCAAAACAGGCCTGCAGTGCACCTCAAATTTGGCTTCAGTCTGGCAGAATTGTGGAGCATTTGTAGAAAACATAAAGGTGGTACTCATCCCCATTTAACCTTTACAAGTGTACATTGTTTGAAAGCACAAAGCTTCATAATTCAATCTCTTAACAGTTTTATAATTTTGTCAGACTTTGCTGAGAACAAGCCATTATGCTTAATATAATTGACCTTTTCTCTACTTACAGAACATGCCTTTCAGAACGGGATGATTGCTTCACCTCTGTGATGCTCGCAGTTTTCTTGGGAAACGCTCAACATTACGGCTCCTTCAGTCCTGAGCAATAAAGGGACAAACATAGACTCTGACATACAAACAGAGATAGCTTCTATTTAAACTGGATAGTTCAACATTTATTTCTTATTTTCTCTCTTTCTGGTACTTAGATGAGGAGCTAAAGCCAGGAGGCAATTAGTTTAGTTTAGCTTAGCATAACATGCAGACTGGAGGCAAAGGGAACCTTGCTCTGTTGAACGTAAGACTACACATTATCAACTTTAAGTTGGTATTAGTAACCAGATTCTGGCTTTAAGACAGATGATATTTACACTCTTTTTTCCTCTGTTTTGGTCCCCACCGACTCCCAAGACAAAAATTGTTTCTTTAGCTGCTAAATGATCCTCTATGTTCACCAGCTACTTGATAACTTTTGCTAATAAATAGCCTTGATCACTGATAATTGATTCAATGATGAAGGAAAAAAACTAGCATATGACTAACTGACTGAAGTCTATTTACCATGTCCACTGCACACTTTTTCTGCAGGTCAAGATAAAAGTTAATATCCTTTGCTGTGATCAATACTATTTTTGTATCAGATCACAATAGAGAGAGCAGCATGGGTTATACCAGCTTCTTTGGTGGCTTGTGAAGCTGGTCTTGTTTCTGGAAGATGCTTTCTACTCTCTGTCACAGTGAAAAGTCTCAGTTGATCTGACCCACTCATCCTCTCTCTGAGCAGAAACTGCCTGTAGCATCTTTGGCCCTACACTGCCCTCCATTTCTCCTCTACTTTGCCCAGTTATTTACAGAACCTAATATAAATCTTCACTGTTACTGCAATGACGCAGTTATATGTCTCTATAAAATGGAGCTGCACAAGCCTGTAGATAAAGAGCTGGATGTAGCAGATTTTTATATAAAGCCAGAAGCAGCAAGCTGCAAGCTTTTGTGTAAATCTGACAGATAAACAGTGTGCATGTTCTGTTCTTTTTCTTTTTGATGGAAAATGTTTCCAAAATCCTATTTCTTAACAAAAAAACTCAAAAACCTTGATTGATTTGGAGCCCATTTCCACCCTCGGTTTTTATCAGATTTTATACTATTTTTGTTTTTAGCCACGGCAGCATTGGAGCACAGAGCCAAAAGGGGGAAGGACTAAGGACAGATTCATTGTTATTTCTTTGGTGATCAGCAATACACAACAGCAATAGATTTGGCGTCGAGGCTCCGACCTCATCACTCCTCAATGCAGTTACATGAGCTGTTATTCCAACACCACCTGAATGCAGGGTATGGCTAAACGCAAAACTAATGACATTCCCAACAAGGCGTACTTAGCTTGTTTAGAGTTGATGAGCAAATGTTAGCAAGCTAACATGCTAAGCTAATATATTGGATATGGTAAGCTTGAACCTGCTAAACGTTAGCATGTTAGAATTGTCATTGTGAGTATGTTGTCATGTTAGCCTTTAGCTCAAAGTACCGCTGTGCTTAAATAAAGCCTCACAGAGACTCTAGACTTTAATTTAATCTCCAATGAAATACTGTTGTGTTTTCAGTCCTCAAGCAGTGTTACTTGTTCCCAAACTCATTATTGCAGGACAAAATGAACTGGGTGACAGTGTTGTCTGCATGGCAGGGAAAGGTGAAGTCGACCTGGCCTTAAGCCTCTGCAGCAGATTAGACACAGATTGGTCCTATTTCTTTACTGTGAAATACTGGAGCTGAGGACAGAGAAAAATAAAATTACAGCGCACACACACTAAAACACACATGGAGGACACAACTGTGTGCACACACACACAGGCAGGGCTGTGTAATTGAAATGGTAAAGGGGCTGGTTGTTACATAGCAACCTTTAATAAACAACGTCTGTAAGATGGAGACGATGATAATGAGAGACACGGAGCGAGGGAGAGGAGTAATTGAACTCTGGCTCTCTGAGAGTCCCTGAGCTTTGGTTACATGGAGTCAGGTTTCAGAGCAGGGATTTGTTGAGGACGGGTTTGTGTGCGAGTGTACAGTGTGTTTAACAAAGCTCTAAAAGCTTGAACTGACTGAGAGAGAAAGCACACACATGCACACTAACAAAAACACAGAGACATGCAAGCACACACATAGACAAACCTCTCCAGAGAGCATGGATCAGATTTTAAAGGGAAACAGCAAAACAGAGAGGAAGAATAGATAAATCTATGAATAGAATAATCTCAGCCGTGAAAGAAGATTTCTCTACATGGCCTGCCTCTTACACTATCTATCTATCTATCTATCTATCTATCTATCTATCTATGAATAGTTCTTTATTTTGAGAAATACTTTCTTTCACAGTTAGATATGAAGATTGATACCACTCTCTACTTAGACAGTGGTATCAGTCTTATTGTTTTAAGAGGCATTTATTGTCAAGGTTGGTTAAAGTTACTAGAATTAATTTTAGCTTTGAAGGATAAACAGCGCTATGTGAATTGTTGTAGTGTATAGATGGCCCTGATAGATGAGAAAACATGACCTATCACCTATGTGTTGATTGAATGCTCCTGTATGCATGTATGTATGTATGTGTGTGTGTGTGTGCTTGTGTCTCACACAGACAGAGAAAAAGCCAGAGAGAGACGCTGTGCTGCTTCTGTGCCGTCATGTAATTCCAGCCCAGAACGGATCACAGCCAAACATAACAATAGTGTGGATTTACAGCAAGTGCTTTCCAAGTGCTCAAGGCACTTTCCAGTTTTCACGGCTACTTAGAGAGGGAGCATGTGTGTGCGTAAGTGTGTGTGTACTCTGTTGGAGTGTGTCTGCATTTTTATGCATGTCCTCAGAGAGAAAATGATACAGATAATTCTTGCATGTGAGAGCAGTGAGAGATTATGCATCTGTGTGAGTGTGTGTCTGTGCAGCCTGCAGAAATAGAAAGAACACAACTGTATGGATGGTAAATGGACTTCATTTTTATAGCGCTTTTCTAGTGTTATAGCAACCACTCAAAGCACTTTACAACATAAGCCAACAACACACATTCATGCTGTGGTGGCAGAGACTATCATGCATGTATACTCACACAGGGGTTCAGTGTTTTGCCCAAGGACACTCTGACATGTAGATTAGCATATCTTTAAAGCTCCCTAATTAACACATTATTTATTCTGTAAACAACCAATATATATCATATTAATTAACAACCTTTTGATGTAGATTTTGTCAGCCTACATTTGGAACATTTAGACTTTAAAAGAAATGGATGTAGCCACTGTGACAATTATTACAAGCTATTCTTTTGAGGCCTCAAATTTAGCACTGGAGCCAAAAGTGACCATTTTTGGTTGAAATTGGGGAGGAATCAGAGGTTACCAGCTCAGCAGGGCCTGGAGTGATATACATAGCTGCTAATGCTAGTGCTGGCGAGTAAGTTAGCTTGGTTAGCAAGTTGCATTATTTTACTCTAAATTAGACCATAAATTACAAAATGAACATCATTCTGTGTTGAAGAAGGCTTGAAACTAGTGATTAAGACCATAAACCCATTAGGAAAATGTTTACTGAGTTTATATATCAAGTGAAAAGTAGACTTCTTTTTGCAGCGTGTGGAGTCGCCCCCTACTGGCCAGCAGAGAATGCACAGCATTCACGTCTCTGCTTTGGACTGAGCTGGGCTTTGTTTTTACTTACATTTTACACAGCATCCCTTCTTTTTTGAATCAGGACTGTACACTTTATATATTGTACAGTATTATAATAGTATGACTAAATTCAGGTGATTCGACAGGCCACAGAATTAAGTGTAACGCCACCAAGCAGTGACTCAATCCCGACCTCTCTCTCCAGCACACAGTGCTTCACTGCAAGTCAGAAGAAATACATCTATTTTTCCTCTGACTTTTTTCTCTGTCTGTCTTTGTCACATCTCAATAGAGTCTCAATAGTGTCAATAGACTCTCTCTCCCCCTCTGATTCTTTTTCTCTCAGTGTACCTGTTCCTGCCTTCTCTATTCGCCTCTTTGCTTCAATTTCCTTCCAAATCCGCTCGGGTACATCGCACACCCGTTGAGTACACTCTGCTCTTTCGCTATAGAAAACCCTGCAGTCTGTTACAGCTTATTCTCCTTGCCCTTGTGTGAACTCTCTTTTTCTCCTTTTCCTCCCCTGGAATCTCTTTCACCCTCTCTTTCCTCTGTCTCTCCATCTCTAAGGAACCCTCTGCCTTTGCTCAGACACTGCAGCTTTTCCCCTCTCTCTTACTTTTTATCTCTCTGTCTTCATCCCCTCTCTGTCCCTGTATCTTCATCTCTGCCTGTTTGAACTCTCCACCTCTTCCTCCCTCATTCTCTCTCTCTCCATCTGTCCGCATCCCTCGATCCCTCTGCCTCTGCATTTACACCTGTCTCTTTCCTTTCATCCCCCTTCTTCTTCACCTGCTTGCCTCGCACATCATTACCTCCTTCTTTTCTTCCTCTCTGTGCCTATTTCTCTCACTCTCCTGTCTCCCTCTATCCATGTGATAGGATTAAGCTCCCATCTGTCTCTCTCTCTCTTAGAATTTTTTGTCGCTTTTGGTGGCTTTGGTCTCATTTTCTTGCCATCATTTCTCAAATTTGCCTATTTCCCCTCTCTCTGTCCTGCTTTATCTCTTTCTCCAGAGGTGAGCGGAGGTGGCGGCAGGCGGTAGTACTATCAGTATGCAGAGTCATGGTGCTGTGGCTCTGCCGTCATTGATTGAACCGGCAGCTAAATATAGACACTGTTGAGGCTCAGCATCTTTACCAGGCTGGAAGGAAGGATGGATGAGCGGATGGAGGGATAGACACACACACACACTTTCAGAGACTTACTTCAAATACAGTCCCGCAGGGTGTTGGTTGTACAGAAAAATAATTCTATTTAAGTGAAGGAGGCGGAACACGGTCTGACCTTTTTACACATTTATAACAGAGAGCTGCAGGAAAAATATTTATGGGACACACTCACACACACACACACCAAAAACTCGACACTCATTCTTGCTGGACAGATTGCTGTGGGCTAAAACAACATGACAAACCATTACTATTCAACACGCAGCATAAATCCAGAGCTGCAAGCCTTCCCACAAGCTGAGCGGGGGGAAAGAACAAGCCACAGACAGAGAGAGAGAAAGAGAGAGAGAAAGGCGGGCATGCGTCCAAATGGAGAGCTATACGAGCAGAAATGACAGAAAGAAAGACAGAAATTTGGCAACTCAACTATAACCCACACAGACAGGTAAAGTGAGAGGCAGACAGGTAAACAAACAGCCAGCTAAAGAGATAAGCAGGCAGACAAGCAGAAAGCGACGCCCTCGTGATCCAGAGGATTTTACGCAGATTAAATTCATCTCAAGAACGTGTTTCTGGACCAGCGTCAAAATGCCTGCTGTGCCACACGATATGTTTGTACGCCTCATAAAGAACACTTTGCTTGATAAATCACAGATTAGTGTAGTCTCATTGTCCGGACGGTGCTGTTTCAAAAGCTGCTGCCATTTATAAGAGTTTCTTTGGCTTTTGTTGCTACTGTTTTCTGTCTTTTTGTCAGCGCTACTGTAAATTGTGTTTTGATTTCTTTAGATATCGAGACAGTACTGAAAGGACTCAGGAAGCAGCATTCTATTTAAAGGTTCCCTGTAGAGTTTTATACTTCTAGTAGTGCTATAGAGTTGTTTTCTATGAGAGGGCCCTGGTTTGTTTACCTTGTGCTCAAACACAATCTAGGAACCCACCGGCTGAAGGTCTGATGACAGTTTAGTAACTAGGGGCAAGGGCTGATGTCTCTGGAGCATCCAGACAGATAACAGACAAGACTTCCTCTTCCAGTCAGAGTTTACAGTCTAATTAGCAACATGTGATGCATGAAGGGTGTAAGAGTTGAGAGACGACATCCAATACTGGATTGGTTCACAAGTAGAGAGTTTAGCTAAGTTAGCTAAAAAGCTAACATGTATGTTAACAGATGTCATGCCGGGGGTGGACAGGAGAACCCAAATGCAAGACCAAGAGGCAGAAATGCAAATAACAGTCTTTTAATATTAATAAATCAGCGTTCAAAAACAGGGAGTGGATGGTAATAATCCTGCGAGGAGCCCAGGAGTTGCTGAACACGATCAAGAAGGAGTTCAGCCACCAGACAGTTGGGTCAGAAACAGCGAGGGGTTTCAGCATACAATAACTCCAACTAGGACGAGGCAGAGAGCAGTTAGTGAGGATAGCAGGGTCGATAACCAGAGAGCAGTCAGGAAAGCAAAGGCACATAAGGGTGAGGCGAGAGGCATTAGTACCGTGACCTTTAGGTCCAATTCCGGGAAGGCAATCCAACAGGCGGAGGTACGGACAGGGAGAAGCGAGCTCGGAATCAGGAACGTAGAGAAGATCATACACAGGCTTGGAATCAGGATATAACGCTGGAAAGTACTCACGAGTGAAGAAACAAACTGGCACTGAGACAAGGGAGACAAACAGCATATATACACACACAGGGAGGAGGAGTAACGAGCGACAGGTGAAACACATTAGGGCAGGGAGAGGTAATCACACAGGTGGGAAAGGAGGGGAACACAGGAAGTAAAGACAGCAGACATGAAACAGGAGGAAAGGCTTCAAAATAAAACAGGAAATGACAAGACAAAATAAAAGCACTACTGATTGGCAGCGGTAGTGACAACAGATGCATTTCAAACCGTGTGTTCCTCCTGTTTTGGTCTCCACATGGACTGTTTACGTGCATGCTACCAAAGCTCGCTCTGACTACAATCCAATCACATCTAAAGTTAAAAACCAGAACGCTTCTGATACCAAAATACTGCATTCTTCATTAATCTGCAGGAAATGTTTCTAGAGATGAGTGCACACATAATGTGATGCACAGCACTGTCACACAGTATTCCACTGATCTACAGGTGCTGGTATCACACAAAGAAATGCTACATGTTAACATTTGCTAATAGCATTAAACACAGAGTGCAGGACTTGGGACAGTTTACAGGGGTTGAGTCATGAACCAAAGTATTTTTAAAATTTTGTGAGGGAAGTTACTTACTCTGGGGGGCATCAATCCATCCTGTAGGTGTTGCATTATTCCTGGACCAAAGAGCTGTGCTGCTAGCATGGCTGAAGACAAGCAGAGAGCATTTTTTAAAGCCACGACAGGTAAAATATATGTTCGACTGTGGGGCTTCTACAACAAAGCACAAGTTAAGTTAACGTGAACCTCCCAAACTACTGCCACTATTCATTTTATTCTAATGCTGCTGTCAAAACTAGAGAAACCTCAGGCTGCAGTATCAGCGGTTAGCTCTGTGTGCAGTGTCATGCCATCAGTTTAATGGCCAAATAGTCCAAAGAAACTGAATCTGATCTTTCTCTGTCATTAACCAAGTGGTGTTTGTGCACAAAGGAACCAACAGAGCCATAACAATCGTTTTAATTCTTAAGAAGCACATCAGCAGTAACTGACTTTAGATCCGTAATTGTGTGCATCCAACTAGTTGGATGTCAGAACTATGAGCAGTCCCCCTGTGATTACAGTAACAACTATGAAGCATGCAGTCAGGATGAGGACCGAGGTCTCAGGAGGAGGTCCACTACAGTCAGTTTAGTGCCTATACTGTCTTTGATGGCTTTGAAAAGAAAAGAGGCTGACAAAGTATCTGCTTTACTTGTGTAGTGTTGTTTTTGTAATGGGTTGGCATTTCTTCTGTGTAGCTGCAGCATACGCCTATTGCATATAATGAGCTACATTCTGTATAATACATGCATTATTTACTGAATATTTCTCCATGTGTTTTGGGCCAATGCAGTTTATCTTTACTTTGTGGATCTCCCATCATGACATAAAACCAGATTCATTATTTCCTTGCACATATGCCAGTATGCAGGATGTTGGTGAAATCAAAAATAGAAATCAAAGGGGAAACTCTCTGTACATAACGTTCAAAAGATCAGCATGACATTATTTGTAAAAGCTATAAATTCACCGCGGAACAGATTCAGTATTCAGATGGGATAAACCTTTTACACGATGCACTACATCATTTGATACAGTTGATCTTTGATGCGATCTGTGATGTTGAGCCAAAAGTTAGATCAACTGATTTTTGGCATTAGCTGAATCAAAAAAATCTCACTATGTATTTTGTTAGAAAGCATGCAAAGATAGCAAGAGACTCTTGAAAAATGGGATTCAAACCCACAACCTCACATCCTACAATGCAGCTGCAGCAGCAGATCCTGTTGTGCCGCACACCTAAAGAGACAGCCATACCATTTAGCTAATTCCCATCTGGCTCTGCTCCTCTGTGGCAGCAGTGGGGGTGTGCAATATGACGGAGCCCCTGCCAATAATAAAGCATTAGCATATTGAACTGAACTGATAAAACTGTCAATCACATCGAGGCTCCACTGCCAAAATTGTGTTTGTGTGTGTGTGTATGTGTGTGAATGTCACTTTCCCTCTATTGTTCATTTTTCCTTTCATATCCACTGTTTTTCTTATCTACACGCTTTGGCAGCACATGTACTTTACATGCAAATCAAATTTGGAAATAAAAATTAAACTGAGACTAAGAGAAAATGTTGAATGAAAAATCACTTAGCTGATAAAATGACCTTTGCTATTTTCTAATGTTAGATTTTATCTCATCTGTCAGAAGTATAATCAGTGGCGTGTGGTCCATTAAGTGCACCAGGGTGCCAGCCCTCCCGCTACTCCAACTGTGTTATACATATTTTAATGAAAAATTGTTGTTTGTTATTGTTCAGTTGAAAGCATTCAAGTTGTTTCTCTCACATAAATCATACATTACAACAGAAACAAATTTCAACAAATGTACTTATTTTAACCCAAACCATGATTTTTTCCTGAACCGAACCAATGGCTGTTCTGTGAGGAGGCAAGAAAGGGCCAGTGCCCCTGTAAAATTACACAAATCTCTCTGCAAGAATGACTGTTTGGTGTCCATATTTAAGCTAGTAATTACCCAATAAATCAACTGCTGAAGATGATGTCATGTTAGCAGCTAAATAATGCTCCAATGTTAGGCTAAATGTTGGCAAGGGAAAAACTGACATTTACAAAGTGGTTCCTTGACTGCTCACTTCTAAAATCCCTAAAGATCGCGTGTGGCCGCTGTCTGGCCCTCACATTTGAAACTGCACCTGAACCTAACCAAGCAGCCTGGGATATACCCCTAAACCTAACCAAGTAGTTTTCTTCAATCACAATTTTAACCATGAGTTTACTATAAAAACAGTACAGAGGGAAGTTCTGTCTGTGGTGAAAAGGGTGAATTATAGACTCTTATTAATCTTTTTTAATGCATTTGGTCTTTTCCTGCTATTAAATTACATTTTAGGTTACTTACTATGTGTACAGAAACGTTTAATTATATAAACCTTATCCAAAATGTTGTGTGATGGAAAACTTATTAACATGCATTTCTACGGTTTCATCCTCCACTCTGTTGGTGCTTTTAAAAAGATTGATTACAAAAGATGAACAGCCACAGGCAACAACCCCCCCCCCTCCTCCTCCTCCTCCACCTCTTCCTCCTCCTCCCTCCTCCTCCTCCTCCTCCTCCTCCCCCTTTCACTCCCCTCATCCATCCATCCACGCTTCTCCTCTCTGCTGCTGGACGGCGCGTTAGGAGCGCATGCAGCACGGACGGCACCGGGGGCTTCCCTTGTGTCTGATGGAGACTGGCTGAGGAGGGACCAGGTCCGGCCGGCAGAGATCACCTCCAGGATCCCGCTAGATAAAAAGCACTCCTGCTCCTGCTGCCGTAAAAGCCGAGGGGGGAGCGGGCACGAACCGGGGGAGCGAGAGGGGAGACACCGGAGGTAAAGGGGCCATTAATAACCTGTTGTTTGTGTGTTTTTGTTGTTCATCTGAGGCAGAAAGCGGCGCGGCGGCGGGCAAAAACACAAGGATGGATTTTTAAAGCGACATTTAAACCTTGTTGGACTTGATTGGAATCGTTTTAATGATGATTTGGAAAAGAAGAAGAAGCGGAATAACTGAGAGAGCATCTGTGTGTGTCCTCCGCCGCTCAGTCGTCGTGTTTTTGCCTTTGAACAATTATGATTTAAATTTTTCTCACGCGCCTGTGTAGTAATAAGCACAACACGTGAGCTTAATTGATTTGGAGTTAACGCGTTTAACACAAATATTTATTTCCCAGGGTTACATTGTGAGCTTTAGGTGTAGAATGAAATGATTTTGCTCACTCTTGATTTTTCATTTTCTCATTATATAAGTACAATAGAAACTGCAGCGTGTTATTAGACTGCAATTCAATTATAGTCGCAGACTGGAGGCTTTTAATTTAAAGGAGGAAGGCTGACAGCGCCGCCTCAAGGCTGGATACGACAACTGCACGTGGCCCTGTATGTGCAAGTTATTAGATTGAAAATAATTTCCTCAATAAGCTTCCACTGTTTATGTCCAGGAGAGGCAGCCTCTGTTTGATTACACGTCTCTGCCAGTGTTTCCCTGCTGAAGGCCAGGATGAGCCCAAATTACATCAGCTGATCCTGCAGCTGGAGGCTTTAAATTAGGATCTCACCCTAAAAACAAAAGCAGCTCCATGATTGCTTCATTCTGTAGTCCAGAAGTGAGATCTCACAGGCAGGGCATTAGAGGTGAGCAGGCAGCACAGGCTGCAGGCTGGATGTGCGCTGACAGAGCTGGATTGTGCGGAGGTTCTCAAGTGTTTGTGTAACCACACACAGGTGCACAGTGGATATTTTTTCATGCTTTTTTTAGTGTGTGTGTTTGCATATGGAACACAATGTCAATACCCATTTATATTGATCCAGCTTGTAACAATAACAGCTCCCTGTCGACCTGAGTGAATGAAAGCCGGTTATTGAGTCATGGTTCAGCTGCTGGGAGGCGTTCTTTGTATTATATTTTAATTACACTTGCAGCCATGTTTAATGGTGGGGGGTGATGTTGCATGATAGAGCTGGATGTGGAGTCTATTAGTCTTTAGGTGATCTTTAGAAAATGTATTGGAAGCTATTTTAATAAGCGTTTTTTCATTTATATGATGTTTCAGACATTTGTGCAGTAGGCTACATTGATGTGTCAATGCTCATTCCTTTTATATGAAACAATTATGAAAAAATATACATGTGCATTCACATATATAAAGCACATGATGTTAAAGAGACAAAACTGTATTTTGAGATTAGAATGGTATCAAAATTGAGGACAAATTTAAAAAGTGTTGAGGCTATTTTAGAGAATTGGAATTATGTGGATTGTGCAAAGACATTTGACTGATGTGACAATACAAAGGTAAACAAAAGGCTGCTTTCTTTGGCAAATAACGTCATTAACATTACATCAACAATATATATCAACCGATTCTAGAAATGAACTCAGAAAAAAAGAATAAAATGTCATTTGACTGACTATCGTTTGAGCTCTATTAAGGAACATAATGAACTTTAGCAACATTAACGTCCTTTGGGTTTTGGACTGTTGATTGAACAAATAAGCAGAGTAAGGATGTCAGCTTGGGCTTTAGGAAACTAGACAAAATAATAGTCTGATTAATTGATAATGAAAGTATTCATTAGTTGCATCTGTACTGTAGTTGTATCTGAGTAGATAACAACAGACTTTAGTGCTTAAGAAATAATAATATTTTGGTTTATAATTGGTTACTTTGCTTGAATTTGACATAATTTATTAACTAATTAAGAAGCTTTATTGTTAGCTGAGTTATTCCAGATTGCCTGATTGCTAACTGTTCAGGTTGGTTGTCGTGTAAAACTACAACTTTAGTCAAATAGATGACTTCAAAAGGTCTGTCAGTCCCAAAATAATGTCACCAGGTTGCTGGTTTGGTTTGATTTGCAGCTAAATAACCCAAAATATACAATTTTCTAATTTGGAGAACAAGAAAATATAGCAAATTGTCCTGTATAAGAGACTAGAACCAGTAGGGGTTGGTATTTTGGCTTAATTGATGATCATAATTGTGATTGATTAATAAAGAAAGGCTCTTCTCTTCTACAGTGCGCTATGATGTATATTGCAGGGCCTGTTATTCTGAATGCAGAGCTGCATTTTCACCTTATCTGTCACCCAGTCGTGCATCCTTTGTCACTCTGTTTTTCTCATTTAATATGCCTCTCACACACTGACACACACACAAACACACAGCAAACTACGTTTCTTTGGAGTGTCTAACCTTGACTGTTGTCACTTTCAGCCAGGCTCTGACAGATTGTTTTTTTACTCTATCTCTCCGTCTTTTTTACATTTTAATTCTGTTTCTGTCTCCCGTTGTTTCTTCCTGCAGATCCTCCATCATCTGAAGGTCTCCCGCCTCTCTTCCAGGGTGTGTCTCGGGGATTGTGTTTAACATGCACGCTCCCAAGAGTGTGTAGCTTATAGAGCCAAGAGGAGTGCATAGTGTGTGTGTGTGTGAGTGTGTGTACATTTGAAACGCAGAGATGGGCTCAGTGGGAGCAGAGCGCCGCAGGCCCACACCGGCCCAAACGCCCGAGGAGAGAGATGTGTGGAGGGATGGAGGGAGAGCTGGATGGAGGGATGTAGGGAGGGAGGGCTGGAGGGAGGGCAGAGAGAGCGGAGTGGTGCAGAGCTACAGCTTCGACTCGTACCAGCTGGAGGAGGAGGAGATCAGTAAAGACGCCCCAGAGCGAGGAGTGCTGGCGCTGTCCGAGCCCGGTGAGGGAGTTTCTGTTCTGCCTTTGTGTGCGTGTGTGTGTGTGTGTGTGTGTGCGCGCGCGTGCATGTGCGTGTGTGTGTATTTGTTTGTACTGATTTTATAAATAGACAGACAAGGAACAAGGAAAGAGGGAAGGAAAGATGTATCAACAACAATTTATCAAAGTGAACAAAGAAAACCACCTGAATATTTGTCTTCTCTAAAACACCAAGAACAGCAACGTGTGATAGATAGATAGATAGATAGATAGATAGATAGATAGATAGATAGATAGATAGATAGATACATGAACGAAAATTAACATCTAATTATCCAATTAACATCAGCTGCACACCATTGCAACTGCTAATTAGCATACTAAGCTAACTAGCTTCCATTTTGCAGGTGGAAGCGAGTTAGCCTAGCTAGCCTAGCTAGCATCACCTCTCTAGTGGACAGGGACATGATGCATAAACAACACTGTGTGCTCGCTGAAAAAGGAACACAAGCATCTTGTAGTTGACAGTGCGTCTCCTAGCAACACCCACGCCAGTCAACAGCTGCCACAAGAAACACCCACCCAGAGGTTTGAAGCCACAGTTTCCATAAATACGCCAAAGAAAGGTTTCATCCTCTGTTGAAAAATGTTGCACAATAGCTGCCGTATTATTGTATTTCCTTACACTTAAAGTGAGGAGAATTCAAATGTCTGTTACACTTTAAAAACAGCGTTGAGAACAAGCCACCATGTGAGCTTATTTTCTATTTTTCTATTTTGTAACATGTTTATGCAGATGATGTTGGAGGAAGAGAAAAAAACAGGATGCTGGCTTGTTAACAGACAATTACTGTGTTGCCTGGTTACTCAGGTTGCACAAAGGGCACACTAATCAGATCACAAGTGACCAAGGACACACAGCAAGGGGCCTTAGATTGTCAGAAACCTCACTCTCTTCTCTCGGTCTCTTCATCTTTTGCCTCGTTCTTCCCCCTGCAGCTGTCAGTCTCCATATCTCAGTGCACAGCCAGCAGAATAGAGAATATGCAGTCTGCCTTTTCCCTTAAAGGAAAAAGAGAGACACAGAAGTTTGGAAAGGCAGACTCAAAGACTGAATTAGTCCAAGCCTGTAATTACAGTCGAGCACCTACACAGCAATCTATGGCTCCACTCAGGGACTGTGGGGAAATAATCAGGGAGGGTGGTGTTATTTGTGTTAGTTGTGCCATGTTTCATAAAATGGACTCATATGCATATGCCAAGGACAACAGTTTTGTGTCAGGGTTGAATAAATGTGTACAGTGTTGGCACACGTTAGAAGCTCCGTTACGATTTTAGGGTTTAATTTGGTTGCACTGTACAGTGTTTCCCCTAGTGTAATCAATTTACACCCTTTACACTGCAGGAGAAGTACAACTTCTTTACCATTTACCATTCTTATGTAATTGAATACCTGAAACTGTGTTTTATAAAAAGAAAGGGACAAAACAGAATTGAATTTTCTTCAACTTTCTTTTAATACATTCTTGAAAAAGTGCAGATTGAACATTTCTGAGATTGCAAAAATCTAATTCATACAATTTTACAACAACTCAGACAGTTTTACATTTCTGGGGCTTTGTGAGTCAATGTTACAGGCTGTTATATTTGTCAATAGCCAGGCGTTTTTTATTTTAGCAGTGGTAGTTTCTGAAACAATTCCTGTCCACCTGAAGACAGAGACCCACATCACACATATCCAAGGTGTGCTTTTGTGGCACAGAGTGCACTTTTCCCTTTTGTTCTGATCGTAGAATAGGTCGTTCTGGCAAGCTGGCAGGGTCACAACAAACTTCAAGGTTTTAGTCCACCCCTGCATCACCCAAGTCATTTTCCTACTGTCCCTAAATATGAATGTTAGAAAGGGAAAATATGCCATAAATGATTTCCATATTGTCAGTTCCTGCACTGAAATGTCAGTCACACTGTGTGGGCGGTGCTGCGTTTTCTTCTTCATTGGATTTTCTGTTAATGAGGTTTGACTTTCTGCAGGCGGTGATCTTTTCTTCTGTCTGTGCAGCCATAGGGACGCTCACTGCTCATTTCCCCCAGTAACAACAAACCGAGCAGAGCAGCAGAACTGGGAAAGCTTCCAGGCGCTCTCTGTTCTGTATGCATTGCGATTGCATATATGGTTATTGAAAGAGGAATTTATTTATAAGAAATGAATGGGTTATAACTGAAAGTCATCACCCATCAGGAGGTAAAAGGAAAATGATTTGTCAGTCTCAGGTACGATATTAACAAATACATTAAACATTAAGAAGTGAAATCTCACATTCATGTGTTTTCCCCTTTAGTCTGCTGTGAAATATAAATGCAAAAAATGGTTTGGAGCAGTTAATAGTCGGCTTACAGGATTAGGAAAGGATTACGAACAGTTATGTAAAAAACCTGCACATCACACTTTAACTGTGAAACTGAATCAGTTTTCAGTCCAGTGTTCAGCTGAAGCCAGTCTGGCAGATAGTCCATGATCAGCAGTTCCTCTGATCAATCTCTCACCAACACGTACAGGAATGAGGTCCTCCGCCGTATTAGCTGCTCCGTCAGTGGAGCGGAGGCGTTACTGCGGCTGCTACAGCTTCATTCGTCCTGATTAGCTTTAATGAAGATCGAGTGCGTTGGCTTCAGACCTAATCCAAGTTTTGAAGTCATTTTTATCCCTGCTGTTTCAGTGTGATTTCATACTCACTTATTTCTCCCTAACCCTTGACTCCTTCCTTTCCCGCTCAGACTTTGAGGAGCCGATCCCTGACGACCGTTACCATGGCATCTACTTTGCAATGTTATTGGCTGGCGTGGGTTTCCTGCTTCCCTACAACAGTTTTATCACCGACGTGGACTACCTGCACCACAAGTTTGAAGGTATAAATATGCATGTGCTTAGAGGACTGTAGAAAGTGCATGAATATTATACACACATACACACTTGGATAGTACACACTCACCTCCCAGGAGTCGTGTGCGTGTTGTGTGTGTTTCAGGGACGTCCATAGTGTTCGACATGAGTCTGACGTACATCCTGGTGGCTCTGTTGGCCGTCATCCTCAACAACGTGCTGGTGGAGAGACTTAGCATGCACACCAGAATCACTGTGGGTAAGTCGAGCTCACAGGTGGAGCTTTAATCTGGAAAAATTTCTCATTATGGGAACTTCTGCTGTTTCTCATTTATTAATGACCCTCTGGGAACCTCAAAGCTTATCAGAGCAGAGTACGCAGAACAAAAATGGGGAAGACAGTATAAAGAGAAAGCGAAAAATACACTCTGCCATAATTTTCCTGTGGGCTTTATTCATAAAATGTTTCAAACAAAGTTTGCCAAAGGCTGGGAGCTCACAAGGGGCTGTCTTTCCAGAGTGTGGTTATATTTTTTTCTTCTCACTTCTTTAAAATCTTGCATCATTTTCAGTTTTGCTGTCAGCTTTCAAAGCAAACTCACAATGTTGTACATGTAAACCATTCAGGAAAAGGGACGTTTTTGCATCAGGTTTGTTTAAGCCTAAGAGATTTTAATATCACCCCGAATTATTCATTAAAAACTTGTTTTTTTTCATGCAGCGACACATCTTTGCAAATATTAAAGCTGTTCAGCCTACCTCATATGAAAATGCTCTTTAAAAATGTATGTCCCCCTCGGATAATTTTGAAACACCAGGTTTCACCACCATACCAGCAGCTAAAAATAGTTCCACATGCATCCTTGAGGAAATGTCTTTTGAAGTGTGTTGTCTGCCGGAGAGCTCGTCTCTGGAGTTAATAAACTCGGGATGGGACTTCGGATGGAAGTGATACGGCTCCAACGTCAGCCCTGTCAAAATATGTTCAGTCATGCGTTTGCAACCTGACCTGGTTCAGTGGCGTCTCCTCACTTGTCCGGCTTTCTTTCTGTCTCTTTTGCTGCAGGTTACATCTTCGCTCTCGGCCCGCTGGTGTTTGTCAGCGTGTTTGATGTGTGGCTGGCCAAGTTCACCACCAGGCAGGCTTATGTTATCAACCTGGTGTCAGTGGGAGTCGTGGCCTTCGGATGCACAGG
The DNA here is from genome assembly GCA_903364295.1 of Serranus cabrilla. Classification (NCBI taxonomy): domain Eukaryota; kingdom Metazoa; phylum Chordata; class Actinopteri; order Perciformes; family Serranidae; genus Serranus; species Serranus cabrilla. The sequence goes on along the minus strand of CAFUXE010000276.1, from coordinate 813,055 downwards.
TACTACTAATAACAATGCTTCTCTTTTTTCTTTACTGCATATATATGCAGCACATGTTTTTCATTAAAGATATACTATGCTGGCCTAGTCCTAACTAGACCTTCATACTTCATTTCATTTGTACAGAAGGTCTAGAACTGCCACAGACAATATTGCTCTCTCACTTGAAAGCGGGTGCTGTTGAAGTTTAAAATCTATTGGCTCTGCCGCAGAGCCGCTCCGGATCCGCCTTAACCAATCGCTAACGTTTGGTCATGACGTATTACATGCGGTCCTGCCTGCCGGTAAACAAACAGCACTTGTCGTGCTGCCCTAAAAAAATTACAGAATGGAAAAATGGCACAGCTCCACCTAACTGCTAAGGCTGTGGATAAAATATACAGATTTATTGGATAATGTTGAATTTCATAGCGCTATCCCCAGGGTTTGATGGTGGATACAATAAAGCATAATTCAAGCCTCTCTGACACAGTCATAAAATAGGAAACACAAGCTTTCAGAAAGGACATACCTAATGTTGCTGTTACGTAAGGTGTTCACGATATATTGTTCACCTTCTGTATTTCTATTCATATAGAGGGAGAGTAATGCAAAATTGAGGTGCTTGTGGTGCTCAGTCAGAGCTGTCAAATGACTGAGCAACAGTCGGAGCTTCAGTCCTCAGCTGCTGCGACTATGACTTTCATACATCGGGCCGGTTCCCTCGTACTTACTGTGAGTGTGAACACACACAGCCGTTCAGCCGACAGGAGTAGCAGTTTAATTAGCAGAGGTCCTAACCCTTCTCTCAAGTGGCCTGTGGAGGTTCAGGAAGTTGTGCCTTTGAATAAATTGTTTTGTTACAGTGTTGACTGTTTGCACTGATAGACACTTCCTAATCCCTCCCCAGTGCAGCAGTCCAGTTTCTATGGTTACATGGGGATGCTGCCCAAGAGGTACACACAGGGTGTGATGACTGGAGAGAGTAAGTACTCTCACACAGACAAAGACTTGTGTACACACACCCCTGCTATCACCATCTTCACCCCCTTCCTCTTCCTCCCAGGTACGGCAGGTGTGATCATCTCCCTGTCCCGCATCTTCACCAAGCTGCTGATCCCAGACGAGAGGAGGAACACGCTCATCTTCTTCCTTGTCTCCATCAGCATGGAGATGCTCTGCTTTCTGCTTCACCTCGTCGTCCGACGCTCCCAGTTCGTCCGTTACTACACTAACCACGCCCAGGGCAAAGGCCCGGGCAAAGGTCACGACCCGCGTGACAACGGGACCGGATACAGAGTGCACCATGATGTCACTGCAGAGGAAGTAAGATTTGTAAGTTTGTGGAAAGTTTATCGACTATTGACTCCTTGAGTATGTGTGTACATACAGTGAATATATTGAATAGTTATGTTTAGGCGCCACCATCTGTCCAATGAGACACACAGACATTATAGTTGTTTGGCCTCTTGTTTTTTCATTTTGGCATTTCAGCCTTTGATAGCAGAGTGAAAATGGGCTGAGAGAGAGAGCTCCAACATCAACAGAGGTCCCAAGGCTGGAGTCAAAGCTGGGACAGTGCAGTTATGTGGCGTGCACTATAACCACTCAGTTATCAGTGCTCCGTGTCTGTGGTCATTTTGAGTTCCTTTGTAGTTCCTTTGTGTCTCTGTAATTGTTGTTGGCACTTTTCATACTCATTGTGAGTCTCTTTGTAGTCTCTCTGAAGCGATTTGGTTCCTCTTCATAGTTGTTTTGGTCCATTTGTGTTTCTACGTGGTTGCTTTAAATGTCTTGTTTCTTCAGTTTGAGTCTTTTTCTGGTTGGTACATCTCTTTGAGTGACATTCCGTAGGGAAAAGCCCGTGGGGGCCCTCGAACTGTTCGGCCTGGTAGTCCTGTTAAGTAATCCTCCCTTGTTTATTCATGTTGGTATTGCAGATGGCAGTGTTGGTCTGTCAGCCAATTGACCCCCTAATATCTCAACAGTTATTGGGTGGATTGGCATGAAATTGTGCAGATATTTATGATGCTCAGAGCATGAATCCTACTGACTTTGGTGATCCTGACTTCCTCTAGCACCACCATGAGACTCACATTGGGGTTTTTAGTAAAACCTCTTAACATTGGAACAGATTTTCTCATTAAAAGCTTCTTCAACATGATTCATTCATTCATTAAATCCTTCATAAATGTTGCAGCAACAAACTGTCTCTCAGCCAAGACAAGTAGGAAATGTCAGGCCTCTAAACTGTGGTGTCATGCAACTCTCATTTCCTTTTTAATTTGTGTGTGGAGTGAATGTGTGTGTGTCTCTTCGTCAGTGTATGTGTGCACACAGAGATCGAGGGCTGTATGGGTTTTAAAAATGCAGTATCATTTATTTAAGCTGCAGTCTGCTTTTTGGCTGCCACTCAGAAAGAGAAATATTGAGAGAGAAAGACAAAGGGATTTTTGGAGGGGCTGTCAAGGATGAGAGTGGTGTGAGGTGATGCAGAAAAAAGATGAGGACAGATGGAGTTTAAAAGAGAAAGGGAGAGGTTGAGACTTAGATGAAAAAAGGTATGGAGAAAACTGTTCTTGGGAAGAGTTGAGAAAGATTTAAAAAGTGGAAGTGGCCCATTGGCTTGTGGAACCAGAGGTGACCATATATGGACAAGAGGGTGGGGCTGAGGATGAGGATGCTAAATTATCAGCTAACACTAGTGCTAGCTTGCTAGCTTGTTTAGCAAGGGGCATTCATAGTGACGAATGAACCAGGTTCAGATTTTTCTTTGAGAAGTCTCCTAGACAGCTCTGAAACTCGGAGCTGGGCCGGTTGGAATTCCTACACACACGCACACACACACACACGCACACTCGCACACAACACACAGTGATATTCTGATACCATAGGCCACATGACCGATATGTGATATGTGGTATGTGGTATGTGATGTCATCAATGATGACATATGTGATATGTGATGTCAGCGATGACATCACCAGTCCCCTTCCAAAAGTTTAGGAATAGAACCCATGTCAGTCCACTAGCTTCAGACTTCTCTTGGAGAACTCTCCAAGTTCTCTTGGTTGGAACTTCCACACAGGCTGACCGGAGGGCGGCTCTTTGTGCAGAGAACGAGACAACTACAGTGTCCGTTTCCTAGGTCCACCTGCACAAAGTAACTGACCTCCAGTCAGCAAAAGAGGAGCCTCCAACCGCCTTTCTCTTAACTACAGATGTTTTTTCATTCATTCATTCATTCATTCATCCCGGGTCAAGGGGGGCTGGAGCCGATCCCAGTTGACATTGGGCGTGAGGCGGGGTACACCCTGGACAGGACGCCAGTCTGTCGCAGGGCTGACACATATAGACAGACAACCATTCACACGCTCACTCACTCCTACGGGTAATTTAGAGTCACCAATTAAACCAACAATCCATTCGTAATAATTTTCTCATAGATTTCTACATAACCTGATCTCTTTTTGCAACCAGAGGAACTGCCCTCTGCTGGCCAAAAAGAAGAATGCATAATTAAGGCACCTCTGATTGGCTTCACTTTTCAGGCTGCGTTGGGAAAACAAAACAGAAAGAAAACTGAAAAACAAAATCAGAAAGAGAAAGAGAGGGAAGAGATCAGGAAACCAGCCATGTCAATGAGAGAAAGAAGTGAGTGAAAAATGGCATAAGAGGTAAACCCACTTTATATTCATGCTGGAAGCTGCACTTTGTAGCCTGAAGACATGGAGCTAATATTCCTCATCACCCCGTGTGTGTGTGTGTGTGCTCAGAGCTTTCAAAGGACGACACATCACCTCAGGCTGTCGTCTTTTCATGTGTGCGTGTTTTCTGTTTGTACGCCATTAAGCACAAGACAAGTGTATGAGGGACACCCCCCCACCCCTCTGTTTGACAGTAATGTGTGTGTGTGTTAGTGTTTCTGTGTGTGTCATTTTCTGCATCTAGGGGATGATTCAGGCAGCTCTTTGTTCTGGTTGCTGGGGGAAACCAAGCGCTCAATACGAAGAGATAATCAAGAAGAGTGGTGCCTTCTGGCCCGCTAATCAACTAATGGATCGCTGTGTGTGTGTGTGCGCTTGTGTGTGTTTGTGTGCACATAATTGCTTGTGTACACTTGTGTGTGTATGTGCGTGTGTATATGATGTGCGTGTGTGTAGAGGACTGAAGCATAAGTATAAGCATGTGCCTCGACATTTTGATAAAGAGGACATGTCTGCTTGTGTTTGTGTGTGTGTGTGTGTCTCCCAGCCTTATTTGCAGTCCAATCTGCTGTCTCTCCAACATCATTACGCATTACGTCAACCTGCAGCCTCTCACAGTGTTCATCTCTAATAGCCGCTGCCATAAAAAAGCTGATGTCATGCATCCAGGAAGCCATTTGTAATGACAAAAGCTGAAAAATTAAAGTTCAATGAACCACTGCAAGAGAATATTTACTGTGTGACTGCTATTTTCTTAATTGAGCTCTAATTATGTCCTTCAAAAAACCTTGACATGTTTATCTGGAAAATGATGTATAAAATTATGACATTTCATTGATCATTTGACAGATCATGTTATTTTAAATAATTTATTTACACCCTTATCTTTCTGCCCTCTTTTATTGAGAACTGTGGATTGTGGGCAGTGGATTTAGATAGCAGGTGCACAACAAATGCTATGTGGTTTTAACTTAAACTGCATTTCGTCATCATAAAGGGAAGGCATATTTGTAGAGGAGGCGTGTGGATACCCATAGAGCCCATTTTCATTTAGATAACTTAAGGTCAGAGGCCCGCATTGAAAACCACCATGTCCTTGTTAAAAAAAAGCCTAACTTTGGTGCATTATTTCACATTCTTCCTGTCATGACATCATGACATAGTTGGTACCAAACTAGAACATTCCTCAGATGTTCTAGTTTGGTACCAACCAGAATTTTTTATGTATTTTTTAAATGTTTTGTTGTATTAAATATGGAAAAACTGCATCTGTGTGTGTCTCACTCCAGGGAAATGGAGGGACAGCACCTTCCACGACAGAGGAAGGCATTGACGACTTTGAGGGTGGAACTTATGTGCGATTCGACGCCCCTAAAGCCAAGATAAGGAGGACCTGGCCTGGTGTCCGCGGTACTTTCTGTTTTAATCCCGTGTACTCACTGCTCAATTACCCTCTGACTCTGACAGATGGATTTGAAATTTAAATGCATCCCCTGGTGATTCAGGGGAGGAGGAGAGTGTTCTTGGTGAATTAACCTACTCAAGTGAGAGCTTTAGGTTTTAAATATCACCCTGTGTGTGTCACCTTGTCTTCTCCAACCAGACATGATCTTGCATCGTTACGTGGTGTCCCGTGTGATCTGGGCCTACATGCTGTCCATAGCAGTGACCTACAGCATCACTCTGTGCCTGTTCCCCGGGCTGGAGTCAGAGATACGAAACCCCATGTTAGGAGAGTGGCTGCCCATCCTCATCATGGCCACCTTTAACATGTCGGACTTTGTCGGCAAGGTGAGTCGCGTGTTGTAAGGACTTCTGTGTTGCACTGGTTAGGGATCATCATGTTTCTTTAACTCAGCGTGCAGTGACTTCACAAAATGTTCAGTAAAGCTCCAACAAACCATAATAACTGACAACGCCTTAAACCCTTCATCTAAACCAGTGCTCCTCAACTGGTCTGGCTCTGGGACCCACCATCACCTTGTAACAATAAGCTGCGACCCAAATCAACCAACATTTTCAACTTCTCAAATGTATCTAATGAAAAGATGGTGCAGTTTGAGCCTAGGATAGTATACAATATCACAGTTCAATGATAAAGGGAAATATTCCCTTCAACTAGCTGCATTTTCATTAAAACCCCAAAAGTGCATCTTAGGGACACAAGGTAATACAACACACATAAAAATTCAGTAACTTCAGCCGTTTTTCACAGACTCAACAGCATGCATGCACAAACGTGAAATAAACAACTCCAACTATCAAGAAGTCCTTTCAAGAAGACTCAAATTTCCGCCATTCTCAATCAGCATTTGAAAACAAGCAAATAAAACCACAGGATTTTTTTGCCCAGGCAAAGGCCCACGACCCACTGAAAAGGGGTCCATGACCCACTTTTGGGTCCCGACCCACCAGTTGAGAATCACTGATGTAAACATTATAAGATGCTGTTTTAAGTTTGCGCTGTCACATATTGTGTTAGATAAAAAGGAATACCTTTTTTATTTTTCAATGACTGTATTGTTTTGGAATAAGTCTGTTTTGTTCCAGTCACATTTTAATGGTTACATAAAAATGGACTTTTAATCTAAAGAGGCTTCCCCAGGAACTGCTCAGCTGAAAGGGGATCCCAATCTCTCTAAGAGAAGATCTGAAACTGTAGGCACAGAATTACCCAACTTAAGTTATTACCTGGGAAAACATTTTCCCAATGAATATTCCAATAAATTAAGATAACATCATTAAACAACCCAACCCACACTGGATGTTTGTTTGTTTTTTGTAAATATGTTTTATTGAGTTTTTACAATTATTAACCCACAGAGACGAGAAATACAGAACAGATGATTGTCACTTCAATTTACATAGTCAACTCCAAAATGTAAAGTGTCTTGTTCAGCAGGTACATTGACACAGTGAGTTCACCCTTCCCAATCTCTCCCACCAACCCGCCCACCCATAGGTTTATAGGATATATAGCACATTTGCACACTGGATGTTTTTAAAGTAAAATTAGGTTTTTGGGAGGTGAACGGGGCATGACCCCCATGGCCCAGGGGGAAATTTCTTATCATGAATCGTTTCTGTAACCTATGATTTCTGCTCTTAAATCAACGTAGCTATTGGCAATCCCTATCATTTCACACCTCCTGAGATTCTGGGATTTAATTGTACATCAGACTTGTCAGCACTACAGAAGCAGGATAGAGACAAAGTCACACTGTAACAATGGAATTGACCTTGTGAAATTGTTAAAGGACTTGTCCCATTTATTAAACCTGAGAGTTAAGATGGGGGAAAAAATTAGGTGTATTTTTGGATAATTGCACATAGCTCAAAGGCATTATCTAAATATCCAGAAAAGAAACCTTATCTGGTGCACCTAAGTAATATTTCGACTTTGAAAGGACAAAGGTTGGTTGAGTGGAAGTTGTTCTGAAGGTACGATTTACTTTGTCCAAATGGCAAATTTAGATTTTGTTCAAATGGGTGGGAAAAAAAAAGATAACGAGAGAGAAAAGAAATGAAATAGAAAATGGGAAAGGGAAATTAAGGTACCTTAGAAGTACAATGAAAAAAGCCTTGATAAGAAAAAGTAAGGAGTAGAGTGTGAAATTACTTTTCTTTGGCATTTTGACTTATATGTCTTTATTTCTGGTGTCATAAGTAGCTAGTTGGCCAGTGACCTGGACTTCCTACAGAACAGTGTCAAATGTTAACCCTAAATTTTAACTTTAATTTTAAAACTAACAATTGTATTGGCGACAAAACAGAAGAGATATTTACCCCCAGCTTCACTGACACACACCCCTGCTCTTTCCTCAGATCCTGGCAGCGCTGCCGTACGACTGGTCCGGCGGCCGTCTGCTCTTCTTCTCCTGCCTGAGGGTGGTATTCATCCCTCTGTTTGTCATGTGCGTGTACCCGGCCAATGCGCCCACTCTGTCCCATCCTGCCTGGCCCTGTCTCTTCTCCCTCCTCATGGGAGTCACCAACGGCTACTTCGGGTCTGTGCCAATGATCCAGGCTGCGGGCAAAGTTCCGCCTGAACAGAGGGAATTGGCGGGTAAGTTATTCATCTCAGTATATAATTGTATGTGGAGATAGTTCGCAAAGGTTGACGTTGTAGCTTGAAGAAACATTGAAGTGTTTTTCTTCTTTAAGTGATATTTCATTAAACTCCATCTGGACTAGTTGATCCATTTGTGTTCAAGTAACTTGGTTGCTGACTAAAAAAGCACAGTACAGTAGCCTAGCAGCATTTTTGACTTTTACAGATTAAACAAGGCAATCAGAGATGGCAGACTTCATCCCACAGCACCCTCTGTTGGCCAGAGGATGTATATGCAGCGGAAAGACAGACAGACAGACAGACACCGCCGCCCACCCACCACCGTGGGTGTGAAGTAACAACCAATTTACCTGTATTATGAGCTGTAGAAGTGCAGGTACAGAGTTAGACCTTTGAACAGAGCCACGCTAGCTGTTTCCAGTCTTTGTGCTAAGCTAATTGGCTTTAGCTTCATATTTAAGGTACACATAAGAATGAAGAATCGACTAATCGTACTCTCAACAAGGAAGCAAATTCACTAATTTCACAAAATGCTAAATTGAAAATTAAACAATCTTGACCCAACATCACAAGACAGGTTCACTTAAAATGCCTGTTACATCTTCAACCAACTGCAAAACATACTGCATCTAGGAAGTAGCATGCTATAAAACATTAGCATGCTAACATACTGAACCAAGATGGTGACCATGGTAAACATCATACCTGCTAATCATCAGCATGTTAACACTCAACACACAATCAGGACCCAGGATTTCCACACTCTGCTCTTTACTGTAGTGGAACATAAAAAAGGCATACAAAAGATGAGCGACGAGCACAGCGTTCTCCTCGCTCTCCGGTCAAGGCAGAGAGCAGCTTTGCTCTTCTTTCTCACTTTACATGTTATCACATGTATGAACTCTTATTTATATGTGTTAAATAAACACCTCAAAACAGTTTAAGCACAAATAATACACAACCATAACAAAATAATCTCCATACCTGTAGTGGAACATAAAAACGGCATACAAAAGATGAGCGGCGTGCACATCGTTGTCCTCGCTCTGACGGAAGCAAAATAGATGCAGTTAGTGACAGGTAAGCTAGCACATTCAGCGCCGAATATTTACACACCAAAAACTCGACACACGCTGTACAAACTAAAGCCAAACTAGCAAGCAACATCCGCGATATCACCATCCACTACATATGTTAGTCTCATATTATTTCAGCTGTACATTATGTTTATCTGAACTTTCACTGGCGGAGAACAAAAGTTTCGCGCTTACCTTCGGTCAAGGCAGATAGCAGTTGTGATCGGGGGCGCGCACGTCCAGTCCTACGTCATCGCGCAAACGGACTCCGGACACGCACTCACACAAGAACTGAAACAAAGCGCACCTACAGGCAGGAGATTTATACACATATGATAGATGAAAATAAATGTTTTTTTCTGTAGTTCACATATGTGTAATGTTTTGTTTTTATCTCTTGGTTAGACTTGTTAGACTATAAAACATCAATGTAATCTCTGAAAAGGAGGAGGAGCCATTGTGAAACTTTCAGTGTGGTGGCTCTGGCTGTTTTCCATAGACTTACACTGGAAGTTCTATAAAAATTCACCCCTTTGAATGATTGGGGTAATCAACTATAGAGGCCAAATTGTGTTGTACCAATGTATATTCTGCTGTAAAGTTGGTCATATTTACATAGAGGTCTATGGGGATTGACTCATTTTTGGAGCCAGCCTCAAGCGGCCATTCATGGAGCTGTAGTTCTACCATTTACTCTGGATAAGCTCGTCCTCTATTCCCTCTCTGTTTCAGCTCCACGCTCAGTCTTTGCTCTCTCTGTCTCTCCAGGGAACACCATGACAGTCTCCTACATGACAGGCTTGATGGTGGGCTCTGCAGTGGCATACGCAGCTTACAGCTTCACAGCTCCGCCACCAGGAACACACATGTCCACACTCAGCATACACACACTTGCCAATGCGACTGGGTATTGAATGTCCAAACATGATAATTCACACACACAGATGTATACACACATTCATGTACATACACACACGCAGCCATTTCCAACATGGGATCTGGTCCAAGAGGCAGCGCAGACTGGTGGACTCCAGCTCCACAGGACTAAAAGAAAGCTGTAAAAAAAAAACTTGTTAAAGGTTCATGTTTATACCCTGAGAGATTGATTCTTCTTTTGTCCAGATTATGATTCGATTTGGCTCACTGGATAAAGAAAGTGGAATAAGATACAAAAAAAATAAAAATGGAGGAAATTTATGTTTAGCAGTAAAAACGTAGCATCCTGGTGGACCACTGACCTTCAAATGTCAAAGCTCTGCTGTGATGAACTTTTCCCCGGAGGTGAAGAACAGGAGCTGTGCATCTGTCACAGAGCCAACACAGGCCCTTTGAGTGTCTCACAGTGAAATTATTGTCTGCATGTTTGAGCGAACAGACCGGCTGACATTTGTACAGTGTAAAGTCAAGTGGTTTTCCGCTGCAGGGAATGAACAGCTTGCAGATTTGAGGGGACCTTGTGTCACGGGTCACATATGTCACATTTCACGTTGTTGATTTTCAGAGTAGAGAGAGATCACGTCAGTGAGGATTTCTGGACCGGTTGTTTCAGCTGTTCCCTCATTCTTAACTCTGACAGCCTCCGACTGCTGCACCATTTCAAAACGACATACCTAAAAGGAGCCTCATTGAATTCACAATGAAACCCAACATCCTGTAATGTGACATATTTGCAATTATAATGGAATATGTGAATTATGAGACAGACTTAAATGATTGGATATGCAAACAAATGTTTTTGTATGCATTTATCTAGTCTCCCCAAATCACACCTGATTGGATAAGTAAGACCATGAAGCCACGAGTCATCAAAAAATTGAGAGGGAATTTAACACAAAACTCTCCAAAAAGACATAAATGTATTTTGCATAGAATAAGTGAGAACTGAACAAAGAATTAGAGCTTGAAAAATGTTTTTTATTTTATTTTACTGTGCCTTAAAAGGAATTACAGTTTTCCATTTAAGATATACACGTGCCATAGATGGTATAAAAAATTGATTTTCTTTCAGTTATGCTATTGCAGTTTTAAAAAGTCCACCCTTTTTGTAGACAGTAGCTACAGAAGCCAAGGAAAGCCAGAAAAAAACAGAAAAAAAGAAACATTTTTCTATGTCTGACGTAACCTAAAAAAAGTTCAGTCATGAAGAACATTATTCTTCTAAGCATAATACAGATTATCTTAAAGTGAAATTAATAATGTTGAACGGTATTATAATTATGTGCATCAGCATTCTTTTTATTCAAAATAATACTAAAAGAACACGATGACAAGCAGATTTCTGTCTTTTCAGTGAGTTTCCCATTAGTTCTTGCACCCTCTCATGGCTGGAAAGAGAACAAAATGTTGGTTTGTTTACCAGGTGAGGTAGCATGATGATAGCTGTGTCTTGTGTTTTTTTAATAGTTTATGTCCCCTCTGTGTCCTCCTGAACAGCGTCTGTGTGTAACATCCATGTAATGATGTGGGATATTATGGGGAGACAGATCTGTGCCAAAAAGTCTGCCTGTTTCTGATCAGTGTAAGTAGCTGAGAAAAGAGTGAATGTAAAAAAAAATGTTTAAAAGGGTGAAAGTTGTAAATATATATATTATGAAATACACTCAAGGCATTGAACAGCTCCTGTTTTACTCAAGGGAGAGCCTTCAGAAAATATCAGAACCATATTTTTTGTAGCTTTATTCCATAGACCCAGCAGAGAGCACCTGTTTCCTGTATTTTTCAGCCTCCCCACCTTCTTAGTTCCTCCATGTTTTCCTGTTGGATTTGATTAATTTTTCAGCGATAAGAATCCCCTGACAGTGCAGAGTTCACACTTTATACATTATGAAGAAAACAGGCCCCAGTGTAAAAAGCCATGAAATGCACTGCATTATGTAGGTGACGGCATGAATAGAGCCTAATGTCGTCCCTGTTTGAAGAACGGTAGGGTGCCATTTGGGAGCTAACCTCATTACTGTATGTATGTCCCACTGTGCTGACAGCGCCACATCGCCTGAGGCCTCTCTCCTCTCAGCGAGCTGCTGGGTTTGAAGGTGTTTTTAGTTATTTTTGGTCAAATGTGTCATTAAAGGACATGAAATGTCTCTTTCTTCTTTCTCACTCTGTGGTAGAAACCTTGGGGACATTTAAGAGAAGGGAGATTCCACTTTTCAAAGAACTGCACATTAAACCAATATTTCCTTTAACCTTCAAGCTCATTTAAAGTAAAGTGGGGAAAATACACTTTTTTTACTTTCTTGTGGAGAGTCAGATGAGAGGATTGATAGCACTCTTTAAATCAGTTTGGTTAGCTTAGCTAAGAAAAAAGACTGGAAACAGGTGGAAACAGCTAGCGTGACTGTCTGAAGGTCAGATTAGAAGTAGGGTCATTTTCTCATGCCCCTGCTTTGGACAGAGTCGGGTTAGCTGTTTCACGGTCTTTATGCTATGTCAAGCGTAGCAGTGTAGGTACAGATGTGCTCAGCCTACAAGATTGGCTTGGGTCCTGCGTTTACATCCGTATTATGAAGCACTTTCACAGCAATAGCAAGTATTTTCCTAAGCTGTGATGACTGCGAGGGAAGTCTGGCTAGCTAGCTTACTGATTTGGCCTTGTTTTCTACTACACTGGTTGCAGAAAATGAATTAAACAAAGCTGTCACTCATCTGGTGGTAAAAATATGGTAGTGTGTAGATTAATCATTAAAATTGAGATTTTCAATTAATTTAGTGGTTAGTTACCCAGCTAGCTTGTTAGTGTCCAAGCAAAGAGTAGCTACCAAAGACTGTATAAATAAATACTAGTCAATCACAGCACGCTTAACCCTCTTTTCCGACATAAACATAAGAGTAGTATCACTCTGAGTATCTCTGCAAGACAGTGATTAAGTGTGTTTTCCACAAATGTCAAATTATTCCCCTAAAATGAATAATTCACTGCAGTGGCACATTATTTAACCGTCTTTTGCTTCACAAAAGTCTGCAAAGAAATACATATAAAAGAGGGATAAATGAGCAAGAAATTCGAATTAATAAAACAAGTGTAATTATTTAAAATCGGTGAAGTGATCTGCAAGTTAAAGCCGAACTGGAGAAAATGAATGGTGCAGAATCAGACCACAGTGACACTTTGATCTGTTTAAAACTGACACCTTCAAATCTTATTAATGACCTAATGTAGGAAGGACTGTGTGCACACTCTTTTGATGAATCATTTATCATTTCAGAACATATTTTTGGCATTGGCTGACACTTTTATCCAGAGTGACTTATGATGAGCTTAACAGTAGAATAAGCTTCACCAGACTGAGATTACAGACAGCCAACAACAGGGGCTGGCAAGAAAGAAGTGTCAGGAAAGAGGAGGCAGAAGGAATATCTGGATAATTAAAGTGAACTGTAGCAGAGAGGACATGGAAAGCGACTCTGGAGTTTAAAGGTTATTCCGCAGCTGGAGTAATCTCAAGCTGCATGCAAACACACTGACGTGTATTAAAGAAAAGTGGGGAAAACCTTTTAATTCTGTATTTGATCTTATCCTCAAAGTCTGGTATCTGTCAGCCAGGTCACTTCCTGTTTCAGTTTTATTTTTCATCTGTCATTTCCTGGCCAACAAACAGCTGAATTTCTTCAGAAATACGTCATGCTGACTATTTTAGACTGAACGCTCATGTGACTGCACACTGTGAAACATCAGGATGGTGTAAAAACATACAGACTCTACACTGTAAACATATGTGTATATATCTACTGTAACATAAAATATTTTGCAGATGATATTTGTGGAAAGAATAAAAAACTTAGTGATCCAGACTAAGAATTAGGTGCTGCTATATTTGGCCTTTTTGTGTGTCTTATTTTGGTTTTTCTTCTTCTTCTTTTTTTTTGCAAAATCTGTTCATTTGATTAAATTATTTAAGAACTAAACAGGCCTGCCTGGCTTCAGGAGGGGGAGGACAATTATCTTTAGCCTGATAAATGATTATGAGATTTTAGGGTTAACCAGGATTGGAGCGAATTCAGCTCTGAATGTTTAATTCCTGATGCTATTTATACTTAAACATTATATTTATTGCTTAATCTATCAAAATGCAACTAATATCATCTTGCAAAACCTGCAAATATGGCAGAATACATACAAAATTATCCAACAAAGCCAATTGAAATGTTGTTTTATTGTAAATATGTCATATAATTTGGGTTTAAATTACTGGATTTTCACACAAAAAAGTGTACATCCCCAGCATTGTCCCATCGCCAGAGCTTAATAAAACAGCTGTTTACATCTGTGTCTGCAGTGTTGTTGCTGTTTCTGCTGTTATGTGTTTACATGGATGGAGAAAAGACTTTTTCCCTACATCTTACAGTTCGTTTGTGTCTGTCAAAACAGGAAGCCACCAGATTTAGCCAGTCTGATTTTTCCTGTTTAAACAGCTGTGAGTGGAACAGATTAAACCTTGCATCAAACGGTCTTTTTTCTTATTATAAATGCTTGATAATGTTATTACTGAGAGATATCTGCATCTGTGTGAAACATGAAACATAAGAAGCGATTGATCACTTCTTCAGAGCTGAAGTTAATGAGCGGGAAGTCCAACAGACAGAAATGCAACAGGGTTTCTCATCCTCTGTGCAATGCCAGCGAAAAGTCAGCCACCCTCCAAAGTGTCCTTGAGCAATGATCTGAATGTGTCCACATTTAAAAGGCTGACGTTACTGTGGAGAAGGGAAGAGAAATGTGACTTTATCCTGCAGGGATCAGTGGAGTGAAATCTGTGTTAACTGCTTCTGTCCAGCAGAGAGAGCTGCAGCTCAGAGAACCACATCAGGGACGATACAGGAGGGAGACAGCAGGTCCAAAAGGACACTGATGTAGAGCATTTGTTTCATGGATCATAGCTTTATCTGTGCCAGAGAGCCTTAGTGGATGAAATAAACAAGTTAAAATAAACTCTCCTTTTGGTTGAACTTTGACCTTTCTGTTTCAGGACTGTCTGCATTCAAGACCATACAAGGCCAAAAACATATTCTGTCCTGTGTCCATAGCTGAGTCTATAGAGGTCAGAATGTGTCGCTGTGTGTGTCGCTGTGTGCTGTCACTATCTGGGTGTTTGTGTGTGTGTGTGTGTATTTGCCATTGCCTGTGCATGTGTCTATTCCTGTGTGCTAATTTTGGATGTGGCTGCAGGGAAAGAAAGTCTCTGGTGTGTGACAGAGCAACTGATCATTAGTCATTCTGCTCCACATACTGTAGAGAGGAAGGAAGAGAAAGATGGAGGAGATAGAGGGAGGTAGAAGAGAGTGGAGGGTAGCAGAGGTCTGCTCTCCACTCTGACTGTGAGCAAGTTTTAATGGTGCTGGTTTTAAAGGTCAATATATGCTCTTCAAATGGATGGTAATGTCTGAGTATGAGGAAGCAAATGATGATAAAACTCACTCCAGTGTGGTTGTTAGAGCGCTTTTTGTGCCTCATGAACCCACTGTTCCTTTCACTGATTAGACTCCTCTCTGTGGTTACTAAAGTATACAAAAAATTAATTTAAACTAAAATTAAGTTGAAGTTGAAACTGTTTTTATTTTGTACCTAAATGTCGCTTAAACACGTGCTTCTGAGATATAAGGCCTAATTAAAACTCGATCGAAAAGTTCACACTAATATCAAATAAAAAATAACCGAAAATAAACTTAGCATGAATAACCAATATGTGTCATGAATTTGCATCACTTTGTACAATGCAGTGCCACCTTCTTAACTTTTCATAAATTAGAGCCATTTATTGAAGTGAGCACTTTGTGCAGACATATTTGCATAAACTGTGACATATTGAAGCTGTCACCTTTTCTCTACATTTCTGTGTGTGTATCTGTCCGTCTGTCCAAAGCTTATCTCTCATCTTACCAGACAACTCAGCCTAATAATTTTTTTTTTTATGCACTTTACTGGCTGTCCGCTCAAGGACCTCTCATGTTTGAGGTAATTCACATTTTTTTTAAAACCCGAACAAGCAAACAACTTCTTAAATACTGAGTGTACCTTTCTAGTTACACTTGTCCTTTTATATTATACTGTCACAAATGTATATAAGAAAACCAATATCATAAAACAGAACATAGTCAGCTGATGAACAAGCAGTCATTTTAACTTGTTTTGTTATGATGGTGCAACTCAAACCTGAACTGATTCATTAATTTCAGGCTTGCCCAAATATAAGTTGAAATACTTTATGTGTGACATGGCCAGAGAGTAGTCTGCCTCTGCTCACAGAGATCTTAATCTCTCTCAAACTTTCTGGTCATTTTAGCAAGATGTCTCATTCAATATAATTGGAAATCTTAATATGATAAGATTAGCGGAAACAATAAAAACATGTAAGACCATCACCAAGGTGAAAGGGGTGGAAGAGGGCATGAGAGAGCAGAGATGAAGAAAAATGGCTAAAACATGAAGGTGTGGAAGGATGACAAGAGAGAGGAGGGAGAGGTGATGGATGAGACGGAGAAAAGAGAGGAAACCAGAGAACAGGGGACGGGCCAGAAGAACAGACGCAGGCGTCCTGATAAGTGACACGATGTGCAGATACGTCTCATAAGCAGGATGGATAGAGGACGATAAAAACATGCTGTCCCTGTATAACAAGATATAAAAATGAAATATGGCAGAAAACTTCCTGGGAGGTGAGTGTCAGCCCCCGCCTACAGGTGGCAGCCTCGAGCTGGAGAACACTTCACGTCTCTTCCCTTTTTTTCTGTTCAAAATGTTTCTTATTCAAATGTGCTTTACTGGCATGAACATGATTAATTACAGCAGTCCAAAGTTTTACAACATAGGCTAATTACATTCTACATGTTATACTGTAACTCAGAATAAAATAAATTAAAAAAATTGTCTACTACAATTTGCAACATTGTTTATTTTTGTAATGTATTTTTACAACAAAAAATAATTGATACCATTTTCAAAGGCTTCAGGGAATATGAGAAAATAAATGATCAAATCAAAAACGTGATTTTTTCATTATTATTTGATTTGCAATAAACGTGGAATTAAATGAATAATTAATGTTCAATTTAATACATTTAAATATGTGATTATAAAATGTAAAATAACCACACTAAACTGTAAATTTCACAACAGTCAAAAGCTGAAAGGACAGCTAGCTTACTGCTACTTTGCTAAGCTAGGCTAGCTAGCTTTAAGCAGGACTAGTCTTATTCTCTATGACTTAGCTGGTGCATTATTTATGTCGAAAACAAACTAAATAACAGATGTGTTAGTTCATCCAACTGAGTACGCCTATTACAGGAAGCAGCTAATAGGAAAATGTATGCAGGCTGGTTATTTTTAGCTATAGCTGAGGGCTATCTCGTGTTAGCTGTAACTGAAGTTGGCTCTGATGCTTTAGTTTGGAATTAAGCTGTGTTTTGTTGTAACTGTACACTTCACCTGGTGTTTTTCTTTTAAATGTGCATTTTATACCATAAAAAAATGATATGGTGAAATCATATTAGGTTCAGCTTTTAACCTGTGGCTTTTCTGGGGGTGTCAGGCTAAACTTTTGTTATAAATTAGCTTTTCATCTTATCTTATAGTGATAGTGGTTATTGTACCTTACTATAATAATAGTACAGTAATAAACAATAAAAATATATAATTCTTGACCTTGACTCAGTATAACAATACAAGGGTAAAAATCCTGTATGTCGGTTACTATATTTAAATCATTTTATGCCAAAAAATGCAACATATTATGACATGTTACCCTTCTGCCCATTTCCAGCAAGGTAAGGTAATTGGCATTAAGATCCCAGGCTGTGATCCAGGTCTTATGTGATGACAAGGATTCATCTGTGTGTAACTCCAATTAATAACCCTGGTCCAATCCTGGTCATTGGTGTGAAAGATGTAAGAGTGAGGGCAGCCCCTGCAGAATGTAGCCTGAGAGTCAATACCCAGGGGGAATCTCAAATAGATGCTGCCTCCAAATGTTCATCTTTTTTGCACATGAAGGTAAAAGAGATGAACATTTAAAACTCTTTTTCTTGTCCGGATCTTGAAAGCTGGACAGTCAGAGGACCGTGTTAGGAGATATTTTAGAGACTTAATGATGTCCCCTCCATCCTCAGAGTAAATTATGCCCTTATCCCTCATTAGCAGGAGCTGGTAGTCCTCAGCTGTCAGGTATTCAGCGGGCATCACCACATCTTCACAGCTACAATTGGATTTCATTCACACTGTCACTAATGTCTAAATACTTATAACGGCAGCTGTGTGTGTGTGCGTGTGTGTGTGTGTGT
>CAFUXE010000276.1:780254-792537 GCA_903364295.1 Serranus cabrilla | reverse complement strand
GCTCCCTGTGTTAAAGCTGCAATGAAACCTCAGCCAATAGATGCCCGTGTTCATGTGATGTCGGCCAATCAGGACCCTGCATGCTGACACACCCACAAGAGGGTGTGTAGGACACCGCTAAGGATGGAGAGTGTGTGTGCGAGTGTCGGTAAAGATGTGTGGACACCTCTCTGTGCTGGTGTTCTGTATCTGTGTGTGTGTGTGTGTGTCAGAGGAAGCTCCCAGCAGGTTCTGATGTTATGCTGATGTTGGTCCTTTGGGGGAAACAGAGAGGCGGCCAAACCCCTGACTGCTGCTCTCACCGTGAAACAGGAACACACACTCAGTTCATGTCAGCAAAGATTTGATTACACGTGGACACACAGGAATTCAAAAGGCACATACACACACACACATGCACACACACACACACATTCTCCCTCTCTCTCTCTCTCACACATACACACACACCCTTGCCAGCTCTTTGAGGGCAGAGTCATGAACGGTCAGCGGTGGAAAATGTGTCTCCTGCGGTCAGCTCTGCAGCTCAGCAGAGGAAGCTGAACTTTCCTCCATTTTATCACAACCAGCAGCTTCATTACTGGGCTGCCAAAATGGAGGCCTGATGGAGTCCACTGTTGATTAAAGGGGCAGTCCACACACACTGAACAGGTACAAAAGCAAAGAAACAAAACTGGTGGAAACAAGTGAAAGCTGCTGGAGGCAATGTGATGGAGGAGAGAATATTTACTGTGAGCTATCGTGTAAAACCAGTAGGACGACTTTTTGGGAAACAAGCTTTCTCACTTTCTCAAAGACAGTTACTTATGCCTGTGAAAAGTAATGCACTATAATTCTTATATAACCCACATAATCATGAGTCCGGAAGCGGCTTATTACAACCAATATCGTAGTTTGTTGTTAAACCTAGTGGCTTAAGTATTTGTGATGTGAGCAAAAAAGGAAATCAGGTGGCGTAGTATAAAGAGCGACAAAGTCAGTGCAGGGAGGAGGACAGAACGGATGAATGGGTCAAACAAAGAGAGGACTTGGATCAAACAGACTGTCGTTTGTGTGCCCTGTGAAAGTGTATTTTAAGTCCGTAGGTTAACTTATAAGTTTTGGTTTTTGGACGTTTCCATATTGTTTTTTTGCGACCAGCGCATACGGAGAATGGATCTGGAGTCTTAATTACACTGTGTATAAGGTAATGCTGGTGTTAGCTTGTCTGCAAGGGGCAATCATTACTCAAAATGAACAGCCAACTCAAAAGACTGTTTTTTAGTTCAACTGAACACAGAACATACAATTTTAAGTGACAAACATGTTAACATTGATGAAATGGTCAAAGTTTGAAAATTAAAACGCAGGGCATTGTGGTTGTCGATTACAAGGTATGTTGTATTGAAGAAGACTTGAAATTGAGTGAGACCATAAACTCAACAGGAAAATGTTTGCTGAGGTTATGAATCAAGTGAGAAGTAGGGTCATTTTCTCATAGACTCTTTACAATCTGACTTCATTTCTGCAGCCAGTGAGTCGCCCCCTGCTGGCCATCAGACAGAATGCAGGTTTAAAGCACTCGTGCATTGGCTTCACTTTTCAGGCCCCGGAGGTTGCAGTTTGGGAACTACATCACATTCTAAAACACATACTTAACTATGTTAAGTATGGAAAGTGTTATTTTTCCAATTTCTCAATGGTAAATAGCACTTTCATATTTTGTAGGATTTCAAACAAACTATTGTAAGCAGATACTCGAAGAGAATTGAAATCAATCTCATCTGTATGTTTCGGTATGAAGCTGGAGCTAGAAGCCACTGAGCTTAGCTTTAAGGGGAAACATGAGAACTGTATCAATTTTCTCATCCATCTTTTAGCAAGAAAACAAACAGGTGCATTTCCCAAAACATCAAACCTTTCCTTAAAATATATTTGTGAAGATGTAACTGAAATTTCTGACTGAAGTGAACAAAACCAGTCAAAGGGAAACGTGCAGTATTTTAGCAGTTTAAAAGAAACACAATGTCATCAAAAAATATCAGAGAATAGAAAAACATTTTAAGAGATTCGGTTGGATGGCAAAGACTCGCAGAACACCAAAAGTACAGTTCCATCTGTTTATTGATTAACTATAAAATATTGAGTTACTAAAACAATTTAAAAGAAACACTGATAAACGTGGTTGCTGTCTGTAAAAAAAAAAAAGAAAAAAAACCTTACACATACAGTATAGGGTGACAGAATATATCTGGTTTCAGATTTATCTCTAAAATGTATTCTTTTTGCATTTTTACAAGATTAGACATGTGTACAAAGTATATTCTGATAGCTTTTTCTCCACTCGACAGTGAAGGATCATTTACAAAACTTAGATGATTTTTCTATTTATTTTCAAAATAATCTTTTTTTTCTGTAACAGGACGATAACGATACTGAAGGAACAGCAGACGAAGAACCAGCCTCCAGTCCACCTCTCTCTCTCTCTCTATCCCATTCTCTCTTATGCTCTCTCTCCCATTCTTCTCTCTCTCGTTCTCTCTCTCTCGTTCTCTCTCTCTCTCTAGCAGCTAGCTCCCAGTGCCTGTCAGCAGTATTGCTTGAGAGGCGTGGACGATTGTTCAGAGAGGGGAAGCAAGGGGAAAACAAATGACGGAAACATGCAAAAAAATACGGTTGAAAAAAAGAATCACAGCAGAAACAACAAACAATTGAAAAGACAAGCCAAAGTAAAACATAAATGGTGATAAAAAGAACATTTACAAAGTCAGGCTCTTAAAACATATGACACCAAATGAAAGTGAAGGCGACGTGGGCAATAATCGTTTTGTGTGTGTGTGTGTGTGTGTGTGTGAGAGTGTGTGTTGGACCCTGTTTGAAGGCCTAAGGCTGGGCTTTGGATGGAGATGGGGGCAAATAGAGATTGGAAGGCAATAACACACACCTTAAACGGTTACAAAGGTGTGTAATGTGTGCATGTGTGTGTGTACTGGAGGATAAGAGTGTGATGTCTTATCAGTCTCCCTCATACACACACATACTCACACACATACAGAAAAAAAGTGCTTTAGCAGCTTCAGGGGTAAACAAACATTCATAACGGGCACGTTAACTTGTTCAATCTGCAAACATCGGTACGACCTGTGTACCCATTACTCTCCCACGGCTCAGAATCCAGCCGGAGATTTTCTTTTTTTTTTTTTTTTATTTGGCCGTGTCACTCAAAAGTCTCAGTTTGAAGGAGGGGATTTAGCAGATAAGATTTTTAGGGCATCAACCTCAGAAAACAGCACATATAGTCACTCTGTACCTGGTTAAACCACTTTCAATACTAGCAGCACTTTATCAAACGTTTCCTGTCCTGTACTGAAATGCTACTACACTGGCAGACGTCATTTGTCCTTATTTATCGGGAATATGTCACATTAAAAACATTAACATCTCGGGCTGTCCTCCAGACGTCTCAGAGTGAGCAAAAACACGATATAGCCTATAATAAAATCAGACATAAACAAAAGATCTCAAAAGAGTAGAAAATATTAAACCTATTGAATATCAACAAGACAATCTTCAATCTCTGCAGCAAAGCAGAGCGAGGGCAACGTGGTAAGAAACATACAAGAAAATCAACATGATAATCACAGATATATACGACTTATACAGTAAGTTTTATACTGTATATGGATACTGATATAGATCTGATACAAACTCTATACACAATAGTGTAACGAAGTGGGTTAAGAGCTCAGGAACGGAGACTTGTTCTATTAAAAACGCAAAGAGGAAAGGCATTTTTGCTGGAAACACCAATCTGATTACTTTGACGGTGGTGGGAGTAGAGGGCGGGACCTAAACGAGATTTGGCGAATCATCATCATAAGGCCT
Source organism: Serranus cabrilla (assembly GCA_903364295.1). Taxonomy (NCBI): domain Eukaryota; kingdom Metazoa; phylum Chordata; class Actinopteri; order Perciformes; family Serranidae; genus Serranus; species Serranus cabrilla. The sequence goes on along the minus strand of CAFUXE010000276.1, from coordinate 788,673 downwards.
GGGAGAGTAAGGCCGCCCAAACGCTCACAACCCTGAGCACGACATTCAACAGTCTCACCCTAAAAACGGTTAAACTAGGCACGTGGAAAAAAATCGTAAGCAGCTAAGAGAGTTGAAAAGACGAAAAGGGACACGTGTGTCAGTTTGCGTGTGTCTTAGGGTGGCGGGGGATCAATCACAGGGACACAGACGAGAGGCAGATGGGAGGGGGAGCTGGGTAAATACTCTGGGAAGACATACAAGACTCCCAGTCACAGAGTCTCCTCTGCAGCGGAGCTCATTCAAAGTGCACTCATGTCAAAGATGATTGCTTGGAAGGGAGTAATGTGGACAAACGGGGGTAAGATAGACGTCCATAAAACAGCAGAAGCAAAAGAAAAATACAATCTAAAAACACAGGACATTTAGAGGTTGGAAACACCGCAGCCCAAACGAATGAATGAAACCAAACTGTGGGAGATAACTGGTAAAACTGAATTATGCTCATGATGTAATCAGTGCTGGCAGCTTCATTCTGACTATCAGCACCATGACCTTGATGCATCTCGGGCTGACTGCAATGTTTACAACCCTGAAAACACCTTAAAATAAAGGAGAAATCCACCCTGTGGGACTCCTACACAGTCTTTACATCAGCTTGTGCATTCAGTTGCTTTGTGACCAAGTGTTGTAGTTTACTTTTCTTGGTTACCCAGTTTTGTCCATCATTTCCCTGTATGATTTCAACTTCCCCCAGACACCAAAATCTTGTACCTGTGCATCTCTACAGTTTGTTGGCAATCATGTGACTATTATATCACGTGAAACACAGATGGAGGGCAGGAAGTAGGAAGAAGATTATTGCATTTTTGTACCTAAAGGTGATGGTCGTTGTCTTAAATATGTCGTTGTGTGCAGTTTGGTTAGGTGTCGGCAATAAAAGCACATGGTTAGGCTTGGGAAGAAATGGTTACAAAGGTAACATAAATGTAAACTTTACTACTGGAAGTGAGATAGTTACGTAGGTGATGTAAAGTGTGACGTACACATAATGCGGCAGTTAGTTAAGTTACACAACTTCAAAAAAACATTTAATCATGTAACACAAAAATCCTACTTCTTCGACCCACCCAGCATATGGGTGAACATTAGAGGGCGCTGCTGCCTACAATCATATTTAATTAGGTGTTTAAGCTCCTGTACATATGACACATAGGCTTGTTTTTGAGGGAGGACAGTATCCACCTTAATGTGCTACTATTTACATAAAAGTAGCTCTTGTTTTTTCCTGATGTCCTTGATTGGAGCCATATATAGCGAAAAACCATAGGCAGTCATTGCTTCATAACTGCCTCCAATAACCTGCCCTCCATCTAGAAAGCCTGCAGATGTAAGACGTCATATGCAAGAAAGATATTGAGGCTTCTGTCAAATGGAGAAACTGGTGTCTCGAGGATCTATTTCTCTCCAAATTGTTGTGCAAAAATGGGCAAACGACAAAACAAGATACATCCACAGCAGCTGGTTTCATAGTGTTTACGTGTTTTCAGGGTGGTTTTTCCTTTAAGATAAGGAACTCAAAGAAGAAAATGGGAAGTGCTTTTAATAGTACAAGATTCCTTCCTCTCTCTTTAAGCCTGAGTCTCTGAGGGAGTCAGAAGTTTTAGTAGCACACGGACAGTTCATCTGCCCGAGTTAGGATTGTCGAGGGGGAATTGAAGGGGTTAAATTAAAAGTGTTTTCTGTTTAAGTGCTATCTGTTGGACAGCTATGGAAGGAGTCTCTACCTCTCTCTTTCTGTGCGTCTCTTTCTCTGTCTGTCGCTCCTGCTGTTCTGTAGATACATTTATATGACTGTAACATGACTGTAACATCACCACAGCAACATCATAATCACAACGTCACATCTCCGCCGTCTGTTGTCTGTCCGCGGGAGGACGGACAGACGGACGGACACAGGCCTCTCTCCTGTATCATCATTCACAGTTCATTAAAGCTTCTCGACTGTTTACCTCTTTAGAAAAAAGTACTCTGACATAAATCTATTACATGAAAATAAAACACTCATATTTTCCTCTATATAACCGTGTGTATTACATGGAGGTGAGTATTTACACGTGTCTGTGCGTGTGTGAGTGTAAATGTGTGTCGATGCTGAGTATATTTACATGTAAAAGGAGACCGAAGTGCTCGTTTGTGTTCTCAAGCTTTCCCATAAACACATCAAGCAGAACAGTATGTGTTGATGGAGTCTGTGTGTGCAAACGTTTCCGGAGACTTGTTCCTTGTAATACTGTCTATAGTGTCTCCTGTCTCTGTAGTAGAAGCTGTTCATGACAGTCTGAAGTGTATCATGGTGTCGGAGCGGTTGGGTTCATCGAAGATCCATCATGAATGAAGATCAGTGATTCGACTTGGGTCGTGTTTGACTCCTCATGAGGAGTCGGGTCAGGATTTGGTTTCAACGACTCTTAGTGAGTTTCTGTGTTTGTTTAGCAGATAACCGGGACTCCGTCCGTGTTGAAGATCATGCCTGTGGTGGGTTCGTAGGTGCCGGCCAGGTAGTAGAGGTCCTCGCTGTCGGCGTAGCGGCGCGTATGGGTCATCTGCTCGTACTCCTCCACGCTGACCACCAGGCACTTGTGACTGACCGTCTGCACGTCATTCTCGTCGCTGTGAGACGACTGGTAGAGGGCGCGCTGTGACGAGACAGAGGTTTTATTCTAAATCTACCTTACATGCAGAAGATGAAACACTTGCTGCTTAACGGGTCCACCTGTCATCTACGGAGCCTCATAAAGACAGTTAACATTTAAAGATTTACATTCTTCCTTTACCCACCTATCAGTTGGTCACATTGAAAAGCTTTGTTTATCTGAGACACAATCACTTAATAAAATAAATCAAACCCTCAACAGTGTAACTAGCTAAATTTGAATCTAATCTTTGTAAGTTTTCCTTCAAACGGGGTCGTGTTTAGCGTGTTCCCAGAGCCTCATACATTTTCTCTGTCAATATGCCTTTACATCTCCTGCATTATGTTAACTACTCACTAGCTTGCTAAATTGTTAGCCTCTGTACTCGCATCACTTCATAAACCCTTTAGAAGTAGCTAAAGCATTTTAGCTAGCAAACCAATGCTAACAAAGTTACTGAGGTATTTTGAGTTCATAGACACCATTTTTTTTTTTTTAAGTGTTTTGACTTTGTGTCATTCTTGCCATTACATAGATGAACGTGATTCAATACTAAACAAACCAACAGGAGAAAAATTCTACCTACTGTTAGCTAGCTAACTTTGTTAACATTAGCCTGCTAGCTAAAATGTTTTAGCTTCAGCTAAAAGGAGTTGGTAATGCTACAGCAGTATGCAGTGCAATATATGGATGGTATAGTTTTATGAAGAAAGTTAGCTTAAGCTACGTAACTAGCTGAAAAGGCTAGTGCTGTGTGTACATAAGAGACCAAAAAGAAAACAAATTATTTTTGGCAGTGAAAGATAAACAAGAGAAATTAATTATTTGTAAAAAATAAAAATACATAAAAATAAAAAAAAGTAAATAACAAAACATACGTATTTTTACCATTGGAGGTAAAAAGACATGTATAAAGCTTTCCATTTTTATATTGATAAGAATTACTGATTACTGATATATTCAGTTTAGTTGCACTTGTCTGATAACTTTTTACTACATTTAGTCTGTTTTGGGACTCCGTGCTGTCCAATCCTTCCCTTTAGTCTGCTTTATGGTTTATAATAAAGTCAATATGAGTTTTAAAGCCTGAAGATCAGAGCTGGAAACACAGTTAAAATGCTTAATTTCTGTCTCACCTCCATGAAGTCTTTCCTCTGGATTGAAGAGTGCAGAGCTGCCGGTAAAGACTGACCGCACATCTGATCCCAGTTCTGTAGAGAACAGATGCCAAAAACTTCAAACTAATCACACAAAAATGAATTCAGCCTGACAGTGTGCGTTTCTTTTACTTAACAGCTATAAATGAATCATGCATGCAATACAAAAAAAGTCATGATCAACGTCCTCATGATGATCTCATGGTTTTTTAATGATACAGTAACATGATTTATTACAATGAGAGGAAGTAAGAGAGACAAATGAAGGAGGAAGGCTCTATTAGTTATGAGAACTAAATAATTCTTCTTTCATAAATTACATTTCCTGAAATTAAATAGGTGTCAAAACGCTCTCACCCGTGAATAAGACCTTCTGTTATTCAGACCAGATAATTCAAGAAACAAATTTGTCATTTTCTGAATGAAAAATCACAATTTGCAAATAGTGATTCAGCGACTTTTGTGTCTTAAAACAACTGTTTAAGATTTGATCAATCAGTAATTTCTTCAGAACTTTTTTCAGAGCTTTAGTCTCCTACCTTCTTGTCAGTGAGTTTCTTGCCAGGGTTCGTCTCCTCTGGATGGTAAAACCAGTTGACCCGGACCACCATGTTGCTGCCCCATGACTCCCACATGCTCTGGATGCGGCCGATGAAGGGTAAGTTTGGCCGACCGGCAGACAGGAAAACGGCGCAGTCACCGATGCGGATCATCTCTCGGCCGCGCACAATGGCCTTATAGAAGAGTTTCTTAGCCTTGCCCTTCATACCGCGTCTCTGTTGGGGGGTCAGAATAGGACAGACTGTTCACTGAGTGAAAGGACAAAAAAAGTAGGTGTTTCTTAAAATTTCAGTATTTTTCAACCTAGGAGTGACTTTTTTGACTCACTTGAGTGGGTTTTCCAAACCACTTCCAGAGCTGTCTGGCTGGGAGGAAAGCAGAAATTTTGGGCCTGTTCTCCACACTGGGAAGCCTCTGACGTTTAGCCAGCTCCTTGGTTGTGGGGAGGTGGACCCCCTCTCTTCGCTTTGGCCTCCCCACCTTCCCCTCTCCTCCGCTGGGCTTCGGTTTGGGAGGACGACCTCGTTGCCCGGAGCCCTTCCCGGTGGCTGGTTTAGCAGGTTTAACCGAAGCAGGAGTGGAAGGAGTCGGAGAGGTTGAAGGGGAGGGAGATCGTGAGGGAGGAGACAGCTCCTCTTCCTCGACTTTTACTTCCACCTCCTTCTTCACCTCTTCCTCCTCCTCCTCCTCTTCTTCCTCCTCTTCTTCCTCTTTTGTTTCTTCTTTCGGTTTCTCTGGTACTGGAGGCGGAGTGACGGGTCCTGGTGGAGGCGTAGGGGTCCTCTCTTCATCGGAGCTGCAGGAGGAGTCATCAGTGGATGAAGAGGACGATGAAGAGGACGAAGATGAGGATGATGAGGAGGAACCGGAGCAGGAGGAAGAGGACGACGAGCAGCTTGAGGTGCATTTCTTCTTTTTCTTCATCTTCCCTTTCTGCCCTTCTTCCTCCGACTCTGAGCTGCTGCTACTCTGAGATTCCTCTTTCATCTTTCTCTCCTCTCTTTTCTCCACCTCCTTCCTCTCCTCCTTTTTACCTTTCTCCTCTCTTGCGTCCATCCCGTGTCCTCTACCACGACTTTCTGCTTTCTCCTTAGCCAGCACCGGTGCTTTGTAGGTGGAGTCTTTCTCCGGCAGGCCCGGCTCTCTATCCGGAGCTCTCGGTTTAGCCTTCAGCAGTTTCTGACTGGCTGCGGCCGTGGTGATGGGGGTGTGATCTCCTCGGACGCCTCGGCCCTCTAGCAACATCAGAGCCTTGGTCTTCTTGGTTTTGGGGGAGGTGACGCCTTCATGGTCAAGCTTCACGAGGGGCTCTGCAGACAGGGGCTTGCGCCTCACCACTGAGCCCACGTCACTTTGCCCAGAGCTGGGCTTGGGCCTGGAGATAGGGCCGGGTCTGGAGCTGGAAGAAAGCTGGTCGGACGGCATCTTCAGTTTGGGTCTTGGGGCAGATGACGATGACAATGAAGAAGATGAGGGTCTGGGAGTTAGTGATGAGCCAGGTTTGCCTGTTGAAAGCCTGGAGATGGCGCCCGGTACGAGTCCAGAGCTGTGGCTGGGTCTGGAGCTGCTGTGATGGTCCGAGGACGGTTTGGTTTTGGGTGAGGAAGCAGAAGTGGGTCTGGGCGTGGAAGGACCGATTTGCTTGGGTGAAGCAGATGATGTCGTCATACTGGGTCTGGACAGCGGTCTGGTGGTGGAGGGACTGACACTGCTGCTATTTTCTCGTTCTCTGCGCTGGTTGTTGTAGGAGCTGAGGTTTGGCTCGCTGTACAGATCCACAGTCAGGACTTTTCCATAGGTGGAGGGGTAGAGGGAAGGTGGGAGAGCACGGGATGGTTTAGGTGCAGAAGGCTGGGCTGAGCCGGCCTTCCTGGGTACTGGGCTGGGAAGGGTGGGGCTACTTGCGGGAGACGTGGTGGAGCTCTTGCGGCCTGGTTTTGGCTGGGTTCCCATCGTTGGGCGGGAGGCAGGCCGGGTCTTCTCCTGAGCTGCCTTCTGGACAGAGGAGGTCCTGTCCTGGGAAGGCTTGGCTGACGGCGGCGGCCTCTCTGTGGGCTGGGTGGAGGCTGATGGAGGATCAGCTTTCTCTCGGCCATCTGGGTTCATGGAGGCCTCTGAAAAATATGAAAAAAAAACATGAAAAGGTTTCAGGGTTTGTACAGTTTTTAAAGAGTGAATTCAAACACTTCTCACACACTTTAGCTTGACGGGTTTAAGATGACAGGACACAGGAGCTGCAGTACTTTGCTTAGCTTCTGTGTTGGAAGTGCTTCTTCAAACTTGGGTGTGCTAACCTCCATCTACTGTAGGTAATACGCTGACTATGGAGAAGTGCCTCATACAATCCCACTGCAAAAAAAAGCCATGCTATCCCTTCAATCCATGCTGTTCTTTTTTTGTTCCACTATAAATGGCTTTGCATTGGTTACGCTGACATTTTCATTGTGCGGCTTCATGATTTTGTGGTCCGCAGCCTCACGTGCTGAGAACAGTAGACAAATGAGCAAGGAAACAAATCTGAAATGAAAACATTGCATTTAAGAAATGCTTACCCAGTAGAAACAAGGCCAGCGTCAGCAAAGCAGACACACAACATGCCATTTATTACAGCTAGACTCTGAGCTTTACAGAACAACGACCAAGCTGTTTGAGCAAATTCATTAAACCGATATCGGAGATGACAGCCAAGCTCAAATATGAGATGTTTGATAAAAGATCTTTCTGAGCCTTGAGCTATTTTTGTTGCCTCTGTTGTTTTAAAAAGATTAATCAAAGAGACAAAGATGACTAAAGCATTTTTGATTTGACTATTTTATGGCCTCTATGATAAATATGTTAAAATAAAGTCAGCATCAAACTCATTTCTATTATTCTGGCCAAAAATCAACATACGTAAAGTCCATTTCCAACTGTTGTACATGGATAAGTGAAGGCACTCGGGAGAGAAACACACTTCTCTTTCATGATGAGCGCTGAGGCAAATAATTTGAAATCCATCTCTTTTTATGATATTGTGCCGACACATTTGGCTGCAGTGTGTGAGGAGATGAACTTTACTGGTCCCATGGAATTACTCAAAGAAGAAAAAAAGGCAGCATATCTCAAATAAAGACAAACGTGATTGCAGTAGTTAATGTACAGTGAGCGAGTCTCTCTTAAGCACCCACTCCATTATTTTTACCTCCCATAGGAACATTACTGTTTCTTTCTTTGATCACTCTCACAGATTTCAATTATTTCTACGAGACTTATTGTTTCTACCAGCTTTTTCACTGATACATTAGAGTTAAGTAGAATTAGACTCTGAGGATATTATCTATTAGGAGAATAAGCAGCGGGTTGGTGGGGCGGTAATAACAGTTAGAAAGTGGAATAACGAGGATATTAAAAGTCAAGGTGAAAGCCAAAATGAAGACTTTTACTATCCAGTGCATCCATCACTCCTTGTGAATCAGTTTGAGCGGCTCACCTGGTTTGGGTTTGGGTTTGCGTCCAGGCTTTCCTTTGATCTTAGGAGCGCTGTCCTCTGGTTTCGGTCCCGCTTCTTTGCCCTCTTTGCTGCATTTGCGGACTCGCCTCCTGGAGCAGCTGGCCACGAGCAGCGCAGGGGACGGCTCCGCGCCTGGACACAAGCCGAGAGTCAGGAGGTTTTATGGTGTGTCCAACATTTTGGACCCATACGCTCCTTTAATGTTTTGAAAAACTATTAAACATATCAAGTCCATAACGACTACTAGTAAGTACATTTCTATACATGAGTTCAAAAGTAATAAGATATCTTTAAAGAGTGCAATGGCAGAAGGTTTTCAAAATGAAATATCTACACTCTCTAAAACGTGTCCCCTGGTGCACAAAGGGGACATTTGCCCCCATTATCACAGTAGACTGGTGACGTTATTCTGATATCCGATGAGTTAATTACGTCAGTATCGGAACCCGATCCTGATCCTGGTCCGGTTCCATCACTAGCTTTCATCAGGACATTAAAGTGATTCAGGTTTCTTCACAAAAAAAAAAAAAAAAAAA
>CAFUXE010000276.1:767017-780221 GCA_903364295.1 Serranus cabrilla | reverse complement strand
TTTTTGAATGCATGCACTCTGCAGCGTTCACTCCCTCATAAAACACCAACTAGTTGGAAGCACCTCGCTCTTGCAAAAAGGAAAATATTTACACCAGCATCTGAAGTGCAGAAATCAACAAAAGCGCCAACAGAGAAAGATACTTTAATGAAACGAGGTGGTTTGAACACTGTGCTCAATAAATACTTTCATTTTTGTCAGCAAAGTGTTCTGTGTTGTTTATTAACTGTGATGTGGACAACCATGAAGGTCGAACACGGCTTTAGTTTTGCAAAACACATCCACTTAAGAACAAGTAGTGTGTTTACTACACAGGCATCCACACACACCAGTTTACAGGTCTCATATCGCAAAACGTGAGATTTTCATCTTTTTCTTTATTATAAAGCAGCTCTAGTTGCTAGTTGTGTGTGTGTGTGTGTGTGTGCTCTCACAGTGGATCTTGTAGTCTGGCGGCAGCAGTCTAATGTGTGAGAGGGGGATGCGTCCCGTGTCGCCATCATCAAACTCCACAGTGATCAGATCATCGTTCTCGTCGATATCTGAGCTTCCTGTTTAGGGAGAGAAAAGTCAGCAGAGAACATTTCATTTGGGCACATTTTAGAGATTAAAAAACCTGTTGCAACACTTACGATTAGTACAACTGTGTCACACCCCGTCACTGAAACAATATTGCCTCTTATTGCTCATTGCAGTAAAGCTGCACTGAATGGAAAGTGCTTCATAAGAACAGAACCCAGACCAGTTATGTTCCCATTACCATCCGGCTCTTCAAAGTAATAAACTCTGCTGCATTATACCCTGTAAAGATTTTTTATATTTGTTTGTGCTGCCAGCTACAATTAAATTGTCCATGTGAGTGGATTATGAATGCTATCATGTAAGTGGTGGGTGTGTGTCTGCGTGCTGTACCGTTGACAACAGTGCCGGGGTAGAGGCAGCGGTACTGCTGGCTCCAGTAGGCAGCGATGCGGGTGCCCTCTGGGAGGTAGCGCACAGACGGAGGCTTCACATCGATGATCTGCACACACAAGAAGTAAGAACTTTAAGATGTCAACATAACGCAGCATCAGCCGAGCCGGCGTGTGTGACAGTTTACTCACAGCCTCCTGCAGCAGTTGTTCCAGGCAGTAGATGTGTGGCCGGTTGCCCCTCTCCCCCTCCACCACCACGCTGTATCTGTGGGAACAGGGCGGGGGTCAGACGTCGGGGGTCAGTAAATGTGGGCCAGAGCTTTTAACGACACTGCCTGACAGATTCAAGAGTCACATCAGCTGTCTCTGCTGTGTAAATGCTCTCTTTGCCAGAGACAGCACTCAACCTTTATCTTGATTCTGACTGCTTTGATGTGCAGCAGGCCGGGGAATGTGTTTTTTTTATCCACTACCACTAAAACATGTTGGCTCTGCCTAAAATACGGCTCAGAGCAGAGCACAGCTAATACCCACATCCCCCTGGAATATTAATCCCGTCTGAACAGAGCTTTAGTCTGTTTGTTTTCTTTTAATGAAGCCACTGTGGATTTGAGCTTCAGCTAAATGACCAAAATTAGATCTAAATAATGTTTTTGTGTTTCTGTGTATGCAAGCCTTTGACATTTTGGGAAATATGCCTATTTGTGTTTTAATAGGGTTAGAGAGTCATGAGCGAGATGAGAAGATAAACACACACGTCTGTACAGGAAATATGAAGCAGCCGGTTAGCTTAGCTTAGCATAAAGACTGGGGATACACTATGTTTTCTTAATTTCTTTTGTAAAAACAGTTATTGTTGTCTGCTTTTCACATTTCAAACTGAGAAGTCGTAAATGACCTGGTTGAAAACACTCATGGGACAAAAATTCAGCGAAAATTCGACTGAACTGCAGGCTGTTTACACAGAGCAGAGAGGAGAGGACAGGAGAGGTTGTAAGTAGAGGTCAATATACCGCTTGTGGGTACTTGGGAAAATGTTGTACAGATTCCTTTTTATTATAATTCATGTAAAATAATAAAACAGTATAGAGATGAAATGTGGAGTTTTCTCTCTTGGCTGTGCATTTAAAAAATCAACAAATCTTAGTAACATGTCTCTGTGGTTTGCACCTGCAGACCAGCCTAACAATATTTTCTCCTTCAGTTTAAATCTTCCAGCCATGAGCAGCTGAATCAGGCACTTCCTAAATCAAGGACAGCAAACTTCAGCGGGGACAAAAATTGGAGCACACTGATTGATTTGTTTCTTTTAATAGTGCAAACAGATGTGTTGCCACTGTTTAAGACTGTAAGTTAATCACCGTGCTTCAGTATGTTTTACCCTCTAAAGTTTTGCTGCGTACTCACATGTCGGGGGAGTGTACAGTGTTCACGTGTCCTGCGTACAGTAGCTGGTCGTCCATCGGGATCAAAACTCTGAGTCCGTCCACCAGAGAATCCTTATCCAACACACACTGCACCGGAGCTGAACACAGCAACACATGCACATAAATAAGCACATCAGTATTTAGTAAGTAAGTCCAAAAGTATCTGCAGCAAAAATATATACAAAAGTAAAAGAGCTTGTTATGCAGAATGTCCCCACTTGATGCATTTCTGTAAGCAGAGTTTTGATTTTTTCTAAGGTATGGCTATTTTTAAATACTTAATATACTGTTGTGTGGTTTAATTTAAAAAAAAAAACATCTAATCACTTTAAGTTTATTAGGCTTGTATGTTACATCTTGCCCTGAAAAGTAAGCCTCGAAATGTAGTGGAGTAGAAGTATAAAGTTACATAAAATGGAAATACTCAAGTTAAGTACAAGTACATCAAAATTGTACTTAAGTACAGTAGTTGAGTAAATGTACTTAGTTACATTCCACCGCTGGTTGAGCAACATTTGGACGCGGTGGTGGACAGAGTCTCTGTGTTACTGACCGGGTGTGGAGGATCTCTCAGACACGCTGTTGCTGCGCGGTGGGACGAGTTCGTCCTCGCTGAAGCTGCTGTCCTGGTTGGGCTCAAAGTCTTCGTCTGCTGCCATGCTCTCCATCAGCCGGCTCACTGCTCCCCTGGAGGGCTGCAGACACACACACAAGGGCTTGAATGTCACAGCAAGTCATTCAGTGAAATGTGTCTTATAAACATCTTGTTTTGTATGAGGTGGTCCTGCTACTTTAAAGGCACATGAGCTGCTCCATGTGTGCCCACCGCACCTGAATCCCTCCCCGCAGGAGCCGAGCCAGCCGCCATCTACTGTACGTATTAAACTGACTGTGGATGAGTCTCTCGTACAACCCCGCTTCAAAAAAAATCTGAACTATCCCTTAATGTTAGTTTGTGGCATCCCACCAAACGACCAGGCTGAGACACCACAAATTAACTTTTCAAAGTGAAACAGTAACATATTACAACACTTATGCTGTTGAATACACAATCTTTTTTCTGCTGTTCCACCACCACACAGAGCTGTGCACACACTTGAGCTGCCTTTAGTGTTTCCAAAACAAACTCGAGTTTGTGGCTGGTGGCAGATGGAGAGCAATGCAACACTTTGGCAGAAATCACACATCGCAAGAGGTTTACTTTTTCCTCTCAGCAACAGAACAAAACAGTGTTAATTACAGCACGAGCTATCAGCTGACGTCGCGAGACTTATTGTCGCCACGCGTGCGTGTGTGTGTCCGTGCGGCACGGCGAGCTAGAAAGTAAAGTGGACGTGTGTGCTTTTAGGTTTTGTCCTTGCCAAGATAATTAAGTTCACATCTATAATGACTTTGCAGCTGATCCATCATCTCACTGACCTCTCTGGCCTTGGTCTTGGCTTTCGGTTGGCTCTTGCGTGGCGGGCTGAGGCTCAGCGGCGGAGGGCCGTCTGTGATTGGACTGCACAGAGTGGACGGGCTCACGGGCAGAGGAGAGTCCTTCAACTTCTTTTTCTGGTTTTAAGAGTTAAAAACATGCATATGAATGATGGCACTGAGGATGTACTGGACAGATTAAAATATTTTTACACACTCACACACACAGACACACACACACACACACACACTGATGGTGGGATGCTGCCAGGCTGCCTGCAGTTGTCCTTTCTTGTCAGCAACACGACACAGACAGCAGGGGAGTGCTGCAGTGACTGAAGTACTGGGAAACCCTGCTGGCACTCTGACATACACGCACACACTCTCTCACACAAACACACACACACACACACTATACACTCTCACACACAGAGGTGTCAAGGGAGACAAAGGGATGTGAGGGAACTAGAGTTTGAGGGAGGAGGAGAGGAGTGAATCAGTAACAGAGAAGAAAAGGAAGAGAAGCGGGGAAAAAAGAGACTCGAGCCTCTTTGTTTTTCAGGCTCGTCTCAGTTGGTGAGTAACAACTCGATGAATTATTGACGTACTTTCACCACATCTTTCCCCTCTCTGATGGGCGGAGAGGGTTTGGGTCTGGAGGCGGGCTTCGGGGTGAGAGGCGGGGCCGAGCTGGAGGAGGAGGAAGAGGAGGAGGAGGAGCTCTGACTGGTGGAAGCGGAGGCTGGCACGGGCATCTGATTGGCTGAGGTGGTGGCGTCGTGGAGGAAGATCCTCTCGCTGCGGCGCCGCGTCCAGCCCTCGTCCTCGCTGAAGCCCCCGAACCCGGAGCCAGAGGGGAGGTCGAAGCTGAACTGGCGAGGTGAGCGGGGCGCGGGCCGTGGTTTGGGCAGGGGCTTGCGTTTGACTGGCAGCGCGTCATCTCGTTTGGAGGGGCTGGTCTGGTCGATGCGGCGGGTTGCAGGGGGCAGCAGGGGGAGCTCTGGGGCGGAGCGTTTACCGTGCAGCAGAGAGGGGAACTTCCTCAGTCGCAGGTCTGAGCCCGAGTCTGACCACTCGCACTCTGACGACCCTGAAGGAGGAGAGGAGAGGGTCACATGGTGTAAACACACACATACACACACTGTACAGAGAGAAACGCACACACAGCCAGTAATAAACTCAGGTGTTAGATTCTCTGGAATCAATAAGCCTGTGAATAGGACTATTGATCAATTTGAAAGTAATAAATAATGCAAGACTGAATCATTACACGCACCCTGATGTGACAATTAGAAATGAATGAATATTTAACCATGAATCAATAATATAATCCTGAACAAACGCCCAGGCGGTGAACCTGCTCAACCGCAAAAAAATCACAATTATAAGCTGGAAAGCTGGAACCTGTGAAATTAGTAAAAACAGGGCAGTTTGTGCAGAGAACAGCTTTTCTGCTTTCTATTTAAATGTAATCAAGAAAGATGCGCTTTCTACGCTTTTCTCTTTCTTGCCAATTGAAAAAGTCGGGATGTTGGCAAAATGATACTATTTGTTTTACCTCATCAACTTCATGGATTTTTAAACAGGTTCATTTGTAACAGGTCATAGCATCATGATTGGGCTCTGAGCCGGGATGGGCGACCATCACCACTTTGTGACACACACAAAGAATCCAACAATTTAAGGAACAGCCATCTCTGCAAGGACTTCAGGGTTTTATCATCTACAATCGAAAACATCATTTAAAAATTCAGAGAATCTGAGGCTAAAACCAACCCTGGATGCCCGTGACCTTTGACCTCTCACTGCATTATAAACTGACATGTTTGTATAAAGAACATTACTGGGCTCGGGAACATTAGAGAGAGTCAGTAAACACTTTTAATTACTGCATCTATAAATGCAAAGCGCTGCCCTACAAAGTGAAATCCATTTATCACCAACATCCAGGAACGCCGCCTACTTCTCTGGGCCTGAGTCCCGTCTGATGAGTCCACATTTGAAATTGTTTTTGGAAATGATGGACGTTTTGTCCTCGCGGCTAAAGAGGTAAAGAACCTCCCAGATTGTTACCCGTGTAAAGTTCAAAAGTCAGCTTCTGTGATGGTACGGTGGTGTGTTCATGCCCGAGGCATCATGGGTAACTGACCCATCTGTGATGGCACCAGGTTTCAGAGCAACATATGCCGCCATCCAGCCTGTCTTTTCTGGGACGTCCCCGATTATTTCAGCAAGACAACGCTGAGACACTTTCTGCACGTGTTACAGCAGCGCGGCCTCAAAGGAAAAGAGTGACGCTTCCGTACTGGTCTGCCTGCAGTCCAGATCGGTTTCCCATTGAAAATGTTTGGCACATTATCAAGTACAAAATGCAACAACGGAGTCCCTGGACTGCTGAGCAACTCAAGTGTCCTAACTTTTCTGGAATGTGTTGCAGGAATCAAATTCAGAATGATTATATATTCATAACTAGATGTTTACCAATTTGAACATTAACAACATTGTCTTCGTAGATTTTAACAGAATGAATGTTTAGCCAGTGTCCCAGCTTTTTTGGAATCAGGTTTGTACTTTCCACATAAAATGTAATCCGTATTCATTCTACTGTGTGTTTACCCAGAGTGCTTTGCCTGCTGCGGTGTTTGCCGTCATGGAGAAGGCTCAGCGGGGTGGAGCTGACGGGAATCGCGCTCGCGGCAAACCTGGCCAGCAGACCCAGCCCGCTCTCCTCACAGCGGCCATCATCGTCCGAATCGGACTCGTCCTCGTAGTCGTCTTCGTCCTCGGAGGTTTCTGTTTCAGAGGAAAAAAGGTTCAGCTCAGAGGTGAATGTGGCGGCTGTGTGGGTCTGCGTCAAAGGTCAACTCACTTCCTTTTCCCCACTTCCACTTCCTACTGACACAGAGACTTCACCACTGAGATGATTAACAACATAATACAACTTCTTCAACACAATACAACTAAAAACAATGACTGAATAAGCCCTGTATAGGAGGATAGAGCAGCCTGGAGCTTACAGTAACCGAGTGTGCGCACACACACATACACGCACACACACACACACACACACACACACACCAACAACTTAACATGAAGGCTGATCAGAAACAACAGTGGGAAGTAAGGAGAGTCCAAAGCCTTTACACTGTAATGCTGTGTAAGCAACATACAGCAGGAAAAATTGGGAATTACCACAAACATGCATATGAGAAATGCTGACACACACACACACACATCTGCTGAGACCATGTGAGCTGAAACTCTGACTCAGATATCATTTATTATTTAAAAAAGCCCTCAGAGAATGATAGAGAGAGAGAGAAGTGAAAAACGTCTTCCTGTCTTCCTGTAAGTCTAACAGGCCAGTAGAGCACATAAAAAGGCAGAGAAGCACACACAGACACACACATATATACACACATATATACACTGTAGCATACTGCTGGTTAGCTGTGTGTTGCAGGAAGTTAGCAGTTAGGTCCATGGCAACAAATGAGCAGGAGGAGCGTCTCCTCAGGGGTTAGAGTGTTAACATTGTGGGTGGATGCACAGTACAACACGTACCTTCAAATGTTTTTCTTACATTTAAACCAATAATGGCACTCATAAAATTAGATATTACTTGTGTTTAAAACGCTGTTATTAGAAAGTAACAACAGGCTTAAAGTTGGCGTTTTGCTGCCCTCTCTGGTTAAAGTTTCCGGTCTGTTCACACCAAACGCTAAGTGAATTTTCTAACTTGAGTGAGAAGTTAGTTTGATGTTTGTGTGGAGAAAGCAGCACATCAGCTCAATGATTCTCCTGCATAGTCCAATCCTCATCAATCCAAGTCCATTCAGAAAACAAGCATTTTAAAAGTTGCTAGCTTGTCGTTTTGCAGACAGACTTGGCAAAGCATGAATTCAGACTTTTTCCACATCTGCATTATCATGTAAATCTTTTGGCAATCCTTTTTATTTGTTTACTGAAATTAAATCACAACAAAATCAGATTATTTTGGTTTTATTACGCTGTAGTAGCAGCAGTCATCCAGACACAGCTGCTGGACACACTAAGCTGCGCTGGATGATGCTATGAACCTATAAAAGCGTCTATCTGGAGCTCCAACAAGAGGCAAAAAGCAGCAATATTGGGTATTTCTGCCGTGGTTCATGTTGGAAAGAAATAGTGGCTGCAGTACTGTGAAGACACACAAATGATCCCAATGTGGTCTACCAGTCAGACTTTTGCAAGAAACTCAAGGCAAAAAATTTTAGTCTTGTTTGGTGTGAACACATCTGTAACATACCAAGCAGTGATGTCAGAGCGAATCAAAGTCCAGCTGTTTGTCACTGAGGTCAGCAAAAAGAAGTCTAACCAAAACCAAAAACCTTGTTTTTTGAGCCTTATTTCAATTAAATAGTCTACTTTTGTTGTGGCTTCCCACAAGAAGAATGTTTAAAAAAAGACATTTAAAGTTGTAAGGACTTGTTTTTGTTGTACTGTGAATCCACTGTGTTAACTGAAGCAGGCAGACAATACAACAGGCAGGCACTGAGAGGACAGCCCTGTGAGGCCCCTTGGCGTAATGTTGGTATGAGGTTTGATTAACCGTGGTTACTTCCTCTTTCCATCAGGAGACATAAAGTTGGATAAGCAGAGGTAACCATGGCTCTCATTAAAAAAATACAAAAAAAAAAAAGTTAATGTTCTGTGCATGTGGTTTAATTTGAGCATGGTCCATGTTAGCGGTCAATAAAGAATAGAGGGAGGGGCACTTCCTACTTACAGAGCAGGTGACAGGGGTGTGGCCTCAGGCAGGGCGGGGCAGTGCGGCGGCGAGAGCGCAGCCTCGCCGTAGCGTAGCCTGGCCTTAGCACAGTCAAGCTTAAGCAAAGCTTTAGCCACTAGCCGCAGCGAGGTAGCGTAGGCTCGAGGCTGCGCTAGTCCTTGCCAAGCTTCTGTAATGTCGCAGCAGCAGCGGCACAAGCACATGGAACAGGCTGAGAGACACTCAAAGCATCATGGGTAGGATAGGGAGGGAGCAGGGGGGGGGCAAAGGTGAGAGGACAGAGCAAGGTGTCTGAGAGAGCAACGTAAAGGGAAAAGGGTTATTTGAAGGTTTAGTAGACACAGAGGAGGGGCTCTATTGTCCAAATATCCCCAGCGGCTAATATGTTTCTCAAGAATTTCCCACACATCATCAAAACTAGACCACATCAATAAATAGATATTTAAATGCAACTAAAAATATTAGAAAAATTTCCAGCCACCATTACATTTCTCTTTATTTTATGATCAGGAATTAAGCAATCTGTCCTTTCAGATTGAGCTCTGTGCACTCTGAACAAATCTTCTCCGTATATGTTTTAGGCTGAACAGGCCGAACCTTTCACCAGCAGGACTGAAGGGATATTTGACGAACAGAGCGTCTAAAGGATGTGTGAGGTGCAGCTGGACAGACTGACGGAGACGGACAGACAGATGAAGCAGACACAAGGACCACAGTGCTTTGCTTTCTGTGCCAATCAAATCAACACCTTTAATAAATCTTATAGGTACCAAACTGCAATACAACTTTATGAAAGAATCTCACAATTCACACAATTTTTCAATGTACAAATGCTACAAAAACGGGTTTTGCAATCCAGGCAATAAAAAACACCATAGAAATAGGTAAACTCTTTAAAAATAAAAAAAAGACAACTTCATAGAGAAGCCAGCAGCAAGAGAGGTAGAGATCGTCGAGCTAAAGCACAAAACAGCTGCCTTAGCGAAACGCAAACAAAGACACAAGCTGTGACGAGGCTCAGAGAGGCGGGACTCTACAGCGAGGGGCGGAGCTGTAAGATTTGGTCAGTAACCTTGGTCGAAGGAGTCGTCAGAGGAGCTGAGGCCCGCTTCCTCCAGCAGCAGGGATAAGTGCTTGTGTTTCTTCTTCTGAGACTTCTGGCTGGTCAGCAGGGATGTCGGCGACGATGCGGATCGCCTCTTCCTGGTCAGGTTGCCGTGGGAACGTGTCCCTGAGAGAGGGGGCCAGCCCCCTCGAGCAGAATTGTGCTCCTCTGAATCCGAGTCTGGTGCAGAGAAAGTGCGGTTAATGATTCATGAAATAAAGTCAGACACCAAGAAGTTTCTGTTTGACCTCGACATCGTCAGGACTCTGCAAGGACTCTTCAAAGTAAACCGGAATCTATACGATGTTATTTCAAATGATTTACTCAGCAAAGGTCAACGTAGCTGGATGACCCAATGTTCCACTGCTACCATGAAGTCGTTATTTAATGCCAGCACACTGCTCTCAAGAGGATGAGCACCATGCAGTCAATGATGCTGAAATTTAGCATGAAGGTCAAGTGTGTGTATCAGAATGTGTGTATTTATGTTCCTGCCAATCAGTTAAAAGGGGGTGTGGCAGTGGGAGTGGCCAATACCATGGCCCATAAATGGATTCAAGTACCATTACCAAACTCATGAAGACTCTTGTGGGAGACATTTTTGCTCGGAGCAGAGAGTTCCTGTTTCTGTTTCCATGTTTCCATCAAGAAATTTCAATGCACATTTTGAAGAATAAGAAGCTTGATGGAAACCAAATTCAATACATTGTGAAAATGCGCATAGAAGCCCACAGCAGTACTTTACACTGCCATCTTCTGACCAAAGTTTATTCACTCTAAACCTGTTGATGGAAACGTCCCTAATCAAATTTTAAAAATGTTCAAAATTTTGCTTCAAAATTCGCTTCGCCCCCTGAACCATCTGTCATATCGCCTTGCAGTGATCTACAGGATCACTGGACACAGTAGAAAGTAATTTTTAGCTGCGACTAACAGCTTTGTGGTCGCTCCACAAAGATCTCCCCGTCCTCTCACGACCACATTTTTCACCCTGGATGTTGAAATTTTGCATGGAGGCTGCATGTATGAGGTCGCAGCTCTGATGACTCTGTATCCGCTTAAATGAAAATAGTCCCAGCAAGAGGACTTTGACACGAACACTGGCTTTTCAACATAAATGTAAAGGAACATATTCTTACACATTTGACAGACAAGCATGCGATACTAGTGTGAAATGTACAGTAGAGTACTTTTATCACTGTACTAACAACTAAGTTGTTGGACCGATATAAACTGAGTGTTGATGATGGAATGTGAACTCAGTACTTGGACTCTAACAGCATCACTCACACACAGCAGCTTTGTCTCCAGGTACTCACTGTTGGAGCAGCTGCTGAGCTCTGATCTCATTGGAGAGAACAAAGCAGTCTTCTTCTGACCTTTCACCTTCCGGACCGTCTCCGAAGAGGAAGCCTTGGCAGCCATCTTGTGTTTCCCCGCCTTGGCAGACGGGTGCATGCCGCGCTCCTTCATCCGACTCTCCGCAGACTTGCCCTTCGACTTGTCTAACTTGGAGTTGGAGTTAAGTTTGCGAGATGCGCCGAGTGAGCCGAGCGAGCTGAGCTGCGAGAGTGAGAGCGCTCTGTCGAGGTCCGACGCCAGCTGCTCCTGCTCACACACGTGTCCACGCTTCGCCTTCAACACCTGACAACACCACACAAAAAAAACGTGTTTATTTAATCCGAACACGGCAGCCCAAATCAAAACATGCACTTCAGCGTGTCCTACCTCCAGAGCGTGACTGGTGGACGGCTCCTGGTCGTTCCAGCTCTTCTTCTTCTTTTTCTTCTTTTTCATCTTCACTCCCCCACTTCCTGCCTCCGTCTCCTCTTCTTCTCTGGACACGCGGAACCTCTTCCTCTGTCCCTCCCCGGCTTCAGAGTCCTCAGAGTATTGCACTGTCCTACCCACCCTGAGACAGCAGGATATTCGCACTGTTTTTGCACCGCCAAAAACCAAACATGCACGCCGAAAAACACGATACGTTAATGTGGATATCTCACTCACTTTCCAGGCCTGCTGTCTAGTTTGGGAGGCGTAGCCAAGAGTTTCCTTTTCCTGGGTCGTCCTCTGCCCCTCCTGGTCAGACTCCGCCTCTCATCCTCCTGCTGCTGCCGCTCCCTGACACACACATAAAGAGTTATAGGTGTGTTTGTCTGGGGTGGAGACGTGGGAACGTTTTTTTGTGTGTATTAATAACAGCAGTGATTAATTCATGGTGTATGTGGTTCTTGCAGTAAAGTATGTGAGCTCACCGCTTGTCTCTGCGTCTCTGCAGCTTGCTTAAATCTCTCTGCTTCTCCTTATACGTCTTCTGCAGCTCGGCCAGGCGGACACGGTATTCCACTTCCACTGCGTCCAACACGTCCACGGACATTTTACTGTACAGCTGCAGGGAAGGACCAAAAAAAAAAAGTGGCAAAGCAGTTCATAAGCCAAGTTTCCATCCACAAGTTTCAACCGAAGTTGAAGAATTGGCAAAAAGAAAATGCTAATGGATATTTGTTTCCAACCACTACGCTTATGAGGAGCTTGTTCATCACGATAAGCTGTAGGTGGCGCCAATTTTCCAGTCGGGAAACCATTATACCGTTGCAGAAGAAGAAGGCGCAACAAAATTACATAACTAAAAGCCAGTCGAACATCAAGCGTTGAAAAACAAAGTAGAAAACTTGATGGAAATATGATCTATTTGTTTCATGAGTGAGGAAAGTTTGTGTGGAAAAATATTTTAATATGCTGCTATTTTTCACCTCTTCTTATCGATACATCAACTATTCCTCCTCAGCCAAGCGTAAAAACGTTCTGTGACATTTTTCTTCCTCTTACCGGCTCCTCCTTCCTCTGCCTCCAGCTGTACTTCTTGTTGGGGTCGAGCGTTCGGGGCAGATCAATGTGCGACTGTTTCTCGATGGCCTCCAACAAAATCTGTCTACTCGCTTCTAATAGACAGTCCAGACCCTCTAATGTCAGATCTGAATGGGAAGAAGAGGATATTACAACATTAGAGAAATATAAAAACCCCTAATATAACACGGTGGATGAAAAGAATTAGCCTTTCCCACCTCTCATATCTACTCACCTTGCTCCAGGCTGATGTGCTCCATCTCTCGCTGGGCCATTTGGCTGAGCAGGGCCATCCCCTCCAGCGCCACCATCTCCAGAGCGGCGGCGCTGCTGCAGTCTGCACCCATAGGAGGATTTTCTACCTGCAGTTCGAGTGTCGGGGCGGGTGGGGTGCTGGGGCGGGCCTGGGCCATCTCGCTGGCCGCCAGCAGGGCGAACATCCCTGCCATGGGATCCTCTGGACCGATGACCAGCGGGAGCGGCGAGTGGGAGGGAGGGGGAGGATAAACGGGCGTTTCAGTGACACTTTCTTTCTGACCGGGAATGTGCGAGTTGATTGGAGTGTCTGGTCGTTCCTGTTCACACGCTGCGCTGCTGATTTGTTCCAGCGACGTACACATCTGAGACGATACCAGGCTGCCGGACTCTGCAGCGACGCACGATGGAAACCGTTCGGGATCCTTGATGACCTCCGGTTTAGGCTCAGCCTCTGTGAGGGGAGGGG
>CAFUXE010000276.1:751018-766895 GCA_903364295.1 Serranus cabrilla | reverse complement strand
CCACACCAGGCTCCTGCTTGAGGAAAGATCCCGTCTTAGACGGCTCTAGTTTCTGCGGCTTGATGTCTGCGTCCAGCAGCCTCGGATGGAGGTGGGCTGAGGGCAAAGGGGCAGCAGAGGGAGGAGAGCGGGCGCGGTGAGGTGGGACAACTTCTGTGTTTGCCCCTGTGGGTGCTGGGATGTGATAAGGAGGGAAAGGTGAGCCAAATGGGGCAGTGATGGACTGGTAAGGGTAACCGGGAGGGAGATCTGTCATAACAGGAAAGCAGAAATACACAACTTAACAGTCATCCAAGATCACAGGACAGGACAGATTTATCATCAGTAACTATGGCTACATCCATACTTTATCATTGTCAACCTTTTTTTTTTTTATAAAAACAAAAACAATGTCCATCCACACAACTGTTCAAACACAGTATCAAAAATTGGGTTGGAAGCAAAAGTTAAGCATGTTAAAATGAAAACGTATTATTGTGGATGTAGCCTTTGTCAGATAATGAAATATAACACACAACAGGCGAGCTCCATCCTCTCAGACACCCAGCATGATACAGGAGGTGATGTATCATTTCATTCCACAGGTCAAAGGTTTAGATAGAGAAACAACCCGTAAAGAATAAAAGTCTCTGATTGTTCAGTTGGAACTCACCGGAGTAGATGCCTTGAAAGGCCGCAGAGTTCGGCTTCTGTCCGTCTCTCTGCTCCCTCCGCCCCACCTCCCCCTCCTCAGCCGCCTCCACTTTAGGCCGCCGTGGCGAGGATGGGGGCGGAGAGGCTGAGCGCGGGGAAGGCGGGTGAGGCAGGGGCGTCGGCGGGTGAGACAACACTCTCTGCCCACCTTCTTCTGATTTGAGGGTGGTCACTGGCGAGGGGAGCGGCGGCAGCGGCGTCAGGGAGGAGGTAGACGGGGTCGGCGAGCGAGAGGGAGGGGGAGCTTTGCGGGGGTGCAGGATGGGTGAGGGAGACGGGGAAGATATCGAAGAGGGGCGGGGTTTGGGGTCGGCGTTCCGCTTGTCTGCTTTGTCTTCCATCTCCGGCCGGTGCTCGCTGGCCTTTAGACGCTCCTGAAACACACACGGTGTGTGTGCATGTTAGTGTGAGGCTGCATTGTTTAGACTTCCTGCAGCTGCAGGATGTGCTGTGTGAGGGGCTGTTTATTGAATTTATTAAGCAACTTTACTATGACATAAAAATGTGAATGCATCATCTCTGGGCTTTATTTCCAGAATAAAAAAAATAATTGTGACCTATTTTTAAAGATTGATGTTCTCAGCAGGGAGCAATGGGTTTGGGGTTGAGAGCTCAGTCATAAGATATGGGCACATTGCTGGTTATGGTCTTTTCATTGGATTTGTTAACCATAAGTAGGATACAGAATATGCGCCTTCTCTTTTAAGTATTGCTGTGACTCTTCACTCATTCGTAAAAGTGCATTTATGTGTCTATGCAATATTGTTTTTCTCACTTTTAGCTCTCTGTTCCTCTACAGAGCCAGGATCTATGTGTTTATTGTTGATGTGATGTGTGTGTGTAGGGACATTAATATGATGCATATAAACGCCTCCTACGGCTGCTGCTGTGTTTTATGTTTCTATTTTGATATATATGTGGATAGATATCATATACATGCATACATATGTAAATGTCTTTGAATAATGGGTTTGAATTATGTGTAGATACAGATATGTGAGCATTTCACAACCCAAAGTTCACTTACGACTAGCTGTGCGTTCCTCTGCAGCTCCAGGACCTGCGCTGTGTGCTGCTGGATCATGAGCAGCTCCTGTTGCCGGAGCATCTGCTGCTGGGAGAGGAGCTGGAGCTGGGCTGCATGCTGCAGCGAGCTGCCTGTACCGTATACCCCCGACCACACCGGGGCTCCACGCTCCAGCACATCACCTCCTGTGGAGGGACAGGGGATGGGGGAGGAAGAGGTTTATTTTCTGGCATCACATTAGTCATGTTAAAGATGAAGACATGAGCCGGTGTTTGACAGCATTGTTACTGCTTCATTTATCAAAATGAAAACGAACCCCCAGTGTTTTCCTCTCAGGAGGAGAAAAATCTACCCTCTAATGCAGTGGGGGTACCCTTTATTTGGGGAGATGTACCCCTAATAAACAACACCACCAGGCTGCATATGTGCACATTTGAATTCAAAGTTGCCAATTGGATTGGCAGAAGTCAACCAATATTAGCTAACTATATCAACCGTTTACCATTAGCTAACTATTTCAACTGTTTACCTTTAGCTAACTGTTCCAACTGTTTACCAGTTTTTAGCTGTTTTAATCGTTTCAACCATTCTGCTCTTTAGCTGTTCAGACTTTTCTTCTCGCTTGCCAACTAGTTTCCAAACACTCTAAAAAAAAACAATTGTTGTGACAGCAGGCTCAATATGCTGACATATATATTTAATCAATGTTTAATTTATACTTTTTCAAACTAGTCAAGCTACTTTCTGATCTCTCCAACTGTAGAGGTAGTGTCCCTGGTTGGGAATCATACTATTTTGATGCTTCATATTAGCTTGTTTTCTCTTTCACTACAGAGGAGGACTTCATGTTTAAAGTGCATCACAGCGCCCTGCTGTTTGTGCTGTTTGTGCTGTAAAGCAGCAGAAAGGAAAACTACTGGCACACAGTCCACAACATATGGAGCCTGTCAATCTAGTTGGATATGGTCTCATTTGTTTACAGTAATGACCAACATTAACATCTGCTTCAAAATGAACAGGGAAATCGTTTCTTTTGGCTAAAACGCAATAAGTAGTAATTTTATTAGTAATAACATCAGTAAACCAACGTCCTGCACTGGCACTTTAGATTTCATGTGCACACACAAACACACAAACACAGAGCGGCTTGCATACCGTAGTGTGGCAGGTGTTCAGTGGGGATGACTATTAGCTGTCCAGACTGTGGGTCCCTGGCAAACTGGTAGGGAGGAGGCATGGAGCCTGGCAGAGACGGAGGGTAGCCTGGGGGGAGGGTCTGGTGGAGTGAGGAAGGACCCAGGCCTGAATGGTAGAGAAGGGGGAAGAAAGAGTGTGAAAAATGTTTCAGACAGAGATAAAGAAAAAAAAAATGTTCCCAGCTACGTTAAAACAAACATTAACTCAGCATCGTTCTTCAGCCAGTATTTATACCCGTGTTAGAGCCAAAATACACTTACACCCGTAAGCACACTCTGATTTAGCTGCTTTTGACTGATTTTGTTTTTTTGCCCTCTGTGTCTAGACAGAACTGGGCCCTTGGGGAGCTCCACATGTGTGTGTTTCCATATTTTCAGATGTTGTGTGTCCAGCTATGTGCAAACCCACATAAGTATGTGTGTGTATGCGTGTCTTGATGTTGTTATTTCTGGACAGCGAGCGTTGGAGGAGCAGGAATGTCCTGCAAAGATCAGGAATGTCTGTGGAACTTGACCCCTGGAGGCTGCTGCTGGCCGAGCCACTGGACAGACACACAGCGCCTCCCTTTTTCTGCTACACCAATCACAACAGGCTACACAGGCCTGTGTAGAATTTTGCAAGCACGTCATGTTCTGGTGTTGAACTGATTTAGACCCTTTAGTGTTTAGCACCAGGTTGAATAACGCGGCTGGCAGAGAGTAAGGAATAAATGCTGACTGAAAAGGGCAAGAGCTGCTTGTACTACTGCAATACTAATACAGACATGGACGGTCATTTTTATAAGTTGTAAAAATCTCAAAAATCACTAAATACACATCTGATTTCAGCCACTATACAGAACTGTCACAAGGAATGTTAAGTGCAATTTTGGGAACAACCAAACATGTGCTGGCAGCAGCTAGCAAGTGTCTCCAGTCACGTGTGCGTCCACATACTGTATGGGGAGCTGGAGAGCCAGACTGGTGGGGCTCCGGGTCGGGGCATCCAGGGGTGAGAGGTCAGGGTTGAGGGATCGGGAGGCCATCGTCCCGCCCCTGCCAGGGCAGCTCCTCCAGTCACCATAAGGTTGGGGGTCATGAGGCTGGGGGTCAGGCCGCTAGACAGCGGGGCAGGGTGCATCTGAGTAAACTCCGCCAGCTCCTTGGACTCTCTGGAAACAAGACACAGCTAGATTTAATTCAGTGTGTTTACAAGGACATTTTATGAGCAATAAAACTTATATTCATCTATATTTTAAAACAGAGCGCACATTGTCCATTTTCACAGTTAACATCTATCAACAACATGTTTTTTTTCAATTGCCACCCATTCAGGTTTAGGTTTTGGTTCAGCCACACCCTCACCTGAGCACTTTCTCCTGCTCACGCTCCAGCCGGCCTGCCAGCAGACGGTCGTCATGGTGTCGACCGCGGTCCTCCACTCGCTCCTCATCTATGACGGGTTCAGGAACAGATAGAGATGTTTATTAGCTGCATCACTGAGGCTCCGTGTGTGCTTACACTCTGAGCCTACATGATATTTACATTAAAGCAGTGCTTCACCCCAAGAATGACCATTTGCATTCCATGAAGAAAAACTACAGCTTCTTACCAATCAACAAACTTTTTCTTTTTAGTTTTAGTATAAACTGCAGCTGTCCCTACAAAGTTACTGTTGCATGCTGTGTATATAATTGGGACACTACTTCATCATCATCATCATCATGGCACGTTAAACTTCGACCCTCCAGCTCATGCCGTGCCGTGCAGACGACTGTGGCTGAGAATCAAGCAGGAAGGCCTGACAAGAGAAGCCAACGCTGAACAGCCTTAAACCTGCATTATTTCTAATGGCCTCTTAAAAATGTATGGTTCAGTCTTCGGTTGGACAAAAAGACTCTCTGGTATTTTTTCTATTCTGATTTTGACACTATGTAATGGGACATATATACTACAAACTTTTGTTGGTACTGGAAGGCCATTTTTGCATGCTTCTGCACTAAACGAAGAATCCAAAACTTAAAAAAAACCATGTGAATTATCATCTGAGTCTCCTTTACCCAAAACCTTAGGTATATAAACCAGTGTTGTGATATGGTTTGCTGTTGTTAAACATGGGCT
Organism: Serranus cabrilla; assembly: GCA_903364295.1. NCBI lineage: Eukaryota > Metazoa > Chordata > Actinopteri > Perciformes > Serranidae > Serranus > Serranus cabrilla. The sequence continues at coordinate 761,879 of CAFUXE010000276.1, read as the reverse complement.
TATTTATTTCAAGAGTTTCTGGATTCTTTGATCACTGTGGAGGTTTGTTGTCTTCACAAATCAACCTAACAGGGCTGAGTAACTGATGTGTAAATGACCATTTCGGGGTTGAAATATTCCCTTAAAAACAAGACAATTAGCTGCAAAAGAGGACCCACAGGATGGGTGAGAGGTAAGAGGAAGCAATAATGTGGTGAGAAGTAAAAGAGGAAAGTGGGTGACAGCAGAGGAGAGAGGGGAAGAAGACAAGGTGACACTGGCTATATAATGATGACAAGACACGGCATGTCAAAACGAGAGGAGAAGCTAAAAATACAATGTTGGGCCGCAGCCTGAACACAATGAGCGTGTGCACACATACTGTACAAACTCGCACACACGAGTGGAGTGACAGCTCTCACTCTGAGTGTCAGCTCTTATCAGTTATTAGTCTAGTGCCACAGGAGACGTGTGAACATACCACTACTGCCTCACACACACACACACACAGCCTTAAACCCATGGTGCTTACTATGAGGGCCAACGGCAAAAGACAGAGATGGAGAGTAAAAAAAAAAAGAGAAGAGGAAAGCAGAAGCACTCAACCAAGCAGTCCAGAATAAACATGAGGCTCTCCTCCTCGCACTCTTTCCCGTTAACCCTTTTCCATCTCATCGACGCTGACTGAAGGTCCCCGAGCAGCAGAAAGGTTTTATACGAGTGTGCTGAACCCTTCAGTTCTGCTCTAAAAGTGTGTGCATGTGTGTGTGTGTGCAGCCCGTAAAGGGACATGGGACTTTAACAATCCCTGACATGCTCCGAGGAAAGGTTTCAAGACTGTTACCAAGGTTACAGGGAGCCTGTCCCACATGCTATCCTCTCTGCATCAGAAAGGCAGCGATTAGCGCCGCACGCCCCCTCTCTCTCTCTCTCTCTCTCCCCCGTTCCTCCACCTCACACTCTCTTTTCACTTCTTTACTTCCTGTTATACCTCTCTCTTCCCGTCTATCAAGCTATCGATCTGCGTCCGTCTGTCCATCTCTTATCATTAGCCAATCCTTCTCCTCCATCTCCCCGCTCATTCATCCATCCATCTATTTGTGTTCTCTGCGTAAATCCTGTGCTGTTTATTTAGAGCTCTTCTCAGCGCGAGGGACTGATGCTATTAGACCAATCACTCCGCTCGAGCAAGGAAATGAATAAACGCCCCCAACCGGCGTGCACACACACAAAAACACAAACATCTCACGCGCTTTCTCATATACACTCGCAGTCCGTCACTCTCAAGACTGATCCATTGCTTAGCAACGCACCCGTGGTCTTATTGTAATTCAAGGCTTGTTTGTAGCTTTTAGCAGCACTCTGTAATGACATGTTTAATGCAGAGAGGGTGGTGGTGGTGGTGGTGGGGTGGCGGGGCTGAAGAAAAGAGTGGAGAAAGAGCAAGGGGGCCTGAGGTGGGACAAGGAGGGAGTGCCGCTACAAAAGGCCTTCTCAGAGAGGAAGGAAGGGTGGGGAAGGAGAGAGACATTCAGCGAAATGAAAAGAGCAAGAGACGGAGAGAGGGAGAGCTGTGGGAGGACAGAAAGAGCACGGAGCCGAGCGAGAAACAGAAACAAGGAGAAAGACAGCGAGATGGAGAGGGAGCACTGTAGCTGAATGACCTTGACGTACAAGAATAGAGCGCTGTATGGCAGGAATTGCTATGCAGCACAGAGAGACTACAGACTCGCCAAAAAGAGCCTTTCAACAACACACATCCCATGACATAATTAGTAATTTGGGGAGGGGGGAGGGGTGCGCTTCCACCAATCGCGTCTCACGCATGAGCACGGCAAAGTCAAACAGGAGCTGAGGAAACATGACTTTAATCCGAAAGAAAATGAATCCTCCATTATTCATGGGAAGCGAAATGAGGAATCATTTGCTCTTGGTTCATTTAGCTGAGGGGATCCATGTTCCCTGCAGTGCCGCTCTGAGAGGAGGCGCGGCGGAGAGAGAGAGTTGAAAGCAAAAGCAGGAGGAAATACATTAGAAAAGTGTTTCTAATAAATTAAGTGTACTTGATTTAACTCGCCGGAAACTATCAAATAGAAAATGACTTGTGTGATTGAGTGAGTGTCACCGCGTGAGTCCTGCAGACTTTTATCCAATAAAAATACACAAGCTGAGATTATTCATTTTCATCATTCACATGCTAGAAAACAAGATTGTACTAGAGGGTACCTGGAGCTTTTTTTTAAGTCAAATTCAAGCACTTTTCAAGTGTTTTCGAGGCATTTTCAAGCTTTTCCAGCAACCAAACAGGTCTGGGATATTACGTGTTCATATACAGTACAGAGCTGCAACTATTAGTTGACTAAGAAGGAGGAAGACATATCTCTAGGTCCTTACAGGTTTTTAAGAGTAAAATTCAAGCACTTTCAAGGTACCTAAAACAAAGCTGTCCAGACACTCAAAGCAACTGTGTATCTGAAACACCAAATTATGAGGAAAATCAAGCATTTTTCAAAAACCATATTCAAATTAAAGTATATTCCAAACCTTAAAAACTTTAGTCAAAATAAAATGACTTTCAAAACTTTCTACTGACTAATTTCCATGCAAAGAAAAGTTATTCAGCATGAAAAAAGCATAAAAACGGAGCTCAGCTCTGACCTAAACAACCGATTAGTCGATTAATCAGCTACGAGGGAAGCAGCCTGAGAAAACAACACATTAAAGTTTTTATGTTTTCAAGGATTCCCAGCACCCAAAGGCTCCCTGCACGCCACAGGAAGAGAAGTGTTGAAAGTGTGTAGCAGTAGAGCAGTGATGCGGTGGGTTTTCGGGGTTTCTTACATAAAAGACTTCATTACCTTTAATAGCAGTTTGCAGCAGAGTCCTCTGTGTGTCGGAGGCTCCGCTGCTCTGTTTGCTGGAGCTGCCGCTGTCTCTCTGCCGGGCCACGGCTACAGCAATACCAACCGGAGGGTGGCGCACCTCTCCTTCCCCCTCCCGGCCAAACGAGCGGGCGCTGTCCGGCCGCTCCTGCTCCCTCTTCAGCTGGGGAGGAACCCTCAACGCCCCGGATCCACCTGATCCCACTGAGACCCTCTCTCTCTCTCTCTCCCTCTCTCTTTCCCGCTCTCGATCCTTTTCCCTCTCTCGTTCTCGCTCTCTTTCTTTCTCCCTCTCCCTCTCTCTTTCTTCCATCCCGACGTTAGCCAGACCCCCGAAGGGTCCTCGGCCATCTGCGGCGTGCCTGGAGGACCCGGGACCTTCAGCGGCAAAGTTTCCGCTGTATTTAATCAGGCTCTGCATGGCGGAAACCTCGTTGGGATCAGACGCTGCTGCCCCGCCTCGCTCTCCTCCCAGTGACCCTCCAGGTCGGTAGAGCGCCGACGGGTCCAGGTAGCGTCTCTGACTCCCCTCGTCCCCTGCACGCCCGTGCCCGTGTTGTGAGGGGTGTGTTTGGGGGGAATGGCTGTGGGTGGAGTGTGGGTTGTTGCCGGGCCGGTGGGCTGTGTGAGGGGAATGGGACATTTGTGTGTGTGTCGGCTGGCTGTGGGGGGAGGAGAGTGTGTGTCCGTGCTGAGCTGCCAGGGCAGCCATGTGACTCGTGGCGTAGTTCGCTAACGGGCTGATGGTATTCCACTTAGGCTCCGCCCCCGCCCGCTCTATCCCCAACCGGATTGAGTGTTTAGAGATGTCCCTGGTTTCCGGGCTGAACCTTGATTGACTGGAGGAGTAAGAGGCGTCCTGGCCTCGTTTTCCAATGGAACCATTGGAACAAATGACAGAACCTTCCTCTCTTTGATTGCCTGAATCGCCAGACTGGGAGAGACGAGGATGCTCCAAGAGGCTCCTCTCAGGAAACCTGTAGCTCTCCCTCTCCCTGTTTCTCTCCCGTTCGCGCTCTCTGTCTCTGTCGCGCTCCCGTTCTCTGTCTCGCTCTCGTTCCCGATCCCGATCCCTGTCGCGCTCTCTATCGCGTTCCCGTTCTCTGTCTCTGTGTTTGTCGGCATGCTTGTCGCGGGCCTGCGAGGCGATCTGGATGGGCCCGACCCGCTCATCGTAAACCTCCACAGAAGGCACATATGTCGGTGCGCTGACCCGCTGCTCCCTCACAGACTCTCTGGGTGTGGAGGGGTGAGGCGGGCCGGGGGCCGAGGGCTGAAGCGCAGGAGGAAGGTTGTAGGAGATGTGGAGGGTGCCAGCTGACGTGGCCACAGAGTCATTCCTCCTTTGTCTGTCTGAGTGAGAGTTTGAGTTATTAGAGTTATGGTTGTGGTGGTGGGGTCGAGAGCCGCCGTCTTCGTCTCGACCCCCTCTGTCTGTGTCTGGGCCGTGAAACCTCCCGCCGCCGCCTGAAGGGAAGGAGTGCTGCGGGGGCGACCGCCTGGATCTGGGCTCTACTGTGGACGGCTGGGAGTGGGACTTCTGCTGATGGGCGTGAGGATGGAAGGGCCAGCTGTCTCTGTCCGTGTCCCGCTCCCGTTCTTTCTCTCGCTCCCGGTCGCCGCTCCTCGCCCTGCGGTCCTCCTCGCTCCTCCCGTCCTGCGTCAGGTCCACCACACTGAGCGGCCTCTGCTCCTCTCTCGACCGCTCCCGCTCCCTCTCCGCGCGGTAAGGCCGCTCCCTGCCTCCATCCCGGGACGTCCTCTGAGGGGGTGTGGAGCTGGACGGGGCGTTCGGAGGAGCGGATGGAGGGTGGAGGGGCAACTGGCTCAGGGAGGCCGGCAGGTAAAATCCCTCTGATGACACAAAACAGAAAAGTTTAAAAACACACACCGACTGCATGAACACAAAGCTCTGAAACAGATGCAAAACAGCAGCACACAGGCAGAGCTGAGCAAGGTAAATATTTAAATGTCAACTTGCCAGAAAAATGCAACAGTAACATAAACCTACAGTGGATCTGCTACAGCCAGAAGAAACAGCAGTCAAATTTAATTCAATTTAGCAGGAAGCAAAACCAGTGTTGCAGATTTCTGGCTCCATTCCACAACAAATTACAAGTCTCGCCACTAAATGAAAAGGCTCAACACGAAAACCTTCTTCCACTCATGTATCACAGGATATGAGACGATCTGTACACTACATCCAGCCACTTGTCTCCATGAATGTCTGCTGGTGACGGGGACTGACCTTTATGGGAGTCGTAGAGAGGGTGCTGGGAGAGCGTGGGAGGATCCAGGTGCCCCAGGGACAGGTAGGGGCTGGAGTACAGGCTGCTGGGCAGAGGAGGGTAGCCTGAAGACACACAGACACAGAACATGTCATTACAATGTGGTTTACACATAAACGGAGAGGATTCAGTAACTTATTGTCTGGTTCAGTTGTTGTAAATATTGCGGCTTCCTTGAAATTCTACTGGACATGTGACGCACGAGTCTTCTGTGGTTATAAAACAAACTGAATATCACCTCCGGGGTTCCCACACGTTTTCTTTGACAACATTTCCAGGCTCGTTGGTTCCCTACCCTCTAACTTCCTGCTCTACTTTCAGTGCAGTGTAAACAAAACCAAGGTGTGTAATGGCACTTGGAGTGACTATTGCTCAATTTGCTTTTCATCTCAAAAATGTAGTTCAACTGAAAAGTGGGACATCGATATTATCATTCAAATATATCTGATCAAAACAGGGAAAACATGTAGGGAGACAGAAAACAGGAAGAAAACTAAAAATAAAAGAAGCATATGTGACAGTTAATACAATATAACTGTCTCACATTCACCATTATGTTACATTATGAGGAACTCTATCAGGATTTTTATAACAACTTATTTCACAATACAAGGGAAATTCCATGACTTGTCCAGAACTTTCCGGGAAGTTTCCAGTACTATGACGTTCCCCGGCCTGGACAACAAGTGTTTACATCACCGTGATCAATAATGAAACTGTCTTTCATTCAGCCCTGCTTGCTTACAGCCACCTGAAATTAATGAGTGACTTTAACATGACTATAAACTGTGGATGATACAACAATCCTGCAATAAATCCAGCTGTCATAAAAGATTTCGTTTAAACTGTTTCGGAGAGAGAATCAACATCACGTAACGTTTGGAGGCTGCAGTTGGACTTTCAGCTCTAAATTGGACTTCAAATCAGATTAAACTTTGTGTACCAACTCCTGTTTTGAATGAGAAGGTTACAGTCAACGCCACGATCAACCTGCATCCATTTGTTCATGAGTTGAGCTTAATATTGACGTTGGGCGAGAGAGTCTGCCTGACAGCCAGCTGCTGCTCTCAGAGACCAGGTCTTAATATAGACAAAGCCTCGCGCCTGCTGTAATGCTCTGGATGTCTGTGTTGGGACTGAGCTGGCTGCGACTCTGACGCTGGCTGGTGTCACCACATGTGACGAAAAAAAAAAAAAAGAAAAAGGAAAAGACTGCCACCCAGAGAGGGTGAGACATTCCCTGTTCCCACACTCCGGCCTCTCCGAGAAATATCAAAGACGCCGCTGTCGTTCCAGCACCAAGTGCCGGGCAGCAGAACCGTAGTATAAATCTGTCTCCTCCACTCTGAGGCGCAGAAATGGAGAAGCAAGAGGAGGCGGGTGGAGGGTGTGAGTGGTTAGAGGAAGGCAGAGGGAGACAGAAATATAAGAGGAATGATGTGACGGGACTGAAGGCATGCGGGATAAGTTTCCTGCAAAGCTTCCTTTAACCACAGCTAACAGCTAACCTTGATCTCTAACAGCTTTGATACGGGGTTCCTGTGCGGCGACGGTGCATCCCGGGCATATCCAAAGTCTGCCTCTTAGCTGCTGCCCGGAAACCTCTCCAGCTTTTAGTAACTTTTAACTGCTATTAAAGCCGGCCACCACGTTTTAAGAATCTCTCTTAGGCCGTGAAGGATTCTCCTCATATCGGAGCAAAGCGATGCTAAGGCTCCTTTAGCCAGCAGGAGCTTTTAGCTTCTTTAGCTTCAGCCTCAATTCAGCCTAAACTTCAAGTTGAGCGTCAAAAGTCCATCCGTCCTTAATCCCTCCTTCTCCAGCTGAATATAAAGTCTAACAGGATGTCCTGGCTCTGTGCAGATGGGCCAGTGATCAACTTCTGTATTTAAAAATACAATTTTAAGGGATAAGCCTTTAGATTATCATAAGATCAAACATGTTTTCAACTGATCCATTTATGTTTAACATGTTTTCTGCATTCAGCCATTTAATGTATTTACATTCTGTAATCATCTCTCAGTGAGGTAGTTTTCACTGCTGGTGGCGGAGTCCGCTGTTCCTGCACTGGTGGACTCAGTGTGAGAACATGAGTGGTAAAAAATCTCACATACTGTTTTAGCATCTTTTGTCGAAAGTTGGTAAGGAATTTCTGAAGCAGCCGGTGGCTGAATGCTGGCTAAGGCTTGGAAATATGCTAAAATTACATCGAGACAGGGAAAAAAGCCCAGTTATGTCCGACAACAACTTATCCAACTAGCTAATTAAACACTTGAATTTCATGTCCACAGCTCTCTGCCAGGCTGCTAACTAAAGTTAGCTACAGTCAGCTGTTGCTTGGGACTCGACTTTCAGGATATCCAACATGGTGCAGTCTTCATTGTTTAGATACATTTGCGTTACAGGTGTTCTAATTTTGTACAATTTTGAAATGTTGCATTAAAAAATAGAGGAATTAGGGACGTTTCCATCAACTGGTTTAGAGCAAACAAACAAAGCTGCAGACACAGTGTAATGTGTTGCTAAGTCACTTAGTAGAACAGTGGAAGAAGAGATCGCTCAAGAGAGAAAAAACAACAAAAAAGAAGAGGTTGCTAATCAACAACTTTGCTGTTTGGTGTTTCCAACGAGTATTTCTCATGCAAATTATTAAAATACGTACTGAAATTTGTGACTACTGTGACTTCAACAAGCTGCAGCAGCAAATGTGGCACTTCACATTTTAAGTGAACTGGTACCAACATCAGTCGGTACCCTAAAATAACTGAATTTCTACCCACTCCGAGTCTGAACGTAGCAGAATGCTCCCACCAGAAGTGTAAAAACACAAATTTGCCATTTTATGGGGGGGGGAGATTATGTGCCGGACTATTCTTGGCTCTGAGCGGTTGCCAGGGAACCAGCTAAGAGTCCAACAAGTTACTGCTCAGTCTATTGCCTATAATCATAACTGCCGCCTGGCTGAACGTCCCTGAATCGAAGACGGAGACCTCCAAACAGAATCTTAAAAAACGAATTCACACAATCTGATTTGCTGTGTTGGGAAGCACGGGAAGAAATCTGTGTCACACAGGCGATGCAATCAGTTTTAAATGAACCCTAAATAGAATCCGTTCGTCCTTCTCCCTTTACCTTGGCAAAACGCACTGCGGGATACGCTCCCTCCTATCTGACCTTCTACTCCAGTGAGATTTGATAAGGAGACACAAAAGGACAGGAGGGAATGAGGAGGGAAGAGAGATTCAATCACTTACTGAACAGGCCTTAAGACGAGCAGGGAGACAGAGAGGTCCGTGGAGAGGACAGAAACACACACAGATATATATACCTTACTAAAACTGTGTTCACCAGCTAGGTCAGGAGAGAGATGTTGGAGGAAAGTGGGGCAGGAGAGCTACAGAGAGAGACAGACAGAGACAAAGTGCACACTGGACAGGAAGCTCAGAAAAAGAACAAGAGAGGAAGATGGATTACAGTAACACATGACAGGCGAAAGTAAGAGACAGGTGGAGGACGGAGGAAACCAGACGCATATAGGACAGAGCTGGGAGCGCAGCTAGCAGCACAGAGACAGAACTGGAACAGGATCCCACTGGTGTACGCAACGAGAAACAGGGGAAGGAGCCTCCTGGGCTTTGGACCGGCTGGGAGACAAGTCATGAAAATATAATGTGTCTTTAAGAATCTCAAGTCTCCGCTGACACAGAAAAGGAGGAGAGAAATGCAAATGTTTGCGGAGGCGAGTGGTGATTTACCTTCGTGAGCGTGCGACGCCCAGAGCTGAGCCATCTGCAGACCGCTGGGATTGGCCGATCTGAACGTTGGGTCAGAGGTCAGGGGGGAGGGGCCGGGGTAACCTGACAGGAAGGGACTGGAGCCCGCCGGGAAGGCATCGCCTAGGAAAGAAGGAAGACTGTCAGTCACCCTCGCAACCACGAGAACCAAACTAATAAATGACGATTGATTTATAGCGTACATGCTGTCACTTGTTTCTGGGCGTGTGTGGTGCACAATCGATGCTACTGTGCTGAAGCAGTCTGTTGTAATCATATTATTACTGAGCCACCATGCACTCTGCTTTCACAGGACACACCACAGACAGACTGCGCTCCGAAGAAAGGGACACTTAATGTGACCACCAGCTGAAAACCACAACGGTCACAGCAGGAGTTCGTACAAACACTTGGATCAGAGTGACACAGTCACTGAGTGACGGATCACATCTGACACTGTGCAGGAATTTACCTTCACAGAATCATTATCACCCCCTAATAACACTGAAAAACGAAATATTCTCAAAAATAAATTCACGATTTTCTTGTTTATTTTGTCTATGACATGTCAAAAAACAATTATAACTTCCCAGAGCCCAAAGTTACACCTTCAATTAAATGTTTGAAACCTAAAAGTGTTCAGTTGATGTGTGACAGAGTCAGCAAATCAACCCATTCCAAAAGTTCATTTTTCTGACAAATACATGTGTATAAAGGGTGTAAATGTCATTTAGTTTTTGATTTAGTTATTAATATCACTGTTTTAATTTTGCAGATACCTCTATGTTATATTATACCATCTGCATTGCTTCTTATGATCTTATACTGTCTGTTTATTGCTGTTTGTATGCTGCTGTAACACAACAATTTCCCTTACAGCATTAATAAAGTATCTATCTTTCTTTCTATCAGAGTACATTTAAAAAGCTGTAAGTTGCTTTTGTGTGTCGATTGTTTGTTTATTGTGTAAGAAGCTTTTATCCCTTAACAGCGTGTTTCTACTACTCAAAGTTTTTGTTCCCCTAAAAGTGTCTAGTTCACTGTTCAATTGTCTTAAAAAATAAGAGTCAGGTATTAATTCGTTTTTTTACGTTTAGTACATTTTGCTTTATGCCTGTTTTTTGTTACCCAAAATTAGCATCCCAATTAATGTGAATTAAGGATGCACTTTACCAACAAAGTTAGCTAGCTAGCTCTTGAGTTAGCTGTAACTAGCGTGAACTTACTGCTCCACACTCTGATCCAAATACGGTCACATCTGGCTCTAAAAATGACAAAACACCAAACTTGAGTAGTTTAAACAGTGAACGACAGACCAGTTATTGATGCCACTGTGGCTTTATCCAGTTCTTTTATACACTCAATGATTGATTTCCCTAGAATTACTACTTTCAAACCATTTTCTGATCAAAAAATGTAGTTATCGTTCCAGCTCTTCCAGTTAGTCTGTGATTCAGTCACACAGACGATAGAATGATTGAGTATTTGCTCTGCACAAACAAATGTTTAAACCTAATATCCCCACAGACTGCTGCGTGCTGTGCAGTGGATTCAGGAGTGAGGGTTGGTTGGTATGAACTTTTCTTATGATGATAAAAAGACGCCACCAGCCCAGAGTTTCATCCTGATCCTGATGATGTAGAAACCTGCACCATAAGCAGCCTGACCGCCGCTCCATCCTGCTGGCTGTGATGAGTGTACACATGCACTTTACTGGAAGTATGTTGATGTCACACACACTTCCGCAGTAAACCCATCTCCATCAGTGCAGCATCGACAGAATAAATCCTCGTAAAACATTTCATATCTAATGATTCCGTTATCGATTGTTTTTCTTCCACTCCGCCTCCTGCATGTGTGACCATCAGTAAACTTTGAACCTTTGAACCATCACTGCCTCTTCCAATCACAACCTGCTAAGAGCTGAGGAAGCTCCCCC
>CAFUXE010000276.1:734996-750564 GCA_903364295.1 Serranus cabrilla | reverse complement strand
GCAAAAACACAGGCACGCACATATACACACAATTACACCAAATACTGGGAACATGCAGACACGCACACACACACACCCTGTGATTAACCTTCAGTTAGTCTCAGTACGTTAACTCTGCTGGAGAACAGCCCCCTCGTTCTGTGTGGAATGCTGAGGAGCAGCACAGCGATGAGGGTTTACCTCCAAAAAGACACAACTTACTGTCTGTTAGTTTAACAAGACATCTATTATTAATCAGGGCAGAGACAGACTCGTGCACAGAACACTGATTATAGGACCACGTTCTTTCCTTCTTTCTGTACTTCACATCGTCCCTGTCCAAAGGAAACCATGCATCTCCATACTTGGTGATACAGTGTTTCTATACATTGACAATATTCATATCTCTGCACCTGTGGGTGCTGGTGACAGAGTCGGGTGGATTTACGGGTTTGCTGGCCTGCAGGACCAAACTGGTTTGATTTTGTGCACTATGTATTCAGTATGAATATATGAAGTATGAACCTGAAAATTATCATATTAGGTCCATCTCATTAAATAAATATTTTAACATAAATGTAAATAGATAAAAGGATGCCTTTTAGTTAGAAAAAAGTAAATAAAATCATTATAAGAAATCTCTAAAAATCATTGTCAAAGACCTGGAAATGTTCTAACTCAGCTCATGATTTAATATTCAAGTGATAAATGCTTTTCAAAGGGCAGTGACAACATTTTATAGTATTAAACTCTCTTTTATGGACGGCAGACGCCAAAGTCAAATATCTCATGACTTTTATTAACTATATACCTGACAAATATGTTTCCTGTCCTTAAAGTGTCATTGTTTCCAGTGTGACTGTAAAAAAAGATCTGTGATCTTTTACTATGCAGCATGTGACATACAGCTTGATTTAACTCCAGTGACTTATGACTATTTTATGTAATTTAATAATGTGAGTTAGAAACTAGAGCCCGACCGATATGCAAGTTTTTAGATTGATGCAGATATTGATTTTAGACGGGAAAATAATCGATAACCGATATGATACAGTAATTTTTTATGTGGATTATGCACCAACTGTCACCACTCTGCAAATGTACCCAGAGAGCTACTTTCTCAAACATAAAACTTTATAAATAATATTTAACATATTTATAATTTTTTACATGATCCAAACAATCTAAATTACACTGAATTCTATGAATGATAACTGGGAAAATAAAGAATAAATAAAGATAAAATAGCTAAATAATCATAATTTCTGTTCAGTTTCAGTCAATTGCTTAATTTAAAAAAAGAATTAAAAAAATAGCTAAATCACGCCAAGTAAAAAAATTTTTTGCATTATATATTATGTAAAAAAGTTTTCATGAAGGCACATATCAGACACAGATACGCCTTTGACCGCATCTGTCGGGCTTAATTATAAACCATTAAATTATGAACCACGTCCTTTCCATCATTCTCCGTGTGTGTGTGTGTCAGGATACGTGCCAACAGTGTATTTCCAACAAATGATTCCCGCCTTTAATCCACTTTCTAATTGTTACCGTGTGTGTGTGTGAGGACTAAAACGCAGTGCACCCCCTCAGTGAACACACAGAACACATTCACCACCACCACCTGTCAGAGATGTTAAGGTCCTGGTAGGTTGTCAGCCGTTTCAAATTCCTTCAGGCCAAACACCAGACACACACACACACACTCTCACACACAATGATGCCCCAATAGAGTACGGATCAATCTCAGCACTGCAGCCGCCTACAGGCCCGTTATCCCCGTGTGCAGCGAGTACACACAGCTACATACACTGCACAGTTCCGCTTCGTGCCAGTGATCAGGAAAAAAAAATACAATCCCAAATTCCCTTTTCCCCTTCCTGAACAGTCCAGGGGAGGAAGAGGAGGGAGGGGCAGGGCGAGGGAAAACATTTGCGCTCCTCGTTCCAGAAACAACATCCAAATGGTAGCTGAGAGGGAAATGTTTCTTTAAATGTTTTGGAAGGACTCTTTCATTACCCCTCTCTCTCTTTTCTCTCAGCCCTTTTCCTTCCTTCCTCTCTCTCCCTTCACAACTCCATCCCGCTTTCCCACCACACACACACACACACAAACACTTTGGCTCCCGCTTCACAAGACAGTTAGTTTGCCATATTGGGATAAACAAGTTGCCAAGAAACACGCTCTCTGACTCCCCAACACGTTCGGAGCCTCCATTTTCAGATCCTCATAAGAAACGTATCTCCATATCACAGAGGAGAAGGCCTGCTGGAGATCAATTCTGATAGAGCTGCAAATCTGACACACACCCGCCCACACGGTGAAAAAAAAATCAGAGGAATCAAACTCGAAAACAAGAGTCTTGATCGCCAATCGATCGAAGATGGACTGAAACACCAGCGAATCCAAAAACGACAATGCTGGATCATGTACAAAAGCTCCTAAAAATACGGGAGAGAAATCTCTGGTATAAATGTCTGCCACAAACACACACACACACACCACAAACACGTACACACACTCTGTGAACCCATCTGTTATCCATCAGTGGTGCTCAGAGCAGGGTTAGCTGGGGGGGGATCTCTATTGATCTCTGGTTTTTATTCGCTGCAAGAAAAACATTCAAACTGTAAAACTCTGCCATGCTGTCCGCCTCTGCCACAGCTAACTGGAACACTGACACTGGTAACCATTAATTCTGACAGGAAAGCAGGAAAAGACACACACACACACACACATACAGGCAAGGAGTGTGCAGGATTTGCATACACGTCTGGCAACAAGTAGAAGTCTTTCTGTGTTCATTGGGAGCTTGTGGTTTGAGAAGTGTGCGTCTGTTAATGATTTCAGAATGTAAGTCTGGTTTTCCTGCCTCCTCGGCTGTTTAGAGGAAACTATTTTGTTTGTGAGTTCAAGCTGAACACAAACTGTTTCTCAACTTCACTTAGAAATGTCTCTGATGTGTGACAAGTTCATGTTCCAACGCTTCAGCCTTCAGTTTGGTGAGAAGCCGCACGGCGATGCGGTTTTACTTTTCTGTTGTTGTTTGTTGATAAAGACATTACACAATACGTTACAGAGGGTGTGTGAGCAAAAACTGACTACAGAAAACAAATGTATGACACGAACACATAGATGTTAGACTTGTATAGGAAGATATCTGGTCACTAACAACACTATTTATAAAAAGGCTTTTTAAACAAGAAGTTAGAAAAAAGGACAAACTGACATATCTAAGGAGAAGATCAGTAATCTTATTGATGCAGCACAGGGACGGCAACACAGATAAACAGAGAGTATAAATAATATTAAGAGCTACATCAATCTAAAAGGACTATACAAAAGACAAAATATAGAAAGTAAAGTGACAGTGATGTGATTAGCCCTCTGAACCCAGATCTAAGATATATGATGTGCTATATCATCGAAAATACTTTTACGCTACGTCACAATCGAACATTTTACCAAAAATCTACCCTTTCCACCAATGAGATCTGTTCAAAAGTATTAAATTCTGTGCTCCCAAGTGGAACTGTGAACCCATAAATTACAAATGAAAAATGTATCAGAACTTGGAGGCTGTTTACACAGACCAGAGAGGAGAGGACAAGAGTTAGTTAGAAAAAGTAGCTAAACCTAGCCTGCTATTATAGCAAGTTTTAACCCATTTACAAGTTAAGTACAGTCTACTAAACTACTATCTGTTGGCTAACTAAAATATAAAAATATCAAACATATTTACTCCAATAACATTTTCTAAACTTCCATAAAAGCCTGAAGTCTCGTCCGTAGTGTTTCCAGTAGAGCTGCACAATTAGGAAAAAACATGTAATTGCGATAATGTTTAACTGATAATAATACACGATTCAAGATATTGGAGGGTTTAATCATTTTTGCATCATTATTCTCATTTTCATGTTGTGATTTTCTGCAGGTATCTGTACCAAACACAGTCAGTAGAACGTTTGTGGGCTGTGAAATCTCTGCTGCAACACAGCACTGAAATATTTTTTCCTAATAAATATTAAGCCTCCTGCGATTTGGAGTCCATATTGAGATTTTAATAAACTGTGCAGCCCTACTTGTTGGTAGTGTGGGCTGCACACGCCATGGAAGATTGCACTGTGCATGTAGAAGAATGTTGCTGGCAAATAATCTGGTCATGTGACTGAAGTGAATGCAGTTCATGTTATTTAATGATCACACTTTTCAGATCATCTTTATTTCCTCTTTCATGTGTTTTCTTTTCTTGCAACTCTCTCATGCAAAACTTGCTCCGACAGTTGGGTGGAAACACACCTCGTGTGTGTGTGTTTGAGTCTCGCTGTGCCGTGCTGTTGCACTCAGAAATCTCCTGTGAAGACGGCAGGTGTTATTCTGACACACACTCGCAACAGGCGCACACACACACACACACAACAATCACGCAGTGTCACACACAGACAGACCGGCGTGCACAGGTGCAAAGAGACACAAATGCGCATACATACAAGAACAAAAGCCAGCTCCATGTACACCTGTAGCACGGGCTGCTCGACTTCTGGCTCCTCATTTATCTTAAAGTTAAGTGGCAGCGCGACATTTCTCAGTGGTAGATAAGAATAAGATTAATAGACTGTTCCTGTGATGTTGGTGCCGGGTACTAACCACAGAGCCAGTGTTTCATTCATTCATTTTAGAGGGTAACGATCAAACAGTAAATCTTCAAAAATACACGGCAGGGGTTAAACCATCCAATGTGAATCTCGTTTTTGGCGGCTCAACAGGCTAAAGCACATACCAGGCAGTTAGACAGTTAAATCTTCCTGACAAGTCAAACCTGCTGTATGTCCTCTACATCATGTCACTACACATTTTAAATCTCAACTATTGGTGCGTTCACGTGTTCCTCAAATTGCACCAAGCTGGGAAGTCGTTCTTTAAACTTCCTGCTCATGAACTTAAACCCAGAACCACATTGCTTTAGCTGACTTATTATGGTGCATGCTCATAAATAACTAACCATTTCTATCAATAACGAACACGATGACCTTAGACATTAGGGTTTGTTTTTTTTACCAATGAAGTCATGAATTGCAGAAAACTTTGGCCATCGACAAAAGAAAATGAGAGAAGACGCTTCTTCTTCTTTTGGGTTTATGGCAGAGTGGACACAGCTGATCAGCCATGTGAGTCAAATGTTCATTATATGTTATTCAGAAAAAGCGTTTACATCTCCTGTTTAGCCCATTAACTGTTTTTTTGGAAAAGACAAAAACACCTCAAGCATGCATAAAAATATTTAACACATATTTTCGAAAGCTTTCAATCTTTTCTCATGCACAGAAATGTGTTGATGGAAACATGACTATTAGAGTAAGGTTTTACAGGCTGTCCATAAAGTCTCTCTATAATTAAAAAATTATTACAAAGCAAATTGATCAGACATCTTAATCAGATTTGTTGTATGTACTCGGTGGTTATCAGAGTTTTTAACCACATTGCATTTGTGTATTTCAGACACCCTGTTGATGAAACAGGTCGTGGTGAATGAACCCCTATAAAAATGGCTCCTCCTCAAGAGAAGGCACAGTGTGTATCATGGTTTATTGAAACAAAATTGGATACTTTCTGTGGGGTTAACTTGAAGATAACTTGTATGGAACAAGGATGCAAACATCACTGACCCAAAGCAAAAGATCACTTCTAATAATGTTGTAATAATTTCCACATATTTGTCTGTTCATTTCCTCTTGTAACACATTTTTTAAGTTATAAAGAGACGTTTTAGACTCCCTGTACATGTATTAACATCTTGATCCAGAAATCTACCTCAGGTCACATGGTAAAAGGTTTCAAAGGGGCCTGGGAAAACATAATTTTGATGCTAAAACAATGACAAAACGTGAAGGTTAGGATTTGAAAACACAACGAACAATACTGGGGAACTACAGAATTATATCAAAATCTTATTATATAATTATTGATTATATTAAGTGATCTACCCTTTGAAGTCTGAACACCTCTTTCTCCAGTGATCAGCAGGCTTGTTGTGCTTACTTCAGCACCTGTTATTAACTCTGTACAGTGGAAAGTTTCCGGGCCAGGCCCCTGTGAGAACGCCTCGGGCAGCCAACCGCAGCATTAAATAATAATGATATATATGATGAATAATAATTTTCACAGTGGAATGTCTGCTTTCTATTCTGACAGCTCTTAAGTGCATTTGAATTTAGACATTTTGTTGACAGGCCTTGCCTGGGAACTTATTTTTCAGATTATTGCGGCACCACATGAATGCGGGGTATGTATGCTGGGAGGGATCTTATAAACCTTATGTAAGGTGACACGTAGAGACTCAACATGCAGCAGAACAGACAGACACAACGCAGTGTGTGACCTTTGTGTGTTGGAGGCTGTTGTTTGACTTAAAGGGAGGGTTCTGGCACAGCCAGCGACTTAGCTAATGCTTTGGGTATTTCGACATGCCACGGCACGCTCGTTTTCTCTCTCTCTCACACACACACAGACACACACACACTGGCCTATCACTCTTGCGCCTGACAGCTGTGTGTGTGCGTCATATGTATGTGTGTGTGTTGTGTCGTTTGTCTGCCTCCGACAGGTTTATTGTAGCAGGGCAGCAGTGCCTTGTGCTTTCTCTTAAGGGGCCTGTTTTCTCTCCTGAAGGATTCAATTAATCTGAGAGGGGACGTGTCCGAGTCACGTCTTCACACACACACACATGCGTGCACAACCACACACACGTAGAGGTCTGTCTTGAATACATATAAACACACACTCACCACATTAATTTTAACGTAAACAGACACACTAACCAAGTGGCGTGGAAGACAAATTGGTATTGGCCAAGACAACCCTGCTCTGCCCTGCGAGCTGCATGAATTATGCTTACATGCATGTGTGTGTGTGTGACTGAGAGAACATTTGAAGGGCTACCACATTTATCTAACAGCGCAGGAATATGTTGTGGTCAGGATAAATCTCTTTCTCAGTGCACAGAGTCCCAGGGGGAAACCCCGGCTCTAACTGCACTAAGCACAATCACATGCTCCCATCCCGTACACAAGACCTCAATCCTCTCATCCACACGCTTCCCCTCACACACAGAACAACAACCTCAGCTCTTATCCCCCGAAAACAAAACACTGCTGTCCACCTTAGGGATTGTGCCCACTTAGCTCTCCTTCTCCATTTGTCTTGAGCTGTTTTCATCTCCATCTATTGACTTCCCTTCTCTGCACTCGCTCCAACACCTACATTTGACTGTGCGTCTCACTCCTATCATCTGCTGCTCCCTGGAGAACACTGGAAATGCGTGTGTGTGTGTGTGTGTGTGAATGAGACAAAGGGTAGAAAAGTTGCTGGTTCAGACGTGTTATCCCTTAAGTCTCTCTGATGAGAGACGCCGCCCTGAACGACATTCTCGCCTCATTTGTTCCAAACTGCTCTCCTGAATGTGCTGCGGTCGTTCCATATGGTTAAAGTAATAATCGAAAACAATGGCCAGTTTATATAACACTCCAGATATTCAACCTACACCCAATTTGTGCATGCTTCTGCAGCTTCTACCGCTCTCGACACCCGGGAAAAAGCAACTGGTGGACAGGGAGGGTGTGTGTTTCCCATGGCTGCAGCTAAACTGTGTTGCTGGTTCAGAAGACATGCACCACTTTATGGGTACAATTCAAACACCTTTCAAGGAAATAAAGCATATTCCTAACCTTGAAACCATAATGATTAAAATTTTGCATTTTCCAAACTTTTAAGACTTTGTTGGAACCTTAGAAATAAGTAACCAACAGGTCAAGAAACAAGAAATAAGATGACACGTGTGATTGCGCGAGGATCTCTGCAAACTGTGGTGCAAAAGAACGCTGATCACAAGGGCTGCAGCTAATGATGAACTACAGATTACTTAATTACAATCAATTATCAATATAGTGGGCTGTTATTTTCCATCTATTGTCTCATCAATTGTTCAAATAGTTGCAGCTTTATTTGGCACAAAAAAATTATTAACAAATGGAAAAAATCTTTAATTAATTAAAACATAGTGCATAGTCTTGATTTTTATACACACTTTACAGACCGGGTTCTAGCGCCTGTCTAAACTCAAAATCAGGCCATTTTTAAGTTGTATTTTCAAGCTTTTCCAGCACCTTACAGCTGTGGTAAATTACACTTTTAATTACATAAACAGCATAATATAAGAGGTGAAACCATCAGTATTTGGTATTTGATAAAATATATAGCAATATTTTATGTGTTTTCCATATCATTTCCACATCTACAGCACTTAACACCCAGGAAAAAGCAACTGGAGCCCCAGGAGTGATGTGTTTTATGTTCCCTACACTGCAGCAACATTTCTATTGGCTTAGAAGAAGAACTGAGAAATAAACTGGTCAAAAACTACAGAAAAAAAGGTCAAATGCTGTTCGATGGCCAGGTGACCTCTGGGAAATGTGGTGCAAAAGAACACTTCAAACCAAAAAATTGCTGCACAAATGGAAAGAAATGGTCAGTTTAGCTGCACAATCACGTGCCTAAACTTGATTCCTCATACGCGCCCTTCAAAAGAAAATAATCTGCAACCTTTAACAGGAATCGCTGCGTCTCTCAGGCAGCAGCGTCTCCGCGGTGCAGCCACATTTCAGCAGGTCCTACCTCTCTGCTCTCGGGTGCCAGGGGGAGGGAAGAGGACAGATGGCCTCAATCTGGTGATGGAGGCTCCGGCAGACCTCCTCTAGACAGAGGACCATTTACAGCCATTTCACATCTATAAACACTGACTCAGACCTTATCGTGTTTAGATGAAAAACCTGTGTGAATGAATGAGAACAGGCACTGCGGGGTT
The DNA here is from genome assembly GCA_903364295.1 of Serranus cabrilla. NCBI lineage: Eukaryota > Metazoa > Chordata > Actinopteri > Perciformes > Serranidae > Serranus > Serranus cabrilla. The sequence goes on along the minus strand of CAFUXE010000276.1, from coordinate 741,722 downwards.
TGCTGATGGAAAATGATGTCTTTACAGAGAGTGTACAGAGAGAGAGAGTACAAGCTGCACAAATGTCAAACTCTTTGCTGCTCCACATTGCATTTAAAACAAATGTTGAGCTGCCACACACACACACGCACACACACATCTGCCAATCTTAAGTTGAGGAAAACAAGGAGACACTGTACTCCGTTAAGTCAGGTGGAAATCCTATTAAAACCAAACTAAAACTGAAAATAAGGGAGACTCCTGGGAAATAAGGGTGTGTTGGCAGCTATAAACAGTCAGCCCTGCTATCAAGAGGTCAGCCAAAAACAACAGCGCAAAACAAATGTCTTGAATTCCATTAAAAACACATGTAAACAAAAACAGTAGCAGGGCGACCTTGGCTCCTCTGATTGCGCAACGGGTCCTTGAGCGCCGCATTCCCCGCTGTTTATTGCAATTAAACGGCAGCATTATGAACATTTGCAATTACCGGGTAATTATCATGTAACAGGGCCATGTAGTGTTATTACAAGCATGGGACCGAGATCTCAATTGGGTTTGGTTAATGTAATGTGTGGGGATTTGATATTGAGGAGCGCCATAAAGCTAAATGACCTGCATCGTACGGTGGTGTGTGTGTTTTAGTGGGTGGAGGCTGTGTAGTGTGCGTAGGGGAGATGAGAGTCAGAGAGTGAGAAGGTCAGTGTGTGGGCTGAATCAAATGTATCCCATTTTAAAGGAGTGTTTAAACTGCCAATCTGGGCTGGAACAGTGGCCGGGTCAATTCCACTTCACAAAAGCCCCCCCTTGGCTTCACATCAAGTTGCTCCACACAAGCAAGTCCGCGCACACACCACAAGCAATTTTCAGCTCGTTTCAGAGCCACGGGAGGGGAAATGGAGGAACATCATCCCAGCTGAAACACGCCGCTGCTACAGAGCAACATTTTGTACAGTAATGGTATTTACGTGGTTTACCGCAAATCTCATCGCTTCACCTGCAAATATTTCTGTGTTGTTCCAAAGCCGCAAAAATCAGCTCAACCAGCGGCAATAAACTGCGCACTGGCACATCTCTTTGCCACGACACACCCATCAATCACCCGAGCGCTCCCTGCTGCGAGTTGATTTCATCTCTGACAGCTTTTTCATGTGCGTGTGCGAGTTTGAGTGTGTGGGCTCTGTCGGTGTGTCAAATTAACGCTTCATCAGAGCCCGTGCCCTGGGAGCGACGCTGCCTCACTTTACTAGACCTCTAGTACCTCGCGCTCCGAGTGACAAGTGCTGCATTGAACCCACGCTCAGTGATAAGGACGGAGGGGGGAACACAACCAAACTGGAATATTATTATCTCCAGGGTTTACCTCTGAAAAGAAACCAGAGAAACTGTAATTGTATCTGTCTGCAGCTAACTGACTTCAGGAGGATGGAAGTAAGTAACTCGATGAGCGCGTTTGTCAGACTTTCCATTTTCCAAAGACACAGCAGACCTATCTTTCCTACATACACATGAAATATGATTTGAACCTCGATGACAGCGCTCTGACTTTCCCCTTCCACTGACCGCAAACCGTATGCAAACATCATGCAATGTTATCTTTTGTTGCATAATGTTATTTTAGGGCTTCCGTTACTAATAGCAGGAGCAGACATCACAGTGCAGGCAGTGAAAGTGAAAAGGAAAGTCTGCAGCTCAGCAGGAATAACAGATGCTGTAGGTGTTCAGGTAATACACGTCTCCATCATTATTTTATGACATTACATGCATTTCCTGGAGACTTACCCTAACCCCTACCCTGACCTTAATCTACAGGGTCTTTAACCTAAAAATGATTTACCTTATGGCAACATTTTGTCCCCACAATGCAGACAGGTCCCCACAGCTTTATGTCCCCACATTGTCAGTAAAACACAAACACCCCCCTGCGCGATGTAAACAAACACATGGAGGTTTGCTTTAAGGCGCATCTGCCTCATTCATGCCACACCTTCTCTTTAAAAGCCAAAAACATCCAGTTTGCACCCAACCTGTGCCCATTCAAGTGCACACACAGAAACACACACACACGCTTGATCCCTCTCCCCTCACAGATTCCTCAACGTACTTTGCAGCAGGGATGTCCAACACAAATGGTACAAATAAAACTGAAGGCAGCATTTGTACTATTTTTTTCCCCAAATGTTCCAGGAGAGTGGCTTTTACTCCAAATACAGCACACAGCCATTCTTTGCTCTCACAACCACTCCAGTAACCCCCCACCCCCCAACAGGGTAAGAGGTGGTCTGTCATCTCTCTGAGGTCCCAACTTTACCACCCCCACTCTCCCAAACACACACACACATACACTGCATCTGCTCTCTCAGCAATGACGGTGTAATGGTCCACATGCAATCCAAGGCCATTGCACCCTGACCTGCATACTGCTGCAACAACACCCACACCACAGCCCTCAACAGCGAGCCCCTGATGGAGCCTTACAACCCTCGCCGCTGTGTGTATTACAAACTGTAATTTTCCGCTAATGCGTTGCCCATTGCAAAGGCTGAGCATCCTGAACACGATCCAACACTTTCACATCTGAAACTTGCTTCATAAACAGCCACACCTCCTTATGAAATCTACATTTCCCACCACAGAACAGCGCAGCGACATCCAAGTGATGACCGCACATGAAGCCACAAACTGTGCGCATTTTTGCGCAGCGTTAATTCAAGTTAATATTTGATTATTTGGGAGGTTTTGCTTTTGGGGCAGTCGCATTACAGAAAGCAAGCAGTCTGACATCATGTACTTACTGTGGTGTGGATGTAGGTTAATGGCCGATGGCAAGAATTTTCCGGAGTGGAGAGGCGGCGGATGACTCGCGCCCAAGTGACCGGGCGAGGGAGGGATCCTCCCGGCTGCTGCTGCTGCTCCGAGTCGGTGAGACTCCATTGCGAGCCCCGCCAACAACGGAGGTGGTACATGGACGGATCGGGGAGGTCCAAAATCTCTGCCATCCATTATCCACAGTGGGGAAAGTTGTGAAAAGAAATAGTCCGTTCGGATAGGCCCCCTATTCCGAAAAAGCCAATTCTGGCTATAATAATGTCTTTAGTTTTCCAGGCGATTCGGGCTCCTTTTCAGCCATCCTGCTGACCTATAAAATGCAACAAGAAAACATCCGCTTGGTACATAATCTAAGGACACATTAAACAAACTGTTGAGAAGTGGTAGTTTTAGGATTTCTCCTCTTTCCAGCGAACAGGCGGTGCATATGTGCAATGACGCAGTTTGGAAAACCACTTCAAAAACTAACCGTAGAATAAGCTGGTCGACAAAAAGAGCACATGAGTTGCTCCTGGTGTATCTGATCTGCACGGCTAAATACAGCTTTAACTTATATCTACAATATTATGGTCTAATGTTTGAGCGGACTAGCAGCGCTACTCCACCCCCACTGCACTGCACACCGAGCGGGCAGGCAGCATGCAGCCGCTCCGGGGCTCCGCTTCCCAGGGAAACACAGCCAGGAGAGGGGCGGCCGTGCAGCTGCTCTGCCCGGCCATGAAAAACACCCGGAGATCATGCGGTGGAATCGCATACGGTCACATTTTAACAGCCTATTCTACCTTTTCCGATTACCCAGCTGTTTCCTAAACCGTAAACCAGCAATGTAGGCTATGGGCCGAGTCGCCCTGTAAACCAATACACCATAAATACTGGAGGCGCATCAAATATAAATTTCAAACGGGTTAAAAATAAATAAGGTTGCAAAAGCCTGCATCATTAATCAGCGGGGTTAGCGGTGTTTTGTTGCCCACAGATGCGAATTTAGTCCGGGCTACTTCGCGTTTGGACATGATGGGTGCTGCCCATGGACAGAAATCAAACCTGTATAAGACTTCAGTCCACTGTTTAAAAACTAAAACCTCTTTTGATTCCCACGTTATCTAAGGTCTGCCTGCTGGACCTTAGTTTGAACTAGTATTATGATATAATACCGTAATTCACATGATGATTCCGCGGATATTCAGGTTAATCAGCACCGACCCGAGCAATGCGTCTTGAATTTGTTAAAAGGTCGATGTTAATCGTTTTGTAAAACACACGATAAAGTGCAATATTCGCAGAAATCTATATCTGTGATATAAAAAAAACACAAAAACTTAATAAAAGTTACTTTCGGGAGAACAACAACAAGCAAATGCGACTTTATCCGAAGGCAAAGAGGGAAGATTCATTTGGTGCCTCGTGTGGACCCATTTTCTTTTACATATCGAGTGAAAATAACAACATAACTAACACTGTAAATTATATGAATTACATAAAACAAGGCGAAAGTCGAGATAACCTTCAAAGGCTGCAAGCAAACACATCACAGCAACGACTCGTGATATCCAGGCGGGCGGGATCTGAAGAATGGCTCGTTCAGAAATCACAATAAACCTTTTTTGCCCTGAGATAAACACAAAGGACACTAATTTAGCCTCTTAGCCCTGTGAAATACACAAGGGAGGTTAGTGTAAGACTGTGTCCGTCTCCGTTGAGGTCCATGCGGCACGGCAGCGGAGGAGCACGGCATTTCAGCCACGTTTCAAACTTTTCACGGTTCCATTAACGACACAAAACTTTCTCGGCGGAAACGTATCGAAAGTGGGATTTTCACAGAGAGAAAAGTCACCTAAAAATCCAAAATGTCGTATGCAAAAAAAACCTCCGCGCCCTTTTCACTCACATTTTCTAGCCTAAATTATGTTTTAAAAACACCGAGACACTTAAGCTGGCGAGAAGAAAAACCAAACATGAGGAAAAAAACATGCCGACCGCTTACTTGAATGTGGAAAAGCTGTAGGGAAGGAGCTAAAAAAAATGCAAACGTATCTCAAAATCCTTCCAGGTTGCTGGGAGAACTGGAGTAGTCCATTACAGGCTCGTCCGAAGGTAAACTGGGGGATAACTGGGGGGAGAGAGAGCCCCTGACGCGTCCGTAAACTCCTCAGCAATGAAACACAGCATTGTTTTTGCAAGCCCCGCCCCTCCCCCCTCGCTGCCACCCAACCCCAGACCAGCCCAGTACGTCTCACACAGCTGCCTTCTGATTGGCTGCACCGAGTGTCAATCAAAGTCCCTAGTGTAAAAAAAATAAAAACCACTCTGGCCGCTCGCCAACACTATAAAACCAATTATGGAGCAAAGAGGTTGAGCCGTTTCAAGGTCCCCTCTTCCTTCAAGACTGAGTGATCAAAACAAGCAGTGGGTTGCTTTTTTTTAGCGGTGGTGGGGGCCAGTTTTAAGGCGACCCCCCCCTCCCCACCCATTTACACGCTAATTATAATAGACGCTCAAAGATTGGGAAGCGGAAAGTATGGGGGCGTTATACCCTTAAAAATACCGCACTTGTTTTTAATGTAGTGTGGGCCGCAGTTTACTTCTCCTCTCTAGGAAGCAGTGCATAATTACTCAATAAATAACTTTTCCATTACAGCCCTGTTCTCCTCCAGAATAAAAGACATGCGCCTGGATGCAAACATCCAAAATCTGAGATAACAATCTCACATTTTCTAAAGGCCGCTCAATTAATTATGATTGAATTATTCAATTTCATTCCACAGACCGCAATTTGGGCGTTGTTTTCCCAAGACAACCCGTAACAGGCCAGTCATTATGGATACAGCCTACAGTTTGGTTATGGGAAAATAGAAAAGTGAAGGTGTTACAAGCCAATAACATTTAGCACAAACATTAGGGCATGTTCCTGCACGTCCGAGGCTGCCATGAAAGCTGAAAAGAAGTCTGTACGGTCCTAATAGCCTTAATTTCTTTTACTTCAGTCCCATACAAGGGAGCTTTAATGGCACAGGCAACATTACATTTACATTTCAGAACAATTGTGAAATAATAATAATAATAACAGTAATAAGAAAAGGGCTACATCTTTTCATGATTGGTTGGTGGACCAAGATATTTTTAGTCTATTAGTCATTCATATCTTTTTTCACATGTAATGACGTATTTCCAACAAATGTATGAGCACATCTCTATTTTTAAGTGGTGCTCTTGGATGATTCTTTGTGGAGAAACCAGATCTTTGGATTCAATCGACTCATTGATAAGTCGTTATGAGACTAAGAATTGCTTTTGTCAAGGACATCCCTAGCACCATTAAGTTTGTTAAGAAGACCCTGTAGGATACTTCATGTAATAATCTTTATCCCACCAATTGCTTTTTATGTATTAATTAATGTTAGCCATCATTCAGCACTACAGGCTAGTGGGTCTGAAGGCAAATTTCACAGGCCATAGACATCCAGGAACTGTATTGTGTCAGCCAGGAACTAGACTTAACGTTATTGTCGCCTTCATGGCCGCTATATTTGTTGTTCCCCTCACTACTTCTCAGCCAGGAATAATTCAGTATGCAAATGCACATAACAGGCTGTGTGGTTGAAGCAACGCTGAATGTGTCCTTGTGTATAATCTGCCAGTCTTAGCGGGGACACACACGGATTTGCATTAGAAGAGGAGAAAAAGTGGCGTCCTCATTTAGGGCTATTATGCCAAAATTCAGAAAGGGGGTGGCCGACCTTTGGTGTGAACTGCTGCTCTGAGAACATGACCTCTCCGTCCCTCCTCCTGTCTTCCTCTCGCTGCTCGTTTTTTTTCTTTAAATTATTTAAAAAAACAAAATCATAAATAAGTTGCCTTTGAGGTAAAGCGTTACATAGTTGCAAAAATGTTGATTAAAAAAATCTGAGGCGGTTTCAA
>CAFUXE010000276.1:715288-733423 GCA_903364295.1 Serranus cabrilla | reverse complement strand
CCCCCCCCCACCTACCCTTCCCTGCATAAGCACCCACCCTTCAGCTACAGTCCTGGGAGTGATAATAAAGACAGAATTTATGATCGTGTCTAAATTAAACATATTTTACACATTATTCCTTAAATGGACAAGTAGGAATAAATAACAACAACCCAGATATTTTATGACCCCTCACACACCAACCGGTGCACACACGCTGACAGAGCGCCTGCATGCTCAAAGTGCTAAATCATTCATCATACCTTGTCTCACGCTCCACACAACTACTGTATTGTTATTGAAGCTGCTGCTGCTGCTGCACTGCAGCAACACACATCCACTACATGATTATAATTGCAGTGTTATTGGATGGAATGAAACAAACATACAGAGACAAACACACACATATTCACAATAAACATGCCACCAAGTCTGAGACATCGACACACATCGCGCCAACCCCCCACTTGAAGCTAACACATTACACACATAACTCTCATGGGGTACCTGCCAATCATCAGACAGTGGCTCCGAGGGTTTTATGGTGGATCACCGGAGGGGGGAGGGGGACTAACAGCCGGCCACATGCACACCGCCCCAACAGTCACTGGAGTGGATGTGGAGTAGTCAGATGACATGAACGCACAAAGAAAACCTACACACTGTCTGTTCGTTACCACCAATATGATCATTTTCCATGATTCTGTATTAGTGTGATCAAATGATTTCATAACGCAGTGTGTGGAAATATGGAGCTGCATGTATGTATAGTTATTATACTTACACGGGCTGATTATGAGACAATGGGCCCCTGGGCACAGACATGCAAAGGGCCCCACAACTCTCCTACACAGGAGCAAGACAGACTTTGTGGTGGTTTTGTCTCTTTTTTGTTGTTGTTTTGCATATTTTATAGTTGTTATATATAATTTTATGATTCTGTTTGCTCTTTATGAAAACTTTGTGTGTTTTTTTGCCGTTTTCTAGTCATTTTTTGGACCCTTCGTGTCTTTTTTTTGAAAAATGTTGTGTAGTAGTCACATTGTAGTTTGTTATGTTCATGTTTAGGGCCTCTTTGTGTTCATTTGTGTATTTTTGGTTGTTTTGTGTCTAGTTTTAGTCAGGTTATGTCTTTGTTTGTGTATCTTTGTTGTTTCGTGCCTGTTTTTAGTAGTTTTGTGTGTCTTTGTAGTCATATGGTGTCCTTCTGGTCATTTTTTGTCTCTAAAGTGTCTTATTTGGTCATTTAGTGTCCCTTTGCCATCATTTTTGTGTCTTATGGTGACTTTTTGCCTCCTTTTTTGGTCATTTTGTATCTCTTTGAAGCTATTTTGTTTCCCTTTTACCATTTTTGTGTCTCTTTGTGGTCCGTTTGTATTTCTTGTGGTTCAGTACGTATCTATTTGAGTAACATTTTGACAGAGCCATCACACAAAGCACTACAATTGGAACAAATTAAATAAATAAATTCTACCACGTCTTACCAAATCCAAGACCTGTAGCTAGAATGCACAACATCCACTATATTATATGTGTAAATGTATGTGTGCTGTCAAACAAATCGTTTAGCTGCTGCCAAAAGGCTGCAGTTTGAATTCTGTTTGAATCAAATCAAAATAAACTCCCTTATTTCTGGAAAATGGTACCAGGGCAAGGACACGCATGGAAGTCAGAGCAGAGAGATTCCCATCTGCCACTGCTTCAGACCCGGCTGGGGGATGGAGTGTGCTGAGGGGGGAGGAGGGGGGCGTCTTCTGTGCATGTAGGGTGCTCGAGCAAGCCTGCATTGCACCGGGTGTATTTTTGGTGCCTGAGCTGTTCCTGTGCCGGAGTCGTGCGGTCGCAGCTCTGAGAAATCGTGGGGTTTTTCTAGAGAAAAACCACCCAGCCTTCACCACAACCGTAAGGAAACATTGATGCAACAGACACATCTCCTGCTGAGTAAAAGTACAGTGGTGATGTGTCAGGGCCGCTGAAACCTCGAGAGAAAAATAGAAAATGGGGTCATCCACCCCTCCTTTCAACCCTGACACTGCCGTTCTTCCTCTTTTCTCTACGGTTGTTTTGAGTCTCTTTGTTGTCAATTTATGTCTTTGTTTTGCGCTTCTTTGTAGTGATTTGTGTATTTTTGTGTGTGTTTGTAATCAGTTTGTGTCTTCCTTGTGTGTCTGTGTAGTTATTTTGTGTCTTTTTCGTCATTTTGCGCTATTTTAATTTATTTTGGGGTATTGTCTGTCTTTGCAGTAACACGTATTTCATGGCCATTTTTTTTGTTTCCTTGTAGTTATTTTGTGTCTTTTTGTAATACTTTTGTATCTCTTTTTGGTCATTAATTGTGTCTTTTATGGACATTCTCTGTCTCTGTGTACTTATTTACCTCTTATTTTGATTGTTTTGTGTTTCCTTGTAGTCAATTTGTGCCTTTTATGGTCGTATGGTTTTCCACACCTCTTTTCAACCCTGACACTGCCTTACTTATATCTGTTATCAGATCTGCTGTTACTACAAATCATATAATCCTATTCAGGATTGTGTTGGACGGAGAAATGTAGCATCTTGGTTACAGAATATATCTGACTTGACTGAGATATGAAGAAACAATAAATTAAAAAATGAGCCAACTGGCCAGTTAGTGTATCCTGCTGTCAGTCAGCCGCTCACTGACAGAAACAACACGTTACATCTGCTGTCAGTCCATCAAACTGAATAATATCCAGTGCAGTGGGGCGGCTTTACCTTCACTGAACATGTCACCCTCGATGGAATGCAAATCCCTCCGAGCCGTACAAAAAAACAGCAGCTACTGTATTTGAATATGATCAATTATTCTCTGCTGGCCTCCTTCTGTCAGCAGTAGTAGCCTTCTTGTTGCCTTTCACCCAGTTCATGTGCCAAACAGGCTCATGTAGCGCAGCGGCCCCATCTGTTGGGGGAACGTGGGTACTGCGTGCAGGGGTGGGACCCGTGACCCGGCCAATGGAGCTGCTGTAAAGCTGCACAGCTGTAGTAAATGGAGGAACACAGCGAGCCTCATTTTCTGACAAATTGGTCCCCCTCTGTGTCGTCTCTGGAGCGCCTCATTCACACACACCTGCAGCGCTCGCACCTGCGCGGGCAACACACACACACAATAACCCTGACAAGCACAGGAAAATGAAGTATGGTTGCACCCACACACACACACACACACACACACACACACATGCCAAGCCCTGCTTCCCTGCCAGTGAGTGTTTTGCTGGCGTGGCAATAAAAGGATATCAGAGGGAAGCAGTCTCAGCAGAATCACAGGCGGGGGGGCTGCAGTGAGATGGAATAAATCTCCAATAGCAAACACACTTGATCTTCAGTGTGTATGAGCATGCAGCAGGCGGTCTCTATGCACTCCGGCTTAATGCATGCATATATGAATTCATATGGATGCAAACACTTCCATATGCATGTGCACAGACCTCCCTGTCCCCCTCAAACAGCCCTCCAGGCTCGTCATATATCATCAGGTGCCTGGGTACTGTATGAAAGTGGGACAGCCTGACTAATGGATGCAGCATGACTTTGGCAAGTGCTGGATCGCTGGTGTCACACACAGAAACAGGATATATGATGCATAGAGCGTGAGGGCGTGGCCGCTCCGTCCGCCATCCATCTTCTCCTCTTTCCCTCTCTGTGATATGCAAATGTTAAGATCAGGTTTTTAGATGTGCTCATGTCAGCAGCGGATCTTTTCTCATCATTCTGGGAAAGCTGGGTTTGAAATATATACAAGCTCAGTTACTTTAATGGCTCTATCTTTATTTACTGCTGCATTAGACACAAAGCCCCGTCTCGTTCACTCCCTCATTCCCATATTCACTGATATTACTTTGAAAAGATCATCAACAGTGTGAAACATAAATTCACACAAATGAAAGTCAGAAGCACAATGTAAACAGTCTGCATTACCAACATGCACCCAGGCCAAACAGTTCATCTGTCCATTAAGTCTCATTTAAACCACCAAAACACTTCATACATGACTCAAAATAAGCTTGTTCGACAAGAATACTGAAACAATTCTCACTCAGAGAGCATACACCGTCAGCAGTGCGGGAAAAGTATTTAGATCCTTTACTTTGCTTAAGTAAAAATACTAATACCACACTGCAGAATTACTCCACTACATGTAAAAGTATCAGCATCAGCATGCAGAATGTTATATATATTCCAAATATATTATTGGATTATTATTATTTTTGCATTTATGCAAGCAGCATTTTATTGCTGTCAAGGTATGGCTGAGTTTAACTGCCTAATATACTGTTAGAAAGAGTAACTAAAGCTGGCAGCTAAATTTAAAAAGTACAATATTTGCCTTAGAATGTAGTGGAGTAGAAGTAAAAAAAGAATTACATTTAATGGAAATACTCAAGTAAAGTACCTCAAAATAGTATTTTAGTACAGTACATGAGTAAATCTACTTAGTTACATTCCACCGCTGATTTGTCAGTGATTTGTCGTCATTTGTTAATGTGAGTCTCTCTCTGTGTCCATGTGTCTGCCCTGGGACAGTTGTACTGGTGTACCCTACCAGTCATAAACTGGGATTGGCTCCAGCCCCCAAAATCAGAATTCAGATAAGCGTTTATGGATAATAAGAGGGTTTCAATAGGGTCTATGCAGAAATTCATAAAAGTTACTATCATGCGATTTTAAACATGTTTTTAGTAGTATCTTGCAAATATAAATGGAATAAGAAAAGAGTTCATGAGGTTTTGGAAAACTAGGTCATTTAATGAATTGAATGTTAAAAGCAATTAAAAACGGATTCCCAGTTTGGACCACATAGACCATAAAATGCATGTTAGTAATTAGAAACCAACTGTACAATGAAAAATGGAATTAATACAGTTTGAAAGAATAAAGAACTTCCTAGACCCACCAATAATAACATGGAGGCCAAACGTGTTTCAAATGTAAAGTTATTGTCCCTCTGGCTTACAGGCATATGGACATTATGGGGTATATTTTAAACAATCTGTGTTTAGTTTAATTCAGTGTGTCCTCTTACCTTGATTTAACTATGTTGGGTGAAAACAGAGGAAGTATGAAGAAGGTCAGGGATGTTGTCCCGTTGGTCATCATCGATGCTGAGCTCCACATCCTCTCAGGGGACAACAGAGGAACCGGAGTCCCTCAAATATGACATATTCTGTCTCTGTCCGGGGGCTATAATAAGAGGCGTGTCAGCAAACTGTTTGGGACTAAAATGTCTAATATATCAAGCTGTACAAGCTTGCACTATTGTCCGCTGTTTTATTTATTTATTTATTTACATTTCTATATATTGTCTGATACGTCTAGAAAAATACTGTCTGATACGTCTAAAAAAATGCACACAAAATATCCTGATTTTGCTTCTGATTTTAAAGAAATGAAAGAGGTGAGAAGGTTTAGCTTAAACTTGTTTGACAGATGAAGATTAATCGTTAACTGCCCCGGTATCCACTCACACTCTGCCCATTACACCACAACCATTAAATCAAATGAAACTTTTTCATTATACCAGCCAGCATGAAAACCACAACTTCAGATACGAGCTACATGTTGGGATGCAGAACGGAAGGCACGCGCCGTCACTTCCGGAGTAAATACAAATGGAGCTTTACTGCCACCTGCTGTCTAAACTGAGCAACTGCTGCAAAGTCACATCAGGTTCAATTACAGGAGTCGGAACAACATGCAGGAATAATACTTTACACAGTGGTGGGATGTAACTAAGTACAACTGCTCAAGTACTGTACATAAGTAGAGTTTTAAGGTTCTTGTGCTTCACCTGAATATTTCAGTTCTATGTAACTTTATATTTCTACTCGACTACATTTAGCTGCCAGCTTTAGTAACTTTTCAGGTCGAGATTTAACTTGAAAAACATGATCAATTCAGACTTTTTTTTAAATTTTATTTTAACTAAACCTCAACAGTGTAGTAGTTAAAATGAGCTTCACATTAAGAAAATTATAACACTGCTTACATAAATACATTAAAAATAATAATGTCATAATATATTTAGAATACATAAAACAATCTAAGTGGAGCCATTCTGCATGATGAGTCCTTTTACTTTTGATACTCTTAAGTACATTTTGATGCTGGTACTTTTGTACTTTTGCTGAAGGTTTTGAATGCAGGACTTTTACTTGTAGTGGAGTCATTTCACAGTGTGGTGTTTGTTCTTTTACTTAAATAAGGGATCTGGATACTTCATTTTCTTTTCAAACCACTTCATACTCGTACCCGCTATATTTCCGAGTGAAATATTGTAATTTTTACTCCATTACTTGTATTTGATAGCTTGAGTTACTTCGCGAAAAAAGTAGTTTTATTCCACACAAATACATGAAGAGTTCATAAAATATGATGTTTTGTCATAAATTCAACCGGCCAAGATTTTAACGAGTACAGCTGAAACAAAACATTACATCAAATGAATGAATAACAGAAAATTATAGTAGATGATTGTATTGATTAAAATGTGTTTATGTCATCATTTTTAATGCAAAAACATGTCACGTTCTCAGTTTCTAAAATGAGAGGATTTGCTTCTTATCCTTTTAATAATTGATACCTTTTAATGTATGTTTAATCATTTTGAGGGTCTGCATTTTCTTGTTGTGTGGTATTTTTTACTTGAATTAAGATTTGAATACTTCCTCCATCACTACTGATCCTCAGTGAGTAAAATCTTCACTCCTCCCCTAAATTATAGTAGCATTTCTAGTGAATAAACGACCTCATGATCTCATGAGGAGAGCGTGATCGCACATGATATAATGAGATGCCTGCAGGAATGAGAAACCGTCTGTCTGTGTGACAATAAGTGACTGGTGATCTGCTGGTGGATGGTCTGTCCGGACCTTTGCTTTCATAACTGCAGAGGCGGTCAGCTGAAGCAGGTAACTCAGCATGAAGCGTGAAGCAGAACACAGCAGATCAATGGAAACAGACAGGACTCAGTGATGGTTTTCATATGAAAGCACGGCAGAAAAACAGCACAAACTGCTTATTTTAAATTCACTTTACATTTAATGGAATTACTGAATGAGACGTTCATAAAATGTTATATTTCTTGAATAAGTAAATGGCAGAAGTATGTAGCGCTACTAGATAAGCGGTTGATTCACACAATGTAATCTATTACACTGGCTGATACCAATCATGGTGTCCTTTTTTGTCCATCTGTGAACTTTTGCACACATTTCAGACAAAAATATCCAAAATTCTATCTTATATACCCAGGCCTAATTTAAAAATACACCTTGCATCGGTGTAACACAGACAGCAGGTGCTGACAGGTGGATTTACTATCACTAACTGCAGGCTGTTTGGGGTTGTTCCAGGTTTTTGCAATCACACCTTCAAGTAATGACTTGTTAACGTGCCCTTTCAGCTGAAATCCCACAGGCAAACTCGACGTTATGTCATTATGTGAGTTTCTGGTAAAAATCCAACATCCCGTCAGTGCTGGGATTTCAACATCTCGTGGGAAACCCTGAACAGGTGAGACAAACAGCACCGCAGGGGCCACAGCTGTCTGGTCTACGGCATGTTAGGTTTGTGGAAGAGACCCAAAACGCTGCCTGGAGTGGTGTCTACATGGGGTTACATAACTTATTTATGCTCAATATATTTTAATAAAGATGTGTTTCTCAGATACTGTCATGAGTGCTTGTAAAAGATCAGTAAATTACTCAAGTCTGCATGCATTTTCCTGAAGTATTGCTTTTCTTAAAGTATACAATATACTGATAGTGGAATAAATCAAACCTTGCTTTATATTCACTGTATGGCAGGTTTAAGTTTGATTTTTAACTGTTGAATACTCTACATGTAGTCATTAATGTCTTCTATAAGCCTGTACACAGTATCTTTGAAAGTTAAGATTTTTAAACTCATACCAAAAAGGTGAATTTGACCACCATGGGACAGTTTCATTCAATAAGCAGTTTAACTTTGTGATTTATTTAAAGAACCTAGGTCAGAGGCTTAGTAACACTTTTCAGACTATAAGTTAGAGGCCTACATGCAGAAAATAACCTGCTAGTGTTTCCATGTGATAAGCAAAAATAAGATCTAGTGTGAAATGAGGCCTGTGTAAAATGCAATTTACTGGTCAACTCGAGCTTAAACTGCTGGACTACAAATTCTAACATGATACACAGCAACACTTAAAGCATGTAATGTTATCTGAAGAGTAACCATTTTCTTAAATGATCCATATGCTTTTAAATGCATTCAAACCAGTTTGGCACCAAGTTAGTTATTTTCATCTTAAATAGCTGTACAGTTAATTCACCTTCAAATAAACTCATTTAATAGAAGACAAGAGTCAAACGTCATGTCGGAACACATGTGCACTTTATTGGGATTGTTTAGTCAGTGTACAGGTTGGCCCCACCGGTCTGGCACCCCATGTTACCCCATCATGTCGAGACCCCTTGCCCCACCACCCCGGGGATGAAACCTCCAACAGGGGGAAGAAGAGGTCACGATTGGGTTTTGCATAACAAAAACAAAAAAATTAACAGGACCAAGATATTTTTAAGGCTGAAAGTACAAAAAACCCAGACATAATTTACATACAAGCGATACTACAACCATGTTTAAGTATGCGCCAACCACTGGGCAGCCTTCACAGAGGCGAATACGTGTCTGAACAATGCAGTTAACATTTGGAATCATGTGTCTGAACAATGCAGTTAACAAACATTTGGAATGACTCAAAAGAAAACAAAATGTACATTTTTTAAGTCCCCAGATGCAACTGCAGAACCCTGGGGTGCTTTTTTAATAACCTAGCCAAAAACATTACGGTCTCCTTCATCGTTCCAGTTTTTTAAAATCCTGAGTCAAGCGCCAAAAATAACTGAAGCCATGCCAATGATTGGTCATCTAGGCTCTGCGCCTGAGTGTGTATGAGAAATGTGTGGTGTGTGGTTGTTTTGCACAGAGCTGAAGTTGTTGGGCGTTTGGTCGGGGAGGGGGAGGAGGAACAGTCTGTTTAGAAGCATTTGCGGTGGACGATGGAGGGGCCGGACTCATCGTACTCCTGCTTGCTGATCCACATCTGCTGGAAGGTGGACAGGGAGGCCAGGATGGAGCCTCCGATCCAGACAGAGTATTTACGCTCTGGTGGGGCAATGATCTACAGGAGACAAGAGGAAACCCGTTAGACCACTGTTCAGATATACACTTAGGTTATGTCACATGCAAGCAGCAACCAAAAGTCACTGTTGCTCACCTTGATCTTCATGGTGGATGGGGCCAGGGCTGTGATCTCCTTCTGCATCCTGTCAGCGATGCCGGGGTACATGGTGGTACCTCCAGACAGCACGGTGTTGGCGTACAGGTCCTTACGGATGTCGACGTCGCACTTCATGATGCTGTTGTAGGTGGTCTCGTGGATTCCGCAGGACTCCATACCTGAGGGCAAATACAGAACACTGGTCAGTGAGATGAAGTGCAGTGTGACTCTAAGGGTTTGTATATTTTTGACAGCATGTAGTTCAGGTTAGGCTCTAGCTGGGAAACCTACCGAGGAAGGAGGGCTGGAAGAGGGCCTCTGGGCAACGGAACCTCTCATTGCCGATGGTGATGACCTGTCCGTCAGGCAGCTCGTAGCTCTTCTCCAGGGAGGAGGAGGAGGCAGCAGTGCCCATCTCCTGCTCGAAGTCCAGGGCGACGTAGCACAGCTTCTCCTTGATGTCACGCACGATTTCCCTCTCGGCTGTGGTGGTGAAGGAGTAGCCACGCTCTGTCAGGATCTTCATGAGGTAGTCTGTGAGGTCGCGGCCGGCCAAGTCCAGACGCAGGATGGCATGGGGCAGAGCATAGCCCTCATAGATGGGCACTGTGTGGGTCACACCATCACCGGAGTCCATGACGATACCAGTGGTACGACCAGAGGCATACAGGGACAGCACAGCCTGGATGGCAACGTACATGGCGGGGGTGTTGAAGGTCTCGAACATGATCTGCAAGATAAAGAGAAAACATTTTAGCATTTTAAATTACAGAGAGTCTGTGCGTCTGTGGCCACTGCACTCACTACATGCATTAGTGTGAGGCTAAAAGTAAAGTTAGTAGAGGAAAAAGTGCAGAAAGTAAACATTCCTTCACACTTGTGCATGTAAGATGTCTATTAGGTGCTGATCTACTGACTCAGCTAAAGAGACACAAGTGCAGATAATGGCACACAGTCAAGAGAGACCTGTTGATGATAGATCATCTTATAGGAGAGAGGTCCTGGAGGAGAGGGGAGGAAGGAGCAGGTGAGAATGGAATGAGAGGAGAAACTGAGGAGGAAATGAGGCACCTTAATGTACCATCTAAGCTAACTATGCTAAAGACTGTCTGCATGTGCACAAGTAAAGGTGTGTACCTGGGTCATCTTCTCCCTGTTGGCTTTGGGGTTCAGGGGGGCCTCTGTGAGCAGGACCGGGTGCTCCTCAGGGGCAACTCTCAGCTCGTTGTAGAAGGTGTGATGCCAGATCTTCTCCATGTCATCCCAGTTGGTCACAATACCGTGCTCAATGGGGTACTTCAGGGTCAGGATACCCCTCTTGCTCTGGGCTTCATCACCAACGTAGCTGTCCTTCTGGCCCATACCCACCATCACTCCCTATACAAAAGAGCAGGTTGTTAATTAACATACTTCAGTACTAGGGCCTACCAAGACTAGATTCAGGTTAACATCTATATTATATGTACTGTAGTGTGAGAAATATAATGGTATAAAATAGAGAAAAAGCACAATAATTTAAACTAAATTCATAATGGATGTGTAAATAAAGGTTGCTTAATGGATTTTAAGATAGTGAGTTTAATAAAACTGAAGCCATTTTCAGTGTGCATTTAAATACTTTAAAGACAGTAAATGTTTGCATTAAAATATAAAAATTATTCAAATTATTAGTTTTACTTTATTTCTGATAGAGATCAATCACTCACCTGATGCCTGGGGCGACCGACGATGGAGGGAAAGACAGCACGAGGGGCGTCGTCTCCGGCGAATCCGGCTTTGCACATACCGGATCCGTTGTCAACAACCAGTGCGGCGATTTCATCTTCCATGGCTGAACTGTTAAGAGGGAAAAAGAGAAAAAAAAAAGGCCGTTAAAGACTTAAGTCCCAGCAGCGCATGCCTGACTCTTTAACTTCCTGTTGGCTAACAAGCTGCAGTTCATGAGATTAGCCGCTGGGTGGAGCTCGTGCCCCACATTCCGCCCGAGCCAGACAAAAGGAAGTGGCGCTGCATTCTGTTATTACCATATAAGGACATGGTTCGGTTTTGAGCAGCTTTGCGGCTACCGGCGCCATGGCGCGCGGCCAGAGCGACAGAGCACAGCGAGAAAAAGGAACGTTCGACATTATCAAACCCGGCGCCGCGCGACCACTCCCTCCGGTTCACTACAGTTTAACTCCCCCCACTGCCCCTCCCATTGTTGCCTAATCATACTAGTTTTAATATCCACCAGAAAATCTCCGCTTCATTACCACTGCGTCATACTCAACCACTTCATTCAATCTGTACTGCTCACCTGACACGACTGCAATCATTAACATTTTTTTCCAAAAACTACTCCGACTTTTATAGTCTAGCAGTTTTTTTAAAGTTGCATAATAATGAACTCATATGTTGACTCATGAATGGGTCACAAGTCCTTGACTGATGCTCCATTTCCTGAAAGCCACGCCTTTTCTTAAGGGTGGAGGATTGTCAGTGGCAATTTCCCCTTTTTCCTCATGTGCAGTTTGGCAATCTCTGATTTCATTTACAGACAGGTCTAATCAATTAATCAGTTAAATTATGCTTTTTGCAGGCCCCTTATTCTTGGCCTCTTCCCATTTGAAAAGGAGCCCTTATGAATATAAATGTCAAGTATAAGGTTACACGCCCAAGAGTGGACACAAGTGTCCATAAAAAAAAATCTATTAAAATGCTTCTGTTGCAAGTCTGAAGGGCGGTGTTAGCATGGTGCGGCTAAGCTAATATGCTAAAGTAGGTCACACCCCGCCGCATCGGGCGCACAAAGGGAGCAGCCGGGTTTCAGACGACCTTAACTCAAAAGCCTCTTTAAAGTACCCTGCTGGGGAAGAGACGTGAGACAAGACAGGAATACTGCAATTGATGCACAATTACACGATGAAAAACCGTGTACAAGTAGCTACAAGGTAATATTAACCATAAGCCGGCTGCATCCAAAAGCACCTGTGAGGCGCATTAGCTCAAGTTTATCGGTCCCTTGCAATCACCACTGCGTATTTAACGCAGACATAATATAGATCCAGGTGTCTTTCATTGTTGCTTTTTTAAATCAATAAGTTAAATTAGCTGTACAATTGATGTATGACAGGACAAAGAACCTCGTGGTCTCTGCCATCTTTTGCATTCGAAAATTACAAATTTCACATACATTGCAGTACTAAAAACAACAACAACTCACTATTTACTTGAAACATCATTCTAAAATTAGAATCTGTAAGTAATGGTTTCTGTCGTCTTACCTTTGGGTGGGGGGCTTTTCGCTTTAAGGGAACCGGTTTCAGGCAAATGATATCCCGCACAAGCTGCGTGTAACGGCGCTCAGAGTGAATCCGTTAGCTGTGGGCGCTTGCTTTTTATACTGCGTCAGTTGCCCGGCTCTAGCCATAAAAGGTAAACTTTCGGAATAGCGCCCTCTGATTGGTCCAGCGTCATGCACTGGGGCACGTCGCGTGCACACTGTGGTGCACTGGTCACTCGCGATTTGAGAGAGAGGGAGAGAGAGAGGGAGGCGATAATAGCAAAGGATTGGAGAAAATAAAAGGGAAGGGATTGATGTTGTGAGGCCTAGTAAGCCTAATCTCTTGATATATTCTTTTATATACAGGTTAAATGCTGTATAAACTTTTGTAAGAGTGAAAATGTCTTTCCTGCACCTGTTCTTAGCTGTTACACACATAGTTTTATCATAATTAAAAGAGCTCAGCAGCGAGGACTCCTCCCTGTGAGGGCTGCAATGGCCCAAGACTTTTATCTGGAGGCTGCTCTCATTCCCAGCTCTTTCCTTTACATTATCTATCGTTATTTGATTATTTCAGACAATATAGAGGGTGGGGGCGATGCTGGTGTTGCTGTCCACTTTGAAAACCAGCTGTAAAGCTCAGTGAGAGTCACAGCCACTGCATCACTAGGTCAAACACATGACACACACACACACAGTGGTGGAGCTGATCTAACACAAGCTGGGGAATGACCACTAATATAGGCCAACCCGTCCTCATACTGCCTTGTTCGTAATGTTAATTTATTGATCAAGTATTTGTGCTTTGTGGCTACATGGTCCTGGGCTCCTCCTAAATATCCTGTCAGTTGCTGCTTTCCTCTCTCTCTCTCTCTCTCTGTCTGAGATTCAATAGTTTGACAAAAGGTGTGTCGTTTCAGGAGAGGATTTGTTGTTTAACGCTGCTAAAATACCATTATATATACCCTCCTTGTAATACCCTCCCAAAGACAACATATTTTGGGACAAAAGCCCCATAATACACCCTGAGTGAAAGCAGCCTAAAGGTTTTCAGTTGCTGTTTCAGCCATCTTTAATCATATAGGAAACACATATATCATTTTTGAACCACAATGACGCAAGACCACTATCATTCCTCTTTCTTTGGCTTAATCAGTCAAAATTCATTTCTTTTACACCTGCTCTTATTCACCTCTACCATAGCCTATAAAACACAGACACACATGCCACTCCTATACTACTTCCTGCCCAGTGCACTACAATGAGAGTGGACCTTTAAAATATTGGGCCCTTTACCCTGTGCCTCATTCACATCATGACTAATGAGCCCCATGTGACACAATCTCTGATTTTAAGGCTAGCCATGGGCCTTCAGGCTAATAAAAATTTCCATCCCTGATTCACTGCCGTATTAAGTCTCCACACACCATCAGACCACAGTCTTATCATAAATTACGCCACTCTACTTTTAAACTCTTTTTTTTTTTCACATCTGTGGTTGTCTTTTTAATTTCCCCCCATCTTTCTCTCCCCTATCCTCCATCTTTCTCTCAACTGTCTTCTCCTTAATATACAACATCTGGCACAAACTTTAATTCATTTTGTGCTGTATGTTAGCAGAATGGTTGGGCGTCCCCAGTGCCATTTAAAGCTGTAACTGTAGCCACTGAGACATGCAGCAACTTCTTCTCTTCCTCCTTCACCACTTCCCCTTCCCCTCTCTCTCTCTTAGTTGCATCAACCCCTGCATTTTTTTGCTTGTTCGTTTCTTCTCTTCCTTGTCCTCATTCATGCCCTTTAAAGTTGGCTTTAAATGGACATGACTGTCGACCTCACATGGTTCATACGACCCCTTTAAATTAGCCACAACCCAGTGCAATGTGAAACAACACTTCTAATACGCGGAAAGAAGACATTAGTCTGCATGACTTCTGTATAACTCGACAGATTCTGAAGGCTTATCAGCACATTTCAGGGCATTTCAAGGCCATTTTCAATGGCATTTATGTCTGGGCCTGCTCCCAGACTTAATCATTATTCTATGATGGTAAAGACTTAATAAAAGGGAACAGTCAGAGTTAGACCTGTCAATGTATCCACAGTGAGCTTTGACTCCAGTCAAAGACTGTCTGCAGAGATGCTGTTCGAGGGTTTACAGATGAAAGGAGGCGCGTTTAAGGTGATCAAAGGTCTACTGGGCCCACTTATTGATTTACAGGACTTAATCTCATTGTTTCAGGGTCAAATCTCAAACGAAGTTTATCCCTGTCTGACGTATATCAGCCTGACACTAGTCTTTTATTGATATGACTTTTATGATTATTAAGTTGCATTTCTGTGTTGGAGGAGTGAAAAAAATCAGTGTTCTGGTATTTTATACAGCAGAAAGGATCGTTCCTCCATGGAGAGACTGTAATAGCGTGAACAGGGATTGGCTAGGAAATATTTAATCTGACCTGAAGGGACTGTCTTTGGATTTTCAAGCTGACTATGTGTGTGTACATTTGTACATACATGAGCAAGTGAGTCATTGTTCCGGCCTTTGACTTTGATTCAGGTAACAAACTTGGAATGACGTAAGAATGAAACTAGAGATAAAGTTTGTTTATGTCAACTCACAGTCAGGACTTTGAATAAGCCTTCATAGCCTAGATGTGTGTAGTGGTAGTAAGTGAGAGGTCTCTAGTTAAGTGGTGCGCTGTCAACACTCTTCAGTGGGAATTTCTACGATCCAAGTGCTTGGAATACTGTCCTGGGAAGACTCTTCTCATGTGTCATAACTGTGTGTGTTTACATCCCTGGTGCCAAGGTGCCTGTACCTTCTTGCCAAGCTCCGTGAAGCCCGGGAGCCATTATAAATTTTTTCGGAGGATCTTTCAACCAGACACCAGTTTATACACAGGCACTCAAGGTGTTGTGTATAATGACTATTACTATGTGTACTGGTTGTCTAAATAGACTACTTGTCAAACTAAGTGACACTTTAACGAGAGCAACAAGTGGAAGCTATGGGTTTAAACCTGTCATTTTCAAAACAGCGAGAGTTAGGGCGCTACTGAAAATGACTGTAATTTAGCTGTTAAAGTCTCATGCCCTTTGGCAAAAACATCTTTCTACAAAATCACGCTCAGCAGCTTGACCCAGTGGACATCCGCGGGAGCAAACGTGGGGCCAGATTCAGCAGGTACAAAGGTTTTTCAGCCAGGTGAATTGTTTAGCTATCTACCTTTCAATGCTTGTTGATCTGTTTTATGTGCGGCATGTCAGAGGTCAAGGACTCATCCTGGAATATCATGACTCATACAAGTGGCTGGTAGTTCCGAAATGGATTGAACACAGTTGCGATCCGTGATGCTCCAGCAGGGAAAAAACCTCCTGAATGTGGCTTTACGCTTCACATCTTTGTCTGTGTGGCTCGCTCAGCGACCTCCGCATTTGAAGGCCACGCTGCACAAACACCTTTTGTTGTTAGAGCGCTGTTTGTGGGCCACTTTTCTAGCAACATGATCACATGTTTCTACACGATACAATAGTTTATCACCTTACTGAAATCGTCTCTCTCCGTTTACTCAGAAAGTGGTTGTTGTTCCAGTGCTTTCAATGAACAGTTTGTAAATTATCACTCTATATTGTTTTTTTTTACATCATATTTGTTTCTTTTAGAAGTTAAGTAGTTTGCTGAAGAGGTGCTGGTTAGTTGGTTTTGTTACATTTGGACAGAGCCAGGCCAGCCTTTTTCCAATGTGTCCAGTCGTCATGTTACGTAGCTTAATGTTGTACAAAAAGACATGAAAGTGATATCAATCTTCTCATAAAGTCTTGGCAAGAATGCACATGTCCCAGAATGTCAAACTATTTACTAAATGGCATGTTTAAACCACTAAAAGTGTCCCTTTCCTACAGTCACCTGCACAGTTATGAAGATACAGACATCTCTTCATTATCAAATCATTATGTGTTTAGCACAAGTCAGGCATCAGCATGTGATAGGTTAATCAGTAACCCACTGACCACTGCCGCACATGTTTATATATACTGTATGTGTGTGTGTGTGTTACATAGGTCAACGAACTTGAAATGACAATCATAACCAAATGCTGCCTTCGGTGAGTATTCACAGCTCAGTGGAAAGCTTTATATGGATATATGATACAAGCATGTCTGTTAGTGTGTGTCTTTAATGACATAAATGCGCACACACAACCATATTAAGCATTCCTATGTGTTGATCTTTGAGCAGGCATATGTTCCTGTGCAGTCTCAATGTTTACCAGTGAATTGAAGGTGTTGTAACACCCGCGTGTGACGTCATTAGCTCAGGTTTTTCTCTTCAAATATGGTAACTCTCCTGCCAGCTGGTTAGCCAGCAGCAGCAGCAGCAGCACCACAGAAGAAACAGTCTGTTCTGCTGCGCTGCCACTCCCTGCCCGACTAAACCCCTCCCACCACGGCTTCCTGTTCCTCTAATGAGTAAAGATGCCACAAGTTTCTCTTTGCTCTCAACCTAAGAAGGCCATAATTGACTAATTCACTCCCACCGCCTTCTCTTCTCTCCTCTCTATCTACATGTACGGCATCGACCCTTCTTCCTCTTTCTGTCGCTCTTATCATAATGAGAATTTGATCATTTGCATCCGGGGTAATGGGGAGTTGGGGCTATAAACAAGGACATTTTTGGTGTGTATGTGGGTGTGTGTCTGCGGGGGAGGGGAGAGGAACCATGAAAGGCCTGTTGCTAATGGCTAAAGTCAGCCATAGGGGGTGGACATGAATACTATATCTATTATCCACCTCACACACACACACACACACACACACACACACACACACACAGAACAGAAAGAGTTAAACATCTGCTGCCTTGAGTCTTAGTGCTACTAGACTGCAAGGCTGCAGCTCAATACAAAAAACATTAGTTGCAATTAGCCTTGAGTGAGGTTGAAAGCTAAGGCTGGAAATGTGGACATCAAAAAAAAGAAAGAAAAGGGAGTAGTCTGTGAGATGAGAGCAAGACCAAATGGGATCTGAGTGGGCGATAGGTGTAGATAGAGACAGAAGAGGAAGATGAGGACAAATATATAATGTCATGTTAGAAACAACTACAGGAGTTTCACTCTTGCTTCACTTCATCTTTGGGCATGTTTGTGTAAAAGTGTGAGTAATAGTCAGAAAAAAAAAGTCCTGTGAGGCAAAGCTGGCTGCTGCAATGTGGGTATTTTATCCTTCAGAAGTAGCTAAGAAGTTTAAAGAAATAGTTCCACATTTTTGAGGTGAAAAAAAAAAAAACGATTCCCCTTTTTTGTGTCAAGTCAAATTGACACCATTCTCATATCTGTCCGTTCAATTTCAAGCTACAGCCCAAATCCAGTCAGCCCAGTTAGCTTAGCCTACCATAAAGTCAGGAAAAAGCTAGCTTGGCAGTGCCACAAAATGTGGTTTCCAGCTACTTTAAAGCTTTGAAGTTAACATGTAAACTTGATTAATGTTAAAAATGACTTTTCGCTGGGGGTATGTGCCACACTATTTCCCAGCTATGTGTTAAGGCCTGGACAGAAAAAAAACAAACTAGCGGCAAAAGCAGCTAGCTGCTGTGTTGCATCACGTCACCTGTGTC
>CAFUXE010000276.1:663803-676623 GCA_903364295.1 Serranus cabrilla | reverse complement strand
TCCATCCCTCACACTCTTTCTCCCTTTTTTTCCTCCCCTCCTCCCTCTTCCCAACAATTTCTGCTAAAAAGATGAGTCACTCAAAATATGACCCAGATCCCAGAAATGGGTGCAGTGGTTTGTGGGTAAAGTGTCAGGCTGCAGGCAGCGCAGGCTGGTTCACTCAGAACAAATGAACAAATGAGGAGAGGGAGAGAGGGGGAGGGCTGAGGGAGGGAGGAGAGGCTGTGTGCGAAATGGCCGCCGTCTCCACCCACATGAGTCCCTGTACACCTCAACGCGAATGCCTTGTTGCCATGGAAACGGCAGCTGCTGGAAGCGGGGAGGTCTGAATGAAAGAGGCAAGCGAGTGTGTGCCGTCGTCAGGGCCAGAAATGTCAAAAAACCTTCATTACATCCAACTACGGCCTAGTGAGGCTTGTGCCTCTTGAGTTGGTGGGGGTGTGCAAAGCTTAGGGGGGTTAGGATGAGGAGCCTTGGGGAGCAGCAGGAGGAGGAGGGCGGGGGCGTCTGCCTTTGATCAGAAAAGACCTCATCATTGAGGAAACAGCACAAGGCCAAACTCTGCTGAACTACTCTCAACCCTTCCTCCTCTTATATTCCCACATCAACTTGACTGCGCAGGACCTGTGCGTGTCCGTGTGTGCGAGTGTGTGTCGCCTCGTCCATCTCTCTACCAGCTCTCCTAGCTCTAATCAAATCTACGTTCACTTGTGTTTTTCCATCACTCACGTGTCCAGGCGGTGAGTCAGTGGGTCACTGGGTCAGTCAGTAATCTCTTCAGGGGATGTGAAGGAGCAACATGGGTCTGTGCAGGATGAAAAGCAGGTTGACTCAGTATGACAGATCAGTCATCAGAGACAGAGATGGTGCTTTCAGCATACTTTCACATCTGCCTGTATGTTGTTTCAGAGCGAACCCAGTGTAGATACATTTCTACACCTGAAAATAATCCACATGTAGCCAATTACTGTAATGCATTTCCCTTAAAGCAATATTACATAGAATTGAGTGGCAGGCTGTGCATTTCACACTTAGGCCTTCAGTGATGTCCTACTTAGTCAATAAATTAATAAATACCTTTCATTATACCATCAGTTATAACACCAGGGCTGGAGATAGGATTTAGAAACGCACTTAAGCACTACTGGGCATTGCATCACCTCAATTGTGTACAAAATGGGCTATTCTCCGGCGCATTTTAAAATCAATAAACCCGTATCAGCAATTAAAACATATCTGGTAGGCTACTGATTTCATTGTGCAGCTCTCTTTCCATGCGCACCTGTTCGTTGAGCTGTGAGTCCACTCTGGTGTCCCCGGAAGTCTTTAAATGCACCGTAGCTTGCAAGTGTCCAGACGTGTTTTGGTGTCTCGTCGCTGCCTTGGTCAAACAATTTAGGTTTGCAAATCCAGTGTAGCTCCACACACCAAGTCGACCCTTTGCAAACAAAACAAAGGCATTCCCAGCAGAACAATTTGCACCGTCCATCGGAAGCCGTATACCAGGGGTACCGCTCGTAATTGCTTGACTGGAACAGGTTAGCTAGCTCGGGGGTCCGGCCGTCCTCCTCTCACGAGACGTAGCTTCTCTTGAAAAGTTCGTCTTGAAAACTGCCTTGCAAGTATATCTGCTACCAAATCAACGTGTTGCCCTCCTTCGGCCATTGTGGGTTAAAAAAGCGAGTAGATATATTTAATTTATCCGCTAACGGCCCCAGGTGATGCTAGCATAGCACTGCCGCGGATCACACCAGGGAGTATCCAATCACAGGACGCGTAAATGTCACGTTCAACGTGAGGTCAGCTAGAAGGCCTTACTGACAACAACACGTGATCTGATTGGCTATTGCAACTATCTATCAACTGTATGTGCCCGTTCACTTACAGTGAGCAGACGCCCGCATTGTTGATTCTGAAGGCCCCGGGCAGATTTCAATATTTTTAGGTGGTTAAGACTATAAATTGCAAGAAACACACAAATTACAAAATAGGTATTTGACAAGAGAATCAAAGAGGAACAAGATCATAGAAAGACCAAAAATGTAAGGGTGTGTTTTTTTTTCATTTACAGTACTCTGCAGGTATGAAACATCCAACAAAGGCTTTACCAGCGGCGCAGCTGTAAAAGCACACACTCATTAAAAATATACACATTCATTAAAGATACACACAAACGATAACAGACACAAACAGTGCCAGCGGAGGTGGAGCAGCGAGAACCGTCTGGGGAGCAAATGCTGCCAGACACCAGAGGTCCTTACGGACTAGGCAGCAGAGGGCTTTAATATGCATGTACACACAAAAACAAAAACACACACAAACACATGCATACGCAAAGTCTGACCTTTGGGGTGTGAAGGTTGTCTCTGCCAGCACAGATGATGCAAAATGTGTGTGTGTGGACACACTGTGCTGTTACAGTCACACTCCCTCTCACAGAAACAGGAAGCTGCAGCTGAGGTTCTCAGGTGTCCTGGGAGATACGCAGGTCATGTCTGGTTTATATTTCCAGCATCATTTCAACAAAACCCATTGAAAACATCAGGTCCACACCAGCTATTCACTTAAAGGTCTGATGGTTTCTATTCAGTGGATTGAATAGGGAACAGTGTTATTTTACAGATAAGGCACATTTCATAAACAATGAGTGCGTTAAATAAGCACAAACTGAACAGAGATAGCAAGTAAGACTGACAATAGAAAACAACATAAGTTAGATATGGGCAATATAGATAAGATCTTCTTTCAAAGTGGATGAAATATACTATGTTACATAGCAATTTAATATATAACTATGATATATAATGGAAGAAAAATGGAGGCAAAAAATTCATTAAGTTCGGGAGTTAGAAAGGAGAAGGAATAATTACAGAGGAAAGACGAGGCCATTGGGAAAATCAACACATTTTCTCACGCATAAAATGACAAAGAGCTCTGCGACTAAATTTGCAAAAATATTTGGACAAGAGGGAAGAGGACGTTAAGTTATCAGCTAAAAGCTAATGCTAGCTAGCTAACTTGGCTGGCAAGGTGCATCTGTATTTTAAAATGAACAGCTAACTCCTTAGTGTGACCGACATAAAATGACAGAAAATGTTTACTGCAGTAATAAATCAACTAGGAAGTAGGATAATTTGTTCATAGATGTATTTTAGCAGTCAGACCTAATTAGCAATTAGTCGAATCACCCCCTGCTGGCCATTGGAAAGAATGCAGGTTAAAGGCGTTGGCTTCATTTTTAAGGCCCTTGTTTTGCACAGCAGTGTTTCTTTTTTTTAGCTAAATGCTAATGTCAGCATGCTAACATACTCTTACAATGCTACCATGTTTATCTTTATATATAAAGCATATAACATTTAATATGCTCACCATCTTATTTTAGCTTACCATGCTAATGTTTGCTAATTAGCACTAAACACAAAGCACATCTGAAGCTGATTAATTTTGAAGGCATTAATAAGTCATTAGGAGCCATCCTAATCCCGTGTGCATGAATGCCTGTGCTCAATCCAGGTTTTAAATATTCTATCTCCATCCGGCTGCATATTAATTTTCATTGTGTTGGACCTCCAAGTGTGTATGAGTGACAGCACTGGGTTGCCAGAAATCTCCTTTATTGAGTCTTATCACATCACATAAGCCAGTCCTTTGTTCTTTGAATTAAAATGAGTCATTAGCAGATAATTCTCTATAATACTATCCCACTGTAATCCATGACCCACACGCTCATCTGGAGGGCCCTGGGGTGTGTTCAAGGACTAGAGAACAAGGGTTTATTGAGACAGAGGTGATTGTTTTCAAGGATCCAGCCTCATCACAGCTCGGCAGAGGAGCAGCAGGGACAGTCAGGGTGAGAGGTCACAGACTGAGGTCAGCTGAGCGGCCGACATGTGAGACACACACTGATACAAACGCTTACATGAACCTATTTTACACAACTTAATTCATCGTGGGGAGTTCAGTGTGTCAGCTGTGGTCAGGTCTGATGTCATAATGATGTCATGTAGAGATGAGTTATCTCTGTGTGGGCTTTCATGGAAAATATAATTCTTTTGGAAGAAAGCTTTGGTTGAAAAGAGGCTTAAAGTTTGAGACGTGGAGGGTCAAATCAACAGTATATAATTTAGTCATATTCTGAGTACAAACTGGATGGAGAGCAGGTATCATTTGACATGAGATGTTTCAGTACCACAACCCTGATTTAAAAAAAGAGTTGGGATGCTGTGTAAAACGAAAAATAAACCAGTGTATTTACGAAGACAGAAGTTTATAACCAAACATAAAATATACTTTCTTTGTACACTGTTCAATTGAATATATGCAACAAAATCATCATCACATTCATTTTCTTTTACATTTCGCACAACATCCCAGCGTCTTTGGAACCAGGTTGTACTTGGTACCTGGTTATTTTGGTCGATAACTTAAATGTTGCATTTAGTTAAAAACAGAGCTGCAGCCTCACACTGAACGGTTTAATCTTTTCTTCCCAAATCCCTGAATTTTATGTACATGCAACATTAATCTCTGGAGTTCTGCTTCAAGGGTGAAGCTGGCATTTGTTTTCTGACTTTGTGGTTATTGTTTTGGTTGCCCTCCAAAATATTGACTTCCTGTGTTATTGTAGTTGGTGGAATAATCAGCTATTCTCTTTCTTCAGAAGCCATTAAAAGTCTTTTTATTTACAGTGAATGCTCTGCCAGGATCTATTAGGATATAACATAATAAATCACATCGGAGTCTGTTTTCTGCTGTCTCAAAATGACGGATATACACAGTAACAAACTACCATTCATTTTCTTATAGACTCTATTGAAGCCTCAACATGTCCTGGTGTGTCTTTGTCAATACAACACACATCATTTCATTCATGACGTCTCGGCTGGTGTTAGAAGATGCTGAATGTGATTAAAGTCCAATTCTGGCTCTCATACAAACCCAGTCTGTCTCATATCACCATGACTAAAACCATTAGGACCCCAGGGCTAGAACGGGGGATTGCTGTGCTACTTTCATAGTCTGCATGCAGAAACAAGAGGCAGTGAGTGTGTGACTGAGTGTGTGTGTGTAGCAAAGTGATTTGTCACACTCGCAGCACACTTGGCTGAACAAAGAAGGCCCCTCTCTCGGTAACATCACAAAGCCCTGCTGTCGCTACGCCATGATTGGCGGAAAGCACCCGCTCTGTCATGTGATTGGTGCACAGCCCCGAGGGGGAGGGAGGGGGGGGCTCAGTTATCATGAGTCAGCCCCTTTTTCTGCATGAGACAAGGGAGGAAAGGGGGGTTTAAAACATAGCTTTTTCTCTGTGTTTTGGCCTTTTGTACACATGCAAAACACCTTTTAGGTAACTGACAACTGAGCTTCTGAAAACTCTGGTCAGTGTGAAGATTTTAATAGTTTTCCCTGTCGATGTGTAGACAGACTGTTCTATCTTCTTTGTCAGGCGTCAGAAATGAGGCTGCATTTGGTCAGGTGTGGCTGACACTATACTGAGGAACAGAGGAAGAGACGGACACAACAACCCCAAATGTTTTACGAATAGCCCCGGACCATTATTGTGACTATTTGCTCAGAGTAATCTCAGTTAGCGGCTCTCCTTCACCATGCACAGGCAAAAGAAATCACTCATAAATACGTCTAAAAAGTCCAGACATCGGACTTGCCATTTAGTACACTAAAACAGCGTGTGAGACTATAGTATGTCAGGAACAGAAGTATGAAACCAACAGCATGCAAATTGAATACTCTTTCCCCTGAAATGTTACAGTATCAAGTAAGTACAGGTGTGATAGTATTACAGGACATGGTCAGGTCACAAAGGCGCTTTCACAACCCAAAGTTTCAGTGGAACTCTGGTGTGGTTCAATCTTTGTTACAGTTCGTATGGTCGCTTTTGAACACCGGAAACTCTGGGAACCGTTCCCAGAACAATTGCATCATGGTTTTTGATAAAAACAAAAAACTATCAAAGAAGCTAGGTTCCAATTACGAAGAAGAAAGTCAAGACAATGCGAACATAAATCTTTATTAGAAAACTGTGTGGTCTCACCTGTTACACAAAAGATACAGAAGGGAATGCTAACTGTTTTTTTTTTTCAATTATGTACTCAAAAATATCTGTATAAACTGGAAATAAATTGTCTCCAGATTCTAAACTGTTCATCAGTTCAACCCCAATATTTCAACAGAACAAGATGAAAAAGAAAACGTAACGTTGGGGACCTGCTTCATCATTGATTTCAGCGGGAGAAGGCAAAGTGTCCGACTGTTGTTGTCCTTCCACAGATGCACTTATCATTTCAGTGTGTTTTTATCAGCTCCGCACAGAATGCGTCGAGCGGCAGGTCTAAAATCTGCAAGAGCAAACTAGCTATGAAAACGGACGCGGAGGAAGAGTAGAAAACGGTGACGCAGAGATTGAAAATCTGAACTCGAAACAGCACTGAAATGAAAAGTGTAGCTGTGGTGTGTGTGTGTGTGTGTGTGTGTGTATGAGCTGATCACACCGGGGTGCACACACTCGTCACAGAGTGTGTGTTAGAAGCGTCTGTAGTATCGGTGCGGGGGTCCGTAGTGCATGGGCAAGTCCATCATGTCCAGGTTCTGATGATGAGGGTTGAGGGGCGGGTTGTGGTGGTGATGGTGGTTGTTGTTGTTGTTATTGTTCAGAGGGGGCAGGTGCTGTAGGGGGGGCACGTAGGGGGCTGGGGGCATCCGGGGAAGGACATACATCCTGCCCGGGGGCGGGGCCGGTTGGTAGCGGGGGCGTGGAGGCACGAACAGCGGCGCTTGTACCGCCTGCGGGTGAGGGGGGGCCGCGGGGTTGGGGTGCTGTGGGTTCTCGGGGGGCGGGCCCACACGAGGCCGCTTGGTGTCGGTGATGGGCTCCGGAGGAGGGCCGACCCTCTTCCCTGAATTATCTGAAAACAAGGGGAATTTATCCGTGAAGCAGATCTTCCTGTCTGGTTTTATGACATGTTGAAATGTCTCATACTTTACACAAACACTTTGAGATAAAACCAAACACAGGAAACACTCCTGCAACTGCTGCCGGTTCACGCTGTAAACAGCCAACTTGTCTGAATAAATAATAGTTAGGAGACAGAGAGGAAGCAGCAGAGAGGAAGAATAATGTTGCTGCAGTGCAACATTTCCCTGCCAGGGAACATAACTCACCGCAGTATAAAGAGTGAACAGAAGCACTGAGCAATAATTCATCGTTTAAACAGCTCCAACTAAATAATTTCTTCTGGTTTCAAACTGTCCGTGAAGCCGTTAAAGCGGACAGAATGACACTCCACTAACCTGTACTCTTCTTGTTCAGCTCGGCCTCGCCTTCCTTCTGGATCTCCTGGATTATTCTCTCGTCATCTTGCTGCAGAAACAAACAGTGAGATGGAAATAACAACAGTTTCATTGTTTATCAGTGAAATGAACTCTTGTAATTCCCAGATTTAATTCTTTTCTGCTGCTCGGGGTCTCTCTATCAAAACAGTAACAAAAGGCCGACTTCTGAGACAAAGTGAAGTACTGTGGGATCAGTTAGAGTTACTGCCTCTCTTTTACTATTGCTGATGAAGATGTGATGAATCAAGCAGAAATAATGTTCATGGATAAGTTATGGTACAGCAGTTTTATACAAGTTATGTTATTTAATTGTAATGAAAGAGTCACAAGTAATGTTAACTATTGGAACATTAACTTGCTAACTAAACATTAGACTAACAGAATGCTCACACAGCTAATGTAGCTACGGCAAAGGGGAATTAAATCATCAGTCATACTGAAAATAAACAGTATGTTGAACATTGTTGCTGTGTTATAAAGGTACTGTTAGCCTCCAGTTCCTATTAAACTGGATCAGAATTGAAATAAATCAATAATTTAGGTCTGGATTGCTGCACTGCTGTCATGGGTTAATAAAATAATAATGCTGTGTTGCAGAAAAAAGCTGAATTACTGTATAATTCTGTTACACTGAGTTTCCCTGGAAGTTAGAGCAACTAAAGAGGTGAAGGGGATATGACGCCATCGACTAAAATGACAGATTTGTCTTGGTTTTGAACATTTTGGGAAATATTTGACTTAATGTAAGTACTAAACAACATAGGTTTAGTCGTTTAGATACATTTTACTGTGGAAATCTTACATATTCTACCTTTAAAGGAAAATCTTCTTGTCTTCATACACTAGCTCTGCCTTTACCTTGATAAATGAAGCCAACATGCCACTTGTTTAGCTGCAGGCTTGTTGTGTCTGAGTGTGAAGGTCAGAGCCAGCATGGTCTAAACTGTTTGTGACTCATGTTTATTTCATGTAAAGAATCACCCTTTAGCTGAACTGAACTGTGATTACTGTTTGGTCAGAACTTCCTTCACTTTAAATAATGATGAGGAGGCGGTCGGCCCCTTTCAGCCGCTCTCCACTGGCCCTCTGCTTAACAGTATTTGTCCATTTCTTGGCAGTGCACTTGGAGACCAGCTCTTGGCCGACTCTGATGCCTCTCTACAGCCGCTGGAGCAGCTCCAGCTCATTAACTGCTCGGGGACTAATTGTTGCTTCTGGTCGCCAGGTCACTGTGGGCGCCACCACAGAGTCAGATGGTCAGGGTCAAAGTGCAGGGAGAGTCAGGGGAACATGTTTTTGAGGGTCAGAGAGACAACCTGGATGTGTTCTGTTAAAAACCTCACGGGCAAAGACCTGGTCTGACATATTACCGTGGGGTCCGTCCAGAGCGAGCACTTGCGGCAGTGTCGGCAGGGGGCTCCAGGAGAGCGGGCGTGCTGGCAGAAGTGGTTGTAGCCGGTGATGGGCTCTCGGCAGAGGTAGCACATGAAGCTGCCGCAGCGGCACGACATGCGGTTGCAGCCCTCCGACTTGACCAGGCCGGTGCCGCATTTCACGCATTTCCTCACCCGAGCTGCCGTCATACGCTCCTCACTGGACAGACACAGGGGAAAGAAATCCATGAGCAGTGAGACAAAAGGATGGAAATTCAAATTTTAAAAAAGCTGCGTCCAAATGAGACAAAACAGTGCTGCAAAACCCACAACTGATTCAGTGCAGACAGTCTCACGGTCGTGTGAAATGAGAAATCTGTCTGTAGTTTTGTTGCTACAATGTCTACAAGGAAATACTGACATGAACCCAGAGGTTTTGTTTTTTCAAACAGGTTTGTTGGAAGTAGTTTGATGCAGCTTTCGATCACAGTCATCCTGAACAGCAAAGTGACACGCAGATCTTTTTACACGGATTGTTCTTTGGGAATGCTTTTGATTGAGGTTCCATTGTGTACGTCTTGAATTGTTTTTGTTTTTTTAGATGTTTATCACTCTGGGTTATTTATCTAAATGGGTGTGGAAACAGACTTGGATCAAACATTGTACCTGATTATCATATAAGAGACCAAACCCTAAAATCCAGAGCGGTCTGAAGTCGTGTCCTGTTAAAACCACGGGGTCAGAGCTGCTCAGACCTGCTGCACTGATCTCTCTACCAGGCCACTTCCTGTCTCTTTCAGCACCAGGAAGTAAGAAGATCTGTGTTGGGCTAAAAACAGGAAGTACTGCCTGTGGGCCTGCTGGGCCATAGGAAGCAGCCGGCCTCTCCACTTCCTGGAGTGTTGTCCGGGAAACTGAGCTGTTTACCCAGCATCCTCTCTGAGTGAGGAGGAGCAGTGAACACTGAGATAATGAACGGGCCCTTTAGATATAAACACTGAGGATATTAGGACCACTGTTGTTTGGTTTTAACGTTGTTTAAATGTGTTTTTTGTTATGTTGAATATTAATGTATTGTGGGAATAATTTGTTGTGTGGACCAAGATATGTGATTACTGGGATTTCAGGGGGAGACTTAACAAGTCTATTAGTAAATCACTCTGCTTCTCACTTGATGACATCATGTCACATCTGGAGTTCAGAAACCAAACGGTCACATCACCCTTTCTCCTCCCACTTCTTTTATGAAGTCTATATGTCTATCATCTATATTTTTCCAAATCGTTTCTATTGCTGTTACATACATTTGTCTATGCTTTATGTTCTGATACTGAAACTGTTTTGCAAACATGGAATACTAAAAAAATGTCATGTGGTTATTTCATATGGACTATCTATTTATTGAATTACCAGAGAACACATTTTATTTTGATATATTTCATTATTGACATATGTATTGGGAGGGAAGATTTTGCCCATATTGCCCAGCTGTATTAGCATATATAATGTTTAGAGTTAATGTGTTCCTGGACACAAAAAATAACCACAAAGCTTCAAATCATCCCATCAACGAAGATTCAAATCAGTATATGAGACCCATCTGTCCTTTGCAGGTCATTGGCGAGGCCGGCAGTGGTAGTGTGTTGGTAAATTAGTATGATGGAATCTTTTTTTTTTGCGAGACCACTTACAATAGCACCCTCATGCGGATCTCGTCCCTCTCCAGGACCTGCTCACACGTTTTCCCCACATGCTGCTTCCACTGGACATGACACTTTCTACAGCTCTCCTGTGGAAAAAGACAAGAAAAGGATTTGAAACACGTCAATATTATGTGAAAGAAAGCCAAACCAGCAAATTTTTTTTTTTTAAATCTCCTCGTAACATTGATACACTTCTACGTTTTTTACATAATCAAATGTCAACTGATTATCACACATCTCCACATCCATCCATCACTGACTCCTGCTGCTGAATACGAGCAGCCCTGCAGTCAGTCAGTCTGCTCTATATGCTGCTGGTGCTGCCACTGCAGGGACTTGGACTTGCACAGCTTCTAGGTGTGGCTCCCCCTGCAAATCTGAGTGTGTGTGTATGTGTGTGTGACTGCAGCAAGAGTGCGATTTGCCCGCCACTGACTGCTTGGTTGCCTAGAAACAGCAACTCCATCCTCCAACCTCCAACCTCTTTCATCGTGTCAGCTTCAGACATTCAGATAAAAGATGTGCTGGGCGGACAGCATCACTGCACACACACACATACACACTCACGTAAGCTCGGGGTTGCCTCCCTCACTAACCCTTAGCTAAGTGGTGTCACCATTAATATTTGAACTGCTCATTTAATATTGAAGAGCGTGGCATATGACAGCTGATGCAGCACAAGCATGATCCATATCTCCAGTGTGACCCTTAACCTGGGAGGGAAACACGCCCTCCACGACCTCTTTACACACCCTTCAGTCACTGTGTGTGTGTGTGTTATTTTGTCATTTCAGCTACCACAGGCGTGTAGCTCTCACAATATTCAGTGAGACAGCTGTGTGTGTGCAAGGTCAGCCAAAGGGTGGGGAACTGAGCTGGAGGAGCAAGAGTTTTTGTTGGCATTTGGATCAGTTTGGATGGAAGAAAGGCACACAAGGAGTTTTAAAGTCAAACTGTCGTAGCTTGGAGCAAAAGAGGAGCTCTTTTCAAACATGAAACACTCGAAGTAGACCAACTGTGCTCACATATTTGTGGCGTTTTGGATTTATAAGGGAGTGTCCAAGACACATGCATGAAACACACCCGAGAAGCATGATAGTATGCACTAAAGGATAATGAGAAAACTCTCTCTTGTCAGTTAAATGAGGGTCTTTAGAGGAGGGGAGGTCTGCAAGCCAAGAGGGCGCCGAAACTGGACTCAAGTGTCAGAAAAAAAGCCAGATCACACAAAGACTGTGAGACAGAGAGTGAGAAGCAGGCGGAGGACGGAAAGAGAGCGGTGGAAGATCACCCCCTAGTGGTAACCCAGAGACCAGGAAGAGGGACAGCATGAGAAAGAGTGACAGTGCCTGAGTGTCTGAGACCTGTGTGACAGGCTGTCGTAAAAACAGGAACACACCTGAGTTCTTATAGCGCGGCTAAAAATACAGACGGTGACGTCGGAGCTGAGCCTTGTGCGGGGCGTGTCTTCCCCGCCCCCCTGAGAGTCTGAGTGTGTGGCTGAAACAGGCTGCTGGCTACAATCACTCATTCCTCATTGACTTTGAAAACATTATGCACTTATTGAAGTTCTGAAAAGAATTTAGAAAAATAGTGGATTCTCTTGAACTTTATATAAACATTTAAATATTTATATAATTAATAAATCAACACTATTGTGAATGATTTTCCCATGTTGCACAGTAAAACTGCATGGTGTAGAAACATTTAAAAAAAATCTAAGATATCATATCAAAACAACCTATGCAGCAGTTTTACTGAAATTCACTGAACTGCAGAAAAAAGTTCATGATGCACAAATGGCAGCAATGTCAGTTTGATTTTGTGAAATAGTGCATGTTTAGCTGGTTTCCTTCAGCGTCTACATCCAGTCACTCCCTCCACCCATCCTGTTCCAACTTTTTCTCCATCTCCATTCACTGCACTCCTCTCCCCTGGGGGCGACTCCTTTCTGCTCTCCCACCCAGTATCACCTTCCTCTAGCTTCATTCATACCTCGCCTCTCCTCCTCTGGATCTTTTTCTATCTCTTCCTCTTTGTGCAGGCTGCAGCAGCCCTTATAAGGCAGTGCAAGCAGCTTGCAGAGCTTCTGATTGGGGGGCTGCATTGAGAGTGCATGTGTGCACTGGTGTGTTTTTGTTGGGAGGTGTCTTTTGCTGCAAACAAAACTGCGTTCAGATGTTCTAATGTATGAGAAACACAAAGACTCTAGCAGTGCTCTCTGCTCTCCGACAGCCTTCCAGTGGCCTACATTTTTACATTCTTCTACTTCATGAAGTAATCATACGCAGGCCAGGAACAAGCTCGTCCAAATGTCCTCATGACCACATGTGGAATACATTAGCATCCACTTTTGTGAATATGTGTGTGTGTGTGTGTGTGTGTGTGTGA
>CAFUXE010000276.1:643544-659746 GCA_903364295.1 Serranus cabrilla | reverse complement strand
GTAGTAAATGTACAGGCACGTTCACATCCAGTGAATCTGAGTTACCAGATAATTACAAACAATGGTCCAAATGTATGTAAATGTAAGTGAATAAAAACTTTAAAACATATTTTATTATATATGCAATCTCGTAAATACAATGTGATGAACTACAGCCTCATAAAGATGAGGATTTATTATGAACAGTTTTATTGGATGACATGCTTTTCTTTATGACGCAGTGAAAACGTACAAACAACTAAATCGTTTAGAAAATGTTTGTAATATTTGTAAAATTAGCCCCCCCCCAAAAAGCTTTAACATAAAAAACAAACACCATTCACGCTGCCTTTCAGCCTGTACATACATTTATAACTGCAATAATCACTTTAAGTTGGCTGTCACATCCTTTGTGTACCAATTCTCCAGCTCAGGAACACACTGGGTTTATGGGATAAGTCATTTATAGTTGCCTGGCAACATTAGCAGTTCTGTATGTCCTATTCAAACGTGATAAAAACCGTGCTTGTGTGTGTGTGTGTGTGTGTGTGTACCTTCCCGGAGCCAAACACTGCCTCCTGAGCGTATTTGACCAGGCACTCTTTACAGAACAGGTGGCCGTCTGAACACTGCGTCATCTTCTCAAAGGCAAACTCTCCGTAGCAGCAGCCACACTCGATCAGCTGGCCGTCCTGCAGGAACAATCAGACACAGACATATCTCATGAGCCTCTGAGGTTTTAAATGTCTTCTACATTTTTCAGGGATTGTCTTTTTATAATTACTGAAAGTGCCTTGCGGTGATAAAAGGGATTAAGAAGTAAATTTAACCTACAAAGTAACTAATCTACAAAAGATTCAACAAATAAACAGAAACTTAAAAAAACAATACTGGAGGATCTATTTCACTATCCTGAGCAAGCCAGAAGTCTATAAAGTCTGGTCTTTGGTCTGTTTATGTACTGTACTGTTACAGAATACACTTTTTGGAAAACCCAATTGAGAAAACATTTTTACACTAATAAATGACAAACTATTAGCCGTTTGTCTGAGGCATGTGTGCTTCCTACCTTCTTGTACTCGTCCTCATTGACCTGCAGAGCCAGCAGGAAGTCCTCATGCTGGAGAACAAGAGAAAGGAGTTTTAGGAGATGCGACATGCACTTTTTCTCAGCTCCTCAGCTCAGACACATCTTAACCCAAGTCTTGGGAAGCGGAAAAAGTTCTTTTGTACTTTTATATTTTCCAATACTAGAAATGTTGCATATGCTAATATCGCAGCACTACACAATAAAGTTTCTGTGTAGATTAGTTTCTATTCATTTAGTTAAGGAGGCTTTCCCACTTCTTGTTATTCATGATTCCTTATTATTGTTTTTCCGACACATTTTTTGATAACTATTTCCTTTCATATTTTTCATCATAGAAACTTCATACAAGCATAAAAATATTCAGTTCCATAAGAAATGTGTGTGTATTTATTTGTTTTCATGCATTAATTACCCATGTTCTGCTAGAAATTCCATTCAAGCCTTAAAATGTGCAATATTAGACATATTCCACATTTTCCAACTACTACAGCTACTTAAAATGTATGTTTTTACACCACTGCAGTGTAGCGTCAGCTCTATAATTAACCCAGAAATTTTCATTTTAAAAAATACATTATTGGTATTAATCAACTTTTCATTACATTCATATTCATAAATCCCACTTTACAAACTATTCCTACTTCAACTTCTTCTGACATTCCCGCCAGCATGGCAGGGAAGCCTCAGCTATTCAGCATCCAGCATTCCCATCGCAAGTTCTTCACAAATTGCATTGTCTAGTTAGTATTATAGTATTTCAAGAATTATATTCCAGTGGTGGCTGCGTAGAATTGTTTCCAACTCTTGTAATCCAAACATTCCCAACAATTCCAAAAGTATTATGTAAGTATTATTATAAAAGTACTGATAGGTACAAATGATTTATTGAAAAAAGATGGATAAAAAACATGTTGTGATAAGTTATAATGAGTTATATTTCCCCCTTCATTGAGAAAGCCTCTAAATACACCCAGCTTTAAAAATAAAAGAGAAAGATTTGCTACCAAACAAGTCAAATATTCCCCATGGTAATATTATACGGATGGAATAAAATAATGCGGAGAGGACAATACCCCAAACTCCCTGTTCAATAGCAATAAAACAGAATTTATGACAGAAAAAGAATATGAAGTTGGATCAAGTCTGTAGGCATGAATGTAATACTGGGTGACAGGTGTGTGTGTGTGTGTGTGTACCTCTGCCCATTCCTTGGCCTTCTGCTGATAGAACGAAAGCTCTTTCTGCACAGAAGCTTCCAGACTGTTGTACGTTCTGCAGTAGCGACGGTCGTTCTCTAAGAAATACATCCTCTTATCAAACTTCACTGAACCTGCCGGGCAGAGGGAAGCCAGTGAGTGAGGTTTTACGGCCATGTTTACTTCTTTTGCACCCTCAAATCCACTGCGGTCAGTTCAAACGGAAGCTTTGCAATCTATCTCACGGACAACATTTTAAAATACACTGAAAATCAACACCTGCAAGGAAAAAAGTGCTTCCCGTTGTCAGATCAGAAAACAGGACAGAAAACTAACAGCTTTTCTAGAACCCCAGAAAACTCTGGCCAAAGAAAACCAGCATTGAAATGTTGCCCTATGATGCACCTGCATGATCTGGAGTCACACTCTACTCAACTATTACTGATGCTTTTGTGCATAAGAAAATAGGTGCATGACTTTGATAGCAAACAGTCTTATTTAAATGAGTAAGTAAAGGAACAAAAAAAAAGTGAACACAACATACACACATGCAGTGATCAGCAGCAGCAGTGTGCACACAGAGAAAAGTGAAAAGCTTTATGCACCGTGCTCAAAATGGAAATCGACGTAGCAGCGCACGGAGGAGGCTCTGCTCCGTCGTCTCTTTCCTGAGGGGTCGCCTGAATCCTGCCACTTCTTCAGAGCTTCACATAAGGCCTGGGAGAGACACATTTGGAAAAGAGAGCACAAAGTATAAAAGGGAAGAACTCTAATTGCATTCCGAAGGGCACTTTCACAACTCAACCCTTGTTACAGTTCGTCTGGTTGCTTGTGAATGCTCCAAAAACGAACACTTGTGCGGTTCGATTGCACTTTGAACATTATACAAGCCAGTTTAAGGAAATGCACCAAAGCGCAGTGGATTGTGGGCCACCAGCGCTGGCATTTTGTGGGATGTACAGAGAGCGACAGATGCAACATGACTGGGAGAGGACTGACTTGAACTTGCTGAAGTTTTGGAGGAGGTGGTGAGTAAAGTCACAAAAACAATAACGTTTTTAAAAACTAGATCTAGATCAACCTGAGAAGAAACGATTCCTGGGTACGATAGATCCGTGTAGAGTCAAGGTAACAAAACTTCAACAGTAATACGTCATGGTACGTTCGGCTCCATGCTGCTTTCTTTATATACATGTTCACATTTTCCATTGCCAACTCCAACCAATACGAAATAATACTGTCAGTGTATTTCTACCTTTGAACAAGCCTCAGATTAAATACACACCTAACCAAAACTTTCAATTTCACTCTGACTCAGACTAACCAAACAGACTTGGGTTGTGAAAGAGCCCTGAGAGGCCTGGTGTACTGTGAGACCACAGGTACCTTGCGTGTGATTGCATAGTGTCCCTTCAGAGCATTGAGGGCCCATTTGATGTCCTGACAGCTGAGCATCCTGAAATCTGCCATGAGCAAGTCAGCAGCCTGCATCACAGCCTCAGGTCCCACCGTGCCCAGTTTGGCATAGTCAAACAGGTCCTCTGTCACCTGAAAACACCCAGAAAACACCCATATAAACACAGAACAAAGACACTGAGGACAGAAACTAAAGTCATCAAACAACACATGAAAATGACATTGTATTACTTTTTTTCTGATTGTGTGGTAGGTGGGAGAAGAGCTGACTAGGTTTAAAGCCAAGAGAGACTGAAGGTCTATTTGTGTATTATCTGCAGGTTTTGGTGAACAAGTCAGAGAGCCTGAGGTGAGAGTCTTTCCTGTGTGTGTGTGTACACTCTGCAAAGTTTGCTTTGGAAAAGAATATAAATAAAGTTATGGTTTGCCTTTCTCCTTTCCGTGTGAAACAAACACATAATGTAGATGTTTTTTCAGTATATTTATTGTCCAACAACAGTACAGAGTCATAATCTGGTGACAGACACAGAGAAAAGCTGCTAAGCTTGATTGACGTTATTATGTAATGAGGAACCATCCATCCTTCCTTATTTTCCCAGTTCTTCACTTTGCTCGTACACTGTACAGAATGATTATTGTACTGGTCAGGATGTTAAACACTGACTCACACTGACCCCCACCTCTACATTCTCACTAAGGTTAATGGTTAATCAAGACTAACAAATTGCATTAACCAGTAATGCCTCCATGAATTCATTCTCTTGTGGTTTAGACAGATACACACACACACACACACACCTCTGTCTGGGTCTCTCCAGATTCCAGTAGGATGCTGGTGGGAGCTGCTGCGGCTGCTGGGGTATCCCCCCTTGGATACTCTGGGTTCTCCAGCAGCAGGTTACAGATACTGAAACCCAGCAGAGAGAAGCTGCATGTTAACAAGCTCACACATTCAACACCGTCCAGCCTACACAGAACAAATTCAAGTGTACAAGCACGGCACTGGGCCTAACGAGTGTGGCAATAAAGTGAACGACTAATTATTTTTCTGCTTTCTTTGAGAAACAAATACAACATATATAAAACATGATATTATAGTCTGACAGAATCATTAGAAATAAGCATAAATAAGCAGTTAAAACAGGGTGATACTTTCAGTAAAACGTGACTCTTTTACCTCAGCTTGGTTTTTCAATTTTTTTGAAAAACCAAGCTCAGGTTCAATCTCAGCTCCTATAATAAGTCTATAATAAACAGAAACTGGCATTTCAATGGTCAAGATTGTGAAAGTTAACAATAATTTGGCACATGTGATCAGGCCTGATTTTGGTTATAAGATTTAACTTGTTGAAAGTGGAAAATAATTTTAATATAATGTATTTTTGAGGAATCTTTCATACGTCAATAAATCCTTAAAATGAAAAAAGGAAGATACCCTTAAATCATCACGTGGGTAAATTAGATCTAAATAATCAACGTACAAAAAGGTTCTCACCTCTTGCAAATCCAGAAAGCTTATCAGATATCTATATATGACTAGCTGAATCACTAATTATTATTTTATATGAAGTAACTGAGAAAAAAAGGTTGATGTCTCTTACACATTCAAGTCTTTCACATTATTCTTTTGGATCAGTTCTGCTACATAGGCTTCTTGGACATCTGGGAATAGATCCAACTGGAAAGGCAACACAAAGAGTTGAACAGGTGGAATGGAGTTAGGACAGAGGAGGTGAGAAGCACAGTTACACCACAATTCAAATAATTTAACTCAATATTAACCAACTGATGAGCTCATGAGGAATATTTCAGCGATGCTTCAATACCCTGCTATAAGATACTCACAACACCAGTGATAAGGGCTCGAACGAGGGGCTGCTGCTCTGCTCTCTCTCGGGGTGCAGAGGGACCGGGCCTCGCATCCTCTATTCTGGGAATGTCCTCTGGCGCAGGAGGGACAACGACCAGACCAGGGAACGGGTTGATCCTTTCTTGGTTTGGAGCTGGAGCCCGAACAAGACGAGCCTCCCCCCCGTCGTGTGGGACTGTGGCTGCGGCAGCTGGAGGAGCAGGGGGGTTAGCGTTCATGTTGGGCATCCTGATGTGGAGGCTACGGACTGGCAGGACCACACCAGAGCCACCAGCCTGTGGCGGAGGATTGGGAACAGACGCTCCAGGCGCTTGGCTCCCCAGGATGATCCGGTGGCCTGCCTCTGGAGGTCCTAGTCTCTCCGGGGCTGCAGCTATTAGCACTGCAGCGGGGATCACCGGTATCACCTGAGGGGGCTGAGGGGCCTGGGCTGGAGGCTGGGCAGGGGCCTGGACCTGGGGCTGGGCAGGGGCCTGGGCCAAGGGCTGCGGTTCAATCTGAATGAGATTGCCCTGCATGCGATTGAGTGTCACAGGCTGCGGCAGGTTCTGGGGCCGGAGCTGCAGCTGCGGTTGGGTTTTTAGAGCGGAGGCATAAGAGCTCGGCTGCTGGGGAATAACGACTATTTTCACCTCCTTCACCTGGATGGGGTGGGGCTGTAGCGTTGTGGTCGCATGGGACTGAGTAGATGTACCGGGCTGAGACAGCGTCCGTGTGTTAGACTGTGACTGGGCAGATGAAGTACTGGC
The DNA here is from genome assembly GCA_903364295.1 of Serranus cabrilla. Taxonomy (NCBI): domain Eukaryota; kingdom Metazoa; phylum Chordata; class Actinopteri; order Perciformes; family Serranidae; genus Serranus; species Serranus cabrilla. The sequence continues at coordinate 653,446 of CAFUXE010000276.1, read as the reverse complement.
CTGAGGATTTAGTGAATGAGTACTTGTACTAGCCTTTTCTTGAGTCTTTGCGGAAGAACTTGATGCAACCGCACAAGAAGACCGTGTGGCACTGGTAGAGGTACTCGCCTTGGGCTCCACCGTTACCTGTACTGAAGAGCCAGCTTGTGGCTGTATGAGTCCAGATGTGCTGGGCTGAGGCTGATAAAGTACTGGCATAGGTGCTCTGGATGTGTTGGCGCTAGCCTTGGCGTTTGTGGAGGTAGATGGGGTTTGGTTAGACACTGTATGGAGGTCCACTTTTGTATGTGCTGACGTACCGTCCTGTTTCTGTGAGTTTGTGTTAAGTTTTGGCTGAGACAGTGTGTGTGATGAAGGTCCTGGTTGTGGCTGTGTGTGTCCGGACGTGCTCGGCTGCGCTGCTGTGGTGGGCTGTGTGGCGGGCCTTACTGTGGAGGAGCTGGCCTTGGCATCTCTGGAGGTAGAGGGGGCAGAACCAGGGTTCCCTGTGGGAACCCCGGAAGTTGCGCTACTATGACCTATCACTTGAATTAGGTTATGCGAGGCCCCACTCCATTTTGCTGCTGGGCGAATCACATGTCTGCGTGCAGGAGTTAGTGGCTGCAGAAAACACAGGAGGCAAAGGTTGACAGATAAATTGAAACCAAGATGTTACTTCGGTTTAACTTCTGTAGCTCATACTGTTGACAGCAATTTCTGATAACTGTATTACGAAGCACAAGCTTACATATGTCTGTAATAACAGGGGAGCTTCAAATAACAAGTATCTCTCATATGAACAATAAAAAAAATGCTTCACTCACCTCCAATATGCTGACGTCGTCATCATCTGCATCATCCGGGACTAACACAGGGCTGCCAGGTACCAGAGTCAGAGGCTCCTCATCGGAGTCATCAGAAATGGTGATGAGCTCCCTCTTACGGGAGCGGGATCCTGCACAGACACGGTGTAATGTAAATATTACAAATTTGTAACATATGGCTATTTATGTCTTGATGATAAAGTCCTTAGTAAATATCATACTGAGTTATTACGATTAGTAATAGTAGTAGTAGTGTTTGTTTATCTTTACTACTGTGCATTAAACATGTCCTCTGCATCTGACTGACCCATACTCGTTAGGAGCAGTGGAACACCACAGAGAACAGTAAAGCTTGTATTTTATCATTTAACTTGTTTGTTAACTCTTATTGCATGTATTTTAGTAAAACATCCAACAGTAACGGTGAGATTTCAGTAAAATCACATTCTTGAATCTAAGCTAATTTATTCAAATTTCCAACACTGATGTGACTGGCCTCTGGAGCTTTTCCAACTCATGGAGGGGCATGAAATGCCATATCCCAAATTTACCTCCAAGGGATTTACTGTCTGTTCAGATAAGTAAAAAACTTTAACAGGGAATGGAAGAAACCTCAGTGAGAACAACAGAGGAGGGATCTTCTTCCAGGACTGACAGACGTGCAAAGCAGATGTTATTTGTACAGAACAGAACAACATAATAAAATTACAGTTCATAGAATGTGAGAGGGGAGAGGAAGAGAGAGAGAGAGAGAGAGAGAGAGGTGGAGAGAAAGACAGATGCACAGCAACGACAATAATAACACTATAATGATATCTATAAATAGTAGTGATATTATCAGTGAATCAGTAATAGTAATAATAATAGAAATATGACTAATAATGATAGTAACAGAAGCGTTGATAATAAAAGGTACATAACAGCAGTAGCATCAGTAATAATAATTATAGAAGTATGACTAATAGTGACAGTAATCATAGCAGGGCATATAATAGAATGAACATAAAAGCAGAATCATTAGTAATAATATCAGTAACCATGATAGAATGTCATATGGCTAATAGTGACAGTAATATCAGCAGTTAACATAATGGAATGACGGAAGTAACAGTTGTAATGTTAGTAAAATACAAATATGACACAATGATGATAGTATATAGTATGTATAATAGCTCAGCTATAATGAGAGTTGAAATTTATATATTGGCCAATTTTCTTTCTTAACTCAACGTAAAACATTGATAAGCATTTTAAAAGGGTTCCTTTTTTTTAACAACTGCAACCAAGAAACATACTGAGTCCAACATATAAATTGACAAGGCTGAGATATATTTATTACTACTTTTCTCCTCAGATTAGAAGTAATATTCCACATGCTAAAGCTGGTATCAATGTGTCTCATGACAAATTAAAGCTTAAATGGTGCCTGTAGCTCATACTGACATGTTATATGTACAGTGTGAAGACTTTGCAATGCCAAGAAGTAAAATTTACCATTCTTCGATATAAAGTTAAGATTTTTTTTCATACGTATTGAACCGAAGCGAAGGTTTCTGGAGGTGCTAATAGGTTCTATTTTCATATATTTCAAGAACACTTCTACCAGGAACATATTGGAAACCTTTACATGATCGTGATACATTTATACATGAACAAAACTGTGAAACTGATGCAAGCAAAATGAGGTATATTTTGACAAGGAAAGCAAGTCAGTTTCATTCAGCAACTAGAGCGCCACATGCAAATGGCACCATAGTATAAGATGCCATGCTAGCATAAGAAGATTATTATAGAATGATCACAGAAGATTATTTCTTTCGTTCATACTAACATATGAAATTGTGTCTCACCTTGGCTACGGTGGACATTGAAGCTTGCAAGGTGTATGACATCATCATCACTGCCTCCATCTGCCATTGTGAACCTACACTTACAAGCTCCCAATCAGCCCACACAGTCACAGGTCAATCAATAACATCTGCACAGACACACACACACACACACACACACACAGTTTAAGTACTGGTATTCCCCTGGAATTACAAGAAATGCTTTCACTTTAAAATATGTGACTAACATTTACCAAACACAAGATGGGTTGGACTCCACCCTATTACGGTAAATAATCTTCATCACATGGGGCCAACAAAGACCTTATAATGTGTATCTATCAAATGGCCAGCTCAACTGGTATGTTAGCAATAGGGAACTTAACAAAGAGGAAGGTTCAGCTCAAACAGAAATCTGAAGCATGGAGGGTAGGGTTAAGAGGTTAGGGTTTGTGTCACTAAATATGAAGAACATTTGTTAGCTGACTGAGAGTTGATTCAATGTGTTGGCCAAACTCATCCCACAGGAATGTGTTGTAGCGTTCACTCCGTCATCCTGGCGTGCTAACCCAGCCCTAGTCGTCCTAGATCTGATCAAAGTTGGCATGAAATCAATGTAAATCTTACATGCAGACGCTAACACTGCGATAAGCTGACAATGTTGCAATGCTAGCTCTATGAACTTGCATTTTATTCATCACACTGACATTACTATTCACACTGTGGCGTTCGCTTAAAGTTTGAGGTGGCGTACTTAAAAACAAACATGTCAGAACAGCAATCGATCATTTCCGCGCAGACACAGAACAAACCTCTGCTCTCTGCTAAGCTAATGTTAATTAGCTTGGCTTGCTAGCTAGCTAGTAGGTTAAGTAGTTAGCTCACTTCCGTCGGGATTTCTATCCATAACATTGCTTCAAACCAACCATGTACATTCTCATATCTAGATATGAATAATACACATGCAGAAATGTACAATACCGCAGTTTCAGGGTGTATAACCGATACAAAACGCCTTGTTGGTGGAGTGACAATCCGTGAATATCGAAACAAACTGCCAAAACAAGAACAGTAGCAACGTCACACGTAAGGTAACCGACGAACGTAACATTACAAGCGGGGGACTTATGGGTAATGTAGTCCTCAAGGTTGAATATATCCTCAGCATCTATTTACTTGTATAAAACCTAATTTCTGAATTGTTTCACACTTTAAACATATATTAAGGTGTAACAAAGGACCATGTTTTAAGGATGATATAGTATAACCATTTCAAATATAAAACCACCCCTTCTACTTCTAGCCAGCTCACAGAAGATTTACAGTGTAAAACCATGTAAAACACATTAACCTTATGACCTGAAACTTAACAAAGGAATGCTGCCTTAAACAGCCCCTCTCCCTTCAATGAACTAATTATATAGTTACAGCTACACTAAATAACCCTATCTTCTAATAAGCTGACTGCCCTATCATTCAATAGGCCTTCATTATATTTTTGATTAAATAAAAAAATAAAATAAAATAATGTCAAAATTACAGCTGTAAGCTTTGGTACAGATTTATCCTTTATTGCATTTTCAAATAAAGGAATAAAGCTTTCACAAATCAAATACTTTGTTTTAAAGAGCCTCTCTGGCACTGCCAAGTCCAGATTTGAGTCTGGGTACATAGGTTTTCTATCTGGACCTGGTCTAAAGTGGTCTACATATGAAAAAAGCAGTGACCACCTAATGTCTAACGTGCTTTCATAACAGTAAGAAGTCTAAATTAATGGAGGATTGGTTGTTTAGCGATGTTAGTTACGGTTCCCTTAAATTTCCCCTTAAGTGTAGAATTGGAAGCTGAAAATGGGAAGCCATCTTCATCTTCAGTCTTGTGAGTGACGAAGTATGAAGTTTACAAAAATAAGCTTAATCATGTGCATATTTAATATAGACTATTTATTTGTTGAATAAGCAGAAAGGATGGTATAATGTGATATATATCAATAATATAAAATTATCCATAAATTTTGGCCAACCCAAACTCCGACATCTCTCCTAAGTCTACAGGAAATTATACATTTATTATACAGGGAATATTTGTTGATTGATTTGTAGTATATACAGAGGGAATAATGCACATAACACACAACATTTATTTTCAATTTAATTTCTTTTAATATAATCTTATTTACATTGTATTTTTTCATAAATGTTTAGTACATAGTAAGTTACAATACTCTTGCATCCATTACACAGTGAACTCAGAACCTAGAAAATGCAGATTGAAATGATACTGCTTAACAGTCTTCAATAATCAATCTACAACAAATCCCAACGTTTTTCCACATTATTCGCTCAACATTTAGGTTTTTGATTTCATTCACTTGGTTGGAGGATTAATGTCTGCAAGGAGACTTTGTTCATTCATGGTGGTCTTCTTGAGGACGAGGGACTACTTTTTCTAACATTCAGGCTATGGGAGAAAAAGAGACGGGCAGAGAAACATCAGGGCCACAAAGTAAAAGATAATGGATGAAATGGATGATGAAACATGTATGAAAGGCTTATGAGATTTTATTATACATGTCACATACAACCAAAGAATTCCTGAATTCCTTCTTTCCATCTTCGTGGCTCATTTTGTTAAACATCCAGGTCATGCCCTCGGACCTCGTAACTTCAGTAGAGTTGAGATTTTAAAATTAGGGCTGGGAGGATCAATCCCTTTCACGTCAAATAAATGTAACATGGTTTTTAAAACACCAAAACACTAACAGTATTCATACACTGACAAAGAGTACTTCTCCGCAATAATATGAATGTTAAAAAAATGTAACGAAATTCAATAAAACCCACTTTGTGGATTACTTGAATTGCAAGTGAATTGACCCTTCAACTCTGGTAGAGGGGGTGGTGAAGAGATTAGTGTGGGCTCTTTGTAGAGCATATAGCAGCTTGGTCAGTAATCACTTAGTAATAAATAATAAAATATCAGAGTGGATCAGAGTGGTCGCAGATACAAACGGAAGAGACAAAAAAGTTACCAAACAAGAGGAGCAGGCTCATTTGATCATTTTTACAGCGTAACCAGGTGCCATGCCTGACACACGCACTCACACATACACTCTCACACACACAGACACAAATACAGCCCCACACACACACACACACGCACACACACGATCACACGTACATGCACACGTTCTGATACACGACAGTGGTTAAACATGAAGCATGAATACTAGTCACTCAATCAGCTTGTCAGACAGAAAAAGACAATCAGTCTCCGCCTTGTTCTTCACACGTGTGATTCAAAAGTCTCTGTTCGCAGGCTCGCATGTGATTGGCCGATTCCGTCCGTTGACTCCAGTGTGTGTCGGGAGTCGAAGTCGCTGCGGCGGTAGACATTCTGAAGAATGACATCATAGCTTGTTAAAACTGAAGGATAAAAATGCTTCTTCAAAACATTTGAAAAATTTTAAAATACTTTATTTTTTTTTGTCTGTTTTTTCTTTTTTTTTTTATCTTTTCCTCTCCCGCTGTGCTTCCTCCTCCAAAAGTTCGGTGGTGAAGAGGGGGCAAGAGACTGTGTGTTCTTGTGATGCTTGGCTGTTCCGTATACTCCGCGTATACTTGATATTCTGTTGATGTTTGTGTGTATATATGTAAAAAGTCAAATAGTTTGTGTGCAAGTGCAAGCGCAAGTGTGACTGTGTGTATGTTGGTTTGGTTGTGGGTTCATCACTCCACAGCGAAGCCGCAGGTCTCCTCCACAGCCGTCAGCAGTTTCTCGTAGAGTTTCTCGTAAGACTCGTAGGGAGGGATGTCTATCCGGTTAAAACTACAGACAGAGGAAGGAGAATTAGTCACGTCATATAGACACATAAAAATAACCGTTCTTTGCGTGTGTCCTTACCATGTGTGGGCCTTGGGCAGGTTGTCTGTGTTGGCGTCTATCAAATGGATGGTGAAGAGCCTTGGTCCTGCAGAACCTGTAGAACCTTACACACATACATTCTAGTTATCACTGCTCTACTCTGGTACACAGAACACTCAGCAGTCTTTAAACAGGAAAAACTCACATCAAATACCACAGTTCTGGAAATAAATGAGTTGATGCTTTCATTGGCATACACATTTAATTTAACCCCTTTTCATCACTAGGACTTTTGGCTTTTTTAATGCACAGTGAATTTTAGCAAGGGTGTGAGGTATTTTTGTGCATGCACACAACATTTGGTTTTGGGGCGTTTTAGAACCTTTATTAAAAGCTTTTTTTCTCGCCCTACTGAAGTGTGTTTAACGGAGCGTGAATATATATCTTATTTTATCTTATTGTATTTTATTTCAAATTTTTTGTTGTCTTTATTATTTCAGTCTGACTTTTAATAGAGATTTATTAGCTGTATACTGGTTTATTTATTTTCTGTCTTTGATAAGGTTTTATGATGGTAATGATAATAATTATCGTTATAATGGTTTTTATAATTATTAGTATCTATCTTTTGTTTATTTTTTTAGTATCAATTTATTGTTATTTTACATGTTTATATAATTTTATCCGGTGTTTCCTCATGATAGAGCCTGATAGGCCCTTAAAGCCTCCCTGCCCTGCCTAGATCTTTACTCTATATTTATACTTTATTACAGAAAAGAAAATAATCAAAGGTTGAAGCCCCAAATAAAGACTGTAGTATCTGAGTCATCTGTATTTCCTGTATATTCTTGTCAGGATGTGAATACACCATAATTAGGCTCAAACAGAAAACACAGATTCTCTCATTTTCATCAAGATCTTTGCTGTAATTGGCTTTAATTGTTATACTGTGTGAGGTATTTACTATCAATTCCCAGGAAGAGAGTTAAGTTACATAAGCAGACCAAATGAATGCAGTAATTGATGTGAGTACAGTATGTGTGTGGCGTCTGAGCCAGTGCATGACCCACCCTGCAGCGCTTTGAACCCTTGTAAAGGGACCCTGGTGGAGCCTGTGACGAACTGCAGGAGGCGTCCTCTCCTCTCCTCACTGAAGGCCTCCACCGCCTGCCAGAACCACCGCACCACGTTGCTTTCACTTGTGCAGTGCTTCAGCCGGGTGTTAGTCTTCCAGTCTGCAAGATCTATCTTCCCCAGTCCACCGATAATGAGCTGCAGGAGAGGGAGAGGGATCAGAGAAACAGATTATGGATTTGCAAAGCTGGCATGGCAGATTAATTAATTAAAACTTTAAAAAAAACACATAATATGGCATGTGATGAGCTGGACAGCACATGTACCTCAAGTTCTTTATGGTCGAAAGGTTTGAGGAGGTGCTGGGGGATGAGCTCACTGAATCCCTTCTGTAGAGCCAGAAACTGGGCTTCAATTCCACGCATAAACCTCCAGTTCACATAAAGTCTGAAAAATACAAGAGCAGGTCAAATAAGTACACTGTAATAAACTCTCACAACTATTATACACAGTAGCTCTTTCTGCCAACCAGACATAGTGTGGATAAAACCCACTGTTGCACTTTTCTTACCTTACGTATTCTTTTTTGTTCTCCTCGGTGACGGGAATATTGCGGCCATTAGGTTTGAGTTCATGTTGTAAAAACTTCCCAAAGGCATTGTGCTCCACGCAGAATGTGTGGTCCAGGACTGAAGTGATGTCGTTCTCTCTGCATTAAGAGTTTTAAAAGGGGTTAAAAATGAAAGATCTTTTCAAACCTGTGCAGGACATAAAGTAAGAAACAGTTTGTGATAAAAAAGAAGAAAGAAAAAAACTGTGCACAGGTGGATTTACTCACAATATCCAGACGAGGCTCTTGTGCAACTCCGGGTCTGTGGTCTCCAGGTCGTTGAGCTGGATTGGTTTGCCTAGCAGCTGTTTGTAGAAGGGCAGCGTGAAGCTCCCGTTGATGTAGTGACCATGAAAAACTGCCAGGCCCATCACACGGCCAACAAAGTGGAAATATGACAGGTGGTCCTGGAAGAAAGTAACACAGACGGAGACACAGACACACAGGGTCAGAGGGAATCCTCTTAGTTTGTTAGAAGAACAGGTGTGTGTGTGTGTGTGTGTGTGTACTCACAGGGTTGATGGAGGAGTCGGGGTTGATCTGTAGTGTGTAGATATTGTCTGTGGAGTACTGGAACAGGCCGTAATAGGGGTTCAACATTTCATGACACAGCAGGTACAGCCATTCCCTACAAACAACCATCACACGGTTAACAAAACTTGGTTACACATTCATTTAAAGAAACAATGAGAAAACTGAAAAACACTAGATTACATGATGCAGTCAGTGTGTCTGAGGTGTCCTTTTTTAAATCCTTTCTCTCCCCTGTGGAGGCTCTGCAGCAGCAGCAGTCAGCTGCTTTTTTGCATTTCCTCTACATAAGGCCTTTTTTATGCATTTAGTGTTTCATAATATATAAAAGTACAAACTTATTAATGTATACTTACACCACTTGAAAGGAGATAAAAGATGGACGCATGGGATTTGACTTATGAAGAGGCAAATTGCAATGTTTAGACAGAAAGTGCTCTGAGATGTGAACAGAAAATTACCTGGCCACCCCTCCGTAGTCCAGACCCTCTTCTCCCCTGAACTTCACCATCAAACGCTTCTTCAGGTCTTTGGGCCTCATCTTCATTATCTGGCGATATGACTCCTATACACCCAAACACACACAACGTTAATACATAATCACAGAAACACACACATTATCACAAATAAAAGAAACAATTGGTGACTGGAAGCTGTTGGGGGGGTTTTTTTCTAAAAGAATCACCATTTATCATAGCCAAAAACTGTAAAACAGAAATTATCATCAGATTTAAAATTCCAACGGCCCTTAAATACATCATGTGTGAAAAAACACCTCCCTTTTCTATCAATATTAGCTAATACTTCAAGAATCTTGATAAATCATTTTCATTTAAAGATTATAAATATAACGTTACATATAAATATAACAATATTCCACTTTTTCCAATTTTTTGTAAAATAATACATCAAATTAATTCAAGGCATGTTTTTTCTTTGTTTATGAATTATGGCATTCTCACAGTGTTACACTGCAAACAACACATTTGAGTCCTCCCAACTTCCAGCCATGATTGTGCTGTTTGCATAGAGGTGCAGGACTGATACACTCCAGGGAAAAACAAGACCACAGTGGGTAAAATGTGACAGGGGGAAAAACACCCTGAAGCTGCTTGGGGTTCAGAGTGTTAAACAGTTTATTAATATGCACAATCAGTGCTGCTTTTGTGCTCCTGTCCAGAGAAAGAACCA
>CAFUXE010000276.1:614625-626757 GCA_903364295.1 Serranus cabrilla | reverse complement strand
ATTATGTGTGTGTTTGTGTGGGAGAGAGAGAGTGCACATGTGTCTATACAGTGTGTGTATGAGTTATTCAAAGTGCCTGTGGAACCCCTGAGACAGGCAGAGTGTGTTCACAACTACTTAAATAATTCCAATCATAGAGACAAACTTAGTTAAACCTCTGGGGACACACACACACACACAGAGAGAGAGAGAGAGAGAGAGAGTTAATGAAGATGATGTCATTCATTGAGAGGAACAGTTGGGAAATCCCAATGGGTGGTTTGTTCTCGCATAATGATTTGAATAGAAAAAGAAAAAGGGGCAAAGAATAAATTACATCAGCTGAAAAAAGAAAAAGATAAAGTGGGACAGTGAAAGAAACTTTATATCAGTGTTAGTATATATTTTCTCCTGACAGTCTCCATATCAGTGATTCCCAACTAGGGGCACTTGAACTCCAGGGGGTAGCCTCTTTCTGCTGATGCCAGAGGGTACAGTACATGGAAAGACTGCAGTCACTTAACCAATTTGAAAACATTTAAAGTACTATAGTTAGCCTTGAATAATGGAGAAATGGTCGAAATAGTAACCTACAAGTAGCCTGATGGATAAACGGTTGAAATATTTACCCAGAGTAATGGATAAATGATTGAAATAATTAGTTAAAAGTAGCCTAATGGAAAAACGGTAAAAAAAAAAAATATATTTAGCCTTACTCCAAGTAGTACGTCTGTCTGGTAGTAGTACAGCTGCTGACCAAACCAATCTAAATATTAACAGTTTAATTGTATGAAAAAATAAATAACAGTCTCCACTTTTATATAATGAATAGTGAAGATGGGATGAAGGGGCTTCATGAGTTCATCATACAGGCCTGTGATGGTATCTCAGACCAAAAAGGCTGGGCACCACTGCTCTGTGTTGTTTCAAACTACAACATTTTTTGAGAAAGCTGAAAAATATGGACTCCTAATGGAGAGTTTTGGTCTGAGTCATATAATTTATCCTCCTGAGGCTGATTCTATGTGTGTGATCAGTGTCAGCCTGTATCTATTAGAGCTCCCTTTGGGGAACAGGAGCAACAGCTGCTTCTGAGCAATCTAGTTAAGATTAAGGCTACATTCTGGATACGATCAAGACTCTGACGCTAAAAACAGTAACGTTTCCCTGAAGGCCCCACAACAAGCTTTGGTGGGCACAAGTTTTCTTCTCATCATGTTGCTTGAGCAAAACTCTTTCATATTTGGCCTAGAATCAAACTCTGCCTCAGCAGTCTGTCGATATCTGTTCTCTACAAGGGACAGTTTTAAGACGCACAAACCCTGCCATATACATACACAAGTTGGTTTAATAAGAAGTTCCTAATTAAGGGTCAAAGGTTTGAAATTGGGTAATCTGTAGAGCAACAGTTCGAAGCAAACTATAAAAAATATTACCAAAAAGATGACCAACACTGTCTCTGCAGCATGTCAATGGTTACAATTTAAGATGCCTTACTCATCCCAATTCCTATTGGGTGCACAGATAGAAAGCAGTTGGCAGTTAAGGGCACAGGCACTTTGAGATAAAAATTGAGGTGCTGGAGGGTGGAGAAGATAGATGGTGTGCTGGGGTGAGGAAAGGACAGTCTTCAGCCTGAGTGATAGCTTTCCAGGGAAACCCTAAATGGATGGAGGCAGATTGAAGAATTCCCAGATCCTGTGCTGCCAGGCAGATCAGAGGGATGAGACCTCAGGGCGATGGCTGGTTTTAAAGTTGTGACCATATCGGGAAGGAGAAGGCCTGATATATAACAGCATTGCCACAGTCACACACTCATATTCCTCCTGAGCGCACCTCCACCTCCTGCATTGGTGAGTATCTGAGTCAAATACTGGATCCTGTTGAACTGATGGCCACTATCCTTTCTCTTACTTAAACGAACACTTTCTGCTTTCTTTTCATTCCTCGGCCTCTAGGTGAGTGAGTAGGTGATTGAACTGGTCACTCGGTTGGTGTGCGGCAGCAGCAGCAGCAGCAGCAGCCATGCCATACAAAGGGGAATGCGGGGACGATGTGGACCCCATGCCGTTCCTGGTTGCCTCAGAGAAGGAGCGTCTGGATGCCATGAATAAATCATATGACATCAAGCGCTCCTGCTGGGTCAAAGATGAGAAGGAGGCCTTCATTGCTGGGGAGATTCAGTCTGAAGAAGGGGACAAAGTCACCGTCAAGACCTCCAAGAACACTGTAAGACTAACACTAAAATTATTTACATTGATGACTTAAAGGTGCTGTGATGTCAAGAGTAAATGTTAATAATCTCACAGCGATTGTACTAATCATGATGATGAAATGACTGATTGAGTGATTATCCTGTCTGCTCAGACTGTGACTGTGAAGAAGGATGATGTTCAGCAGATGAATCCTCCTAAGTTCTACCAAGCCAACGATATGGCCAACCTCACTTTCCTCAACGAGGCCAGCGTCTTGGAAAACTTGCGCAGCCGTTACGTCAGCATGAGGATCTATGTAAGCCAGTCACAGAGACACATAAACCTATTCAAAACCATGTCGACATCACATTTTAAGGACAGTAAAACATAAAAAAGATTCAAAAGACACTGTGTCAAATCATATGCTATTGGTTGCATTACATGAAATGTGGGATGCTCTACTTTTGGAGCTTGGGCAACACAAGGGCATTAAAGTCAGAATGTATTGGCCTCTGCTGCTTTGATTTTGACTGTGTTTTTTAAATAATTTGTCCTTCACAAGTCCCAAAAACCTATTGAAGCAAAGTTTTTGAATCTGTGAAATGCTCTTTAAAGAAGCATAGTATAGGAGGAGGATGTAATACAAATTACGGCACTTTTTAAAAAACAAAATAACTCTTCAACTGTATTGGACATTGTGTTTTTCATATTGAAATATCAAATAGTTGACTTTTCCCTGAATAGCACCAGACTTTTTTTTCTTAAAATGCACATATTAGGTAGGAAAAGCACAATACCGACAGATTTGTTCTGATAATATTTCTGAGTTTGTTTATCCTTTTATTTAGCTGCATCCTTCAAACCGCTTTTTATTCTCCCTTTCCACTTCCAGACCTACTCAGGCCTCTTCTGTGTGACAATCAACCCATACAAATGGCTGCCCATCTATGGTGCCAAAGTGGCCCAGATGTACAAGGGGAAGAAACGTAATGAAGTTCCTCCTCACCTCTTCTCCATCTCTGACAATGCCTACCACGACATGCTGATGGGTGAGGAGCGGGCGCCAGCAAGGGTGGGGGGTGGGGGGAGACTACATTTTTATCAGTCATAGATTATATGAGGGGAGGGGAGGGAGGTGAAGTCAAAGAGAAGTGAGCATGCCAGTGGTATGTGGTGATTTGGGATAAAGCCCCTCGGGACGGGTTGGTTGAAAGTCATTACATGGTTCTTTATGTGGAAAGAAGGAGTGGTGCAGTTGCTGTGTAACCAGTGTGGCGTGTGATGATTTGTTCAGGGAGCAGAAAAATATTTGAAGCCATTATATGGCATCAGGGGAGAGTTGACAGCTGTCTATGTTGTTGGTACTGCTGACAGAGAACATCAGCAGTCCTCTGATCTGCTCAGAGGGAACTCAGCAGTAATTATTCCCGTCTCTCTCACACTCCCTCTGTCTCTCTCCTGCCCTCTTTATGTCCCATCAATGCAGAGCACGAGAACCAGTCTATGCTGATCACGTAAGGACATGTTTTATTTCGTTACCCTACAAGTGACGTATGTTATCATGTCTCACTATTATTCATTCCTTTTTTCTTTTTCTCCACCAGTGGAGAATCTGGTGCTGGCAAGACTGAAAACACCAAGAAGGTCATCCAGTACTTTGCCAATGTTGGAGCTTCTGGGAGCAAAGCCTCAGACTCCAAGGCAAGTTTGTTTTTGTGTATGCGGACGGGATTCTATATGTTGCTTTTCTTGTCCAAAAGTTATGTAAATTTCTCTGCTCTTCTTTCAGGGCTCTCTGGAGGACCAGATCATTCAGGCGAACCCAGTGCTGGAGGCATTTGGCAACGCCAAGACTATCAGGAACAACAACTCATCACGTTTTGTAAGGACACACACAAAAATCATCAACAAATCTGTTTTTAAATTATAAAATTAAATACTTAATGTGCTTGTGGTAACACCAGCACAGTAATTAAATCTGTGAGAATAATAATTACGTGGCATTTTAGGGGAAGTTCATCCGCATCCACTTCGGGCCAACAGCTAAGCTGGCTGGTGCCGACATTGAGAGCTGTGAGTGGATATCTATAGATCTTTTATTGCCCTGGTGGAGACATGCTATGTCTCATTAAATAAAGATGTTAATATGTGTATGAATATAAGTAGCATCCTTAAAGCCTGTTGTGTGTGTGCTTCAGATCTGCTAGAGAAATCAAGAGTGATTTCCCAGCAGGCTGCAGAGAGAGGATACCACATCTTCTACCAACTACTGTCTGGAAGGAAGCCAGAACTCATAGGTGAGACAGATGCAATGCTGCCATTTAACAAGGAATTAAAGTCAATGTGAGCAGAAATTACATACTCAAGATCCTTGTCAATGCTGGATACACTTCATTGTTTTACCATCAGTTTTGTGAGTGGTAAGTGTTGAATATTTCCCTTGATCTTGAAATGGTAAAAGACAAAACTAAATTAGCTAAACATAAGGAGTAAACAGTTAAGGTAGTTAACGTTAGCTAAAAGTACTGGATAGCTAAATGGTTACACAACATTGGCTAAAATAACAGTTGATAGTAGTAATAGTAGAAAGTTAGTTAAAATTAAGGGATAAACAGCTGAAATAGTAAGCTAAAAGTAATTGGTAAGCAGATTTAATAGTTAATGTTAGCTAAACATGGTGGATAAATGGTTCAAACAATGTTAGCCAAAATAATGTGTTGAAATACGTCGGTAGCTAACAGTAGTGCATAAACAATTGAAAGGCTTAGCTTAAGATATATAATTATATTGACTGTTCAACTATGTGAAAAAGTTTTATCAAATATAATACACAGAGTTAAATAAAAATGTTGTTATTATTTCTTGCTGTGGGAATGCTTTAGTCGAAAAAGGTTTGAAACCACTGATCAAAGTGATACTTAATGTTGGTAATAATCAATATGATCATGTATTAAATATTGGGACCTGCTTTAAAGGTAAGAAATGATTCATTTTATGATCGTGTGTGATACTTTGTCTTCCAGAGGCTCTGCTGCTGCAGTCAGACCCCAAACAGTATGTGTGGGTGTGTCAGGGAGTCACTGTGGTGGACAACATGGACGATGGAGAGGAACTGCTTCTCACTGATGTGAGTTCAAAGTTATTCTGTGTGAACTAAGCCATTTGTGCTGTGCTTTAATTTTAAATCAGTAATAAAGACTGGCGTACATCTTTACATGACCAGTGATAAATTATATAAATGAGTCTGTTGATGGTGCTGTTTCCTCTCTTTGTATAACAGCCGTGCAGCACTGATATTCTCTCTTCTCTTTCTGTATGCTTGTGTGTTCATAGGAAGCCTTTGATGTCTTGGGCTTCACTGCTGATGAGAAGATGAGTGTGTACAAGTTGACTGGAGGCATAATGCACTTTGGCAACATGAAGTTCAAACAGAAACCTAGAGAGGAGCAGGCTGATGTGGATTCCACTGAGGGTATAAAAAGTCCACCTTCCCCTCTCTCACCATCCCTTTTCTCTCTTTCTATTTTTCCTTCATGAACCATTTTTTCAGCTTCTATTAAAAGATATTGTTGAAATAATTTAATTAATTCCTTGTCCGCTATCTTCTTCCCTCTCAAAGTGGCTGACAAAGTCGCTCACCTCATGGCCATCAACTCTGGGGAGCTGCAGAAAGGCATAACACGCCCCAGAGTCAAGGTTGGCAACGAGTTTGTGACCAAAGGTATTTCAAAGACACTTTTAGATGAATCAGTTTAATCTCTTGTAAACAAAGCCCTTCTATGAAGGCAGATAATGCACTCATTCATAACATTTGAATTTAAAATGTCAGGTCAGAACCAGGACCAGTGTACCTACTCCATCGGTGCTCTGGCAAAGGCCATCTATGACCGCATGTTCAAGTGGATGGTGACCCGCATCAATAGGACCTTGGACACCAAGATGCAGCGGGAGTACTTCATCGGAGTGCTGGACATCGCTGGCTTTGAGATCTTTGAGGTGATATTTGCTTAGATTTATTGGATTATATTTCTTGTCCGCCACATTATTTGTCATTACTTCATCTCTTCCTCCTTTGATCCAACTCTGCTTTTCATCTCCAGTTCAACAGCTTCGAGCAGCTGTGCATCAACTTCACCAATGAGAAGCTGCAGCAGTTCTTCAACCACCACATGTTTGTGCTGGAGCAGGAAGAGTACAAGAAGGAGGGCATCGACTGGGTCTTCATTGACTTCGGCCTGGACCTGCAGGCCTGCATCGACCTGCTGGAGAGAGTGAGAAACACAGGCAGCATGAAGTGCACGAGTATGAATGCACCTTGTATTATATGTTGAGTTCACTGCATATTTTCTATTCCCACCTCCCTCTGTAGCCAATGGGGATCTTCTCCATCCTGGAGGAGCAGTGTGTGTTTCCAAAGGCGACAGACGCGACCTTCAAAGCAGCTCTGTATGACAACCACCAGGGCAAGTCCTCCAACTTCCTCAAGCCGAAAGGGGGGAAGAAAGGACCTGAGGCCCACTTTGAACTGGTGCACTATGCCGGCACTGTGAGTACTGGATTGTTGCAGTGTTTGACATAGATTCATTGGTTCATTGGAGAAGAATGTGTTTGTGTTTGTGGCAAGATAAAGCATAGGTAAAAACATAGCTACATACATACGTGTGAGGAGCCTCATCTCTTTTAGCTGAACAAATACCAGCTCGCCTTTGTGTCCTGCCTTTTCTTCTTCTACTCATCTGCAGTTTTGTGCACAATGTGTAAGTTGTAGGTTTGTATCCCTGTGGACTGCACTGTATAAACACTGTATAAATACAGCACCCAAGTGGATCCACCTCTGTCAACAAAGCCATTGACGTCTCTGAATATAAAATAGGATGTGTAACTGTGTGTACATACAGTCAGTGTATTAATGCTGTCTGTGCCTCTCACAGGTGGCCTACAACATTGGGAGCTGGCTGGAGAAGAACAAAGACCCTCTGAATGAGACGGTGGTGGGTCTCTTCCAGAAGTCCTCCATGCCTCTGTTGGCTCTGCTCTTCAAAGAGGAGGAGGCCGCTGCAGGAACCAAGAAACAGAAGAAAGGCTCGTCCTTTCAAACCGTCTCCAACGTCTACAGGGTAACTCACACAGACAGACAGTGCAATCATTAGACTATATGCTGCATTTTGTGGATGTATTTTATTCTAATAAGGAACTGTAACAGAATACTTGAAATAGTATTTAAAAGAGTAGTTAGCTTAGCGCAAAGACTGGAAACAGGGTTACAGGTTGATAATTAATTGTATCCTGGGTTTCTATTAAAATGTGTTTACATGTTTTAATGTTCCAAAAAGACTTTACTTTTCTCACACTATCTTTCTGAATATATCTTGCAAAACCTGTCTCAGTTTTAGTGACTGTACGTTTAAGACCCCCTCCTGAAAAAGGCCAGTCTGCCAGTGATTTCTGGTCGATGCTCAGTGCGTCTCTGCACCATCACTGCAGCCGGGGAATGACTGTAATGGAGTGTAGAGGCACTTTGAACCTTTAAAGCTGACAATGTAGTATAGTTGTGACATCACAACCTTACAGAAGTCCTGATGGCTCGTTTAAATTCACAGTTTTTGAATACGGGTTGTGCGCATTTTCGAATGAGCATTTACTTTCATAGTAATTATATAACACATTGATCGGCTTTATTATAATAAACAAGACATGGGGGACGACACATGTTCAACAACCTCACTGTGTCCTTTTATCCGTCTGTGCACAACAGGAACAACTGAATAAGCTGATGAGCACCCTGCGAAGCACTGCTCCCCACTTTGTCCGCTGCATCGTCCCCAATGAGTTCAAGAAGTCCGGTGAGTGGACGGACAGTATGTGTTAACCCTGAAGTCACTATCTGAAATGTCTTCACTTTACTGAGAAATGTATTTGAAACATAAGTAAAATATTCACTCTCCTCCTTCATGTAAAGGTGTGACAGATAACCATCTGATCCTGCACCAGTTAGCCTGTAACGGCGTGCTGGAGGGAATCCGTATCTGCAGGAAAGGATTCCCCAACAGGCTGCAGTACCCAGAATTCAAACAAAGGTCCTAATTCCTTCTGCATTCATTTCCATCATCCCAATATTGATCTCCATGTTTATTTACTCACTGTCAAATGTCTGCTTCCCTAATGTCTCTCAGGTACTACATCCTCAACCCCAACGTCATCCCTAAGGGATTTGTTGACAACAAGAAGGCCTCCGAGCTCCTCCTGAGTTCAGTCGGCCTGGATAATATGGAGTACCGCATCGGCCACACCAAGGTACACCACTGACACAATCAATAAAACAGCACGCCTTTAAATGATATGTATTATGATCAAATACATATTAATCATACAAAATACTTGACATGTGTGTGTTAACAAATGAATGAAAGCTTTTCTGTCTTTCTCTCTGATTTTCCTCTGCAGGTGTTTTTCCGCGCTGGCGTCCTGGCAAAGCTGGAGGACATGCGTGACGAGCGGCTGGCAAAGATCATAACCATGCTGCAGGCTCAACTCAGAGGAACTCTGATGAGGGTCGAGTTTAAGAAGATGGTGGACAGACGGTCAGTGTTTGTGTTTCTGTCTGCATTCGGCCTTACAGGGCACATTTGTCACCATTTATGCAGATATCACATCAGTTATGATGGTAAATGGAGTCCACTGAAACAATAAATTACTCCAATATTGACAGAGAAAGCTGAGGCTTATGAATTATGAATATGAGGAGCTTTTTTATTACTTCTACTCCAATGCATTTAGCTTACGGCTTAAGTTACTTTTCAGGTTAAGCTTAGCATAAGAAATATGATCAATTTAAAATGATTATGCATGTTTACAAATTAAAGCACATAACAATATATTGAGTAGTTAAATTAGCCCTTCCTTGAGTAACTTAAAATGTTAATTACATAAATGCATAAATATGAATAATCCAATAATTTATTTAGAATATATATAACAATCTGAGTGGGTTTAAGTACATTTTGATGCTGATACTTTTTCCATCACTGGTCATCAGTGCACGTCTGTGAGTACTAACAGAGTTTCTACATTCATGTGTGATGCAGAATTGCACTGATGGCGATCCAGCGCAACGTGAGGAAGTTCCTTCAGCTCCGCTTCTGGGGCTGGTGGAAACTCTACACCAAGGTGAAATGCTAAATTTTGACCTCTTGACAAATGATAAATGATCATCATTATCATCCTCACCATCATATTTCCTGCCTGGCTCCCTCAGGTGAAGCCCCTGCTGATGGTCGCCCGTCAGGAGGAGATCTTCAAGGCGCAGGAGGAGGAGCTGAGGGCGGCGGTGGAGAGGGTCAAAGAGCTGGAGGGCAAGATGAAAGACCTGGAGGGGAAGATGGTCACTCTGTCACAGGAGAAGAACGACCTCACCCTGGCGCTGTCTGCAGTAAGCACACATAAACAGTATTTTCCCAGCTGGTGCTTTTCTGTATTTATGATGCATTCTGATGCTTGTTCAGTGGTGTGATGTAACCCATTACTGAGACCTCCCTGTTAACCTGCCGTTTGAGTGAAATTCCTGACGGCAAATTTTAATATGCGGTAAGAAAAACATGAGGTCAAAATACTTTTTCTGGCTTCCAGCAATCAGTCAAAGAAACACTGAATCACCAATGTAGAATCCTCTACTTCTCTCGTTGGTTGTGAAGGATCACAGACATCTCTAGCAGCAGTGTGTGTCTCCTGTGTATTACCATTACAGTCGAGTCACGGCGCTTTACTGAAAAAATATAAACTCTAAAAAACCCTGAGGGTTGTTAACAGCACTTACTGCTGTTCTGAAGGTATTTTCTATCTTTCTTATTTTAGAAAACATTCTGTCTGCTGCACAATAAACAGATTTTTAAAACTAATTTACAAGTTTCCCGATTAAAACAAAGAAGCCAGTGATGAACCTTTCCTCAGTCACTGAACCTGTGTAGTTATAAAACCTGCTTCATCTCACTGTCTCCCTACAGGAGCAGGACACGCTGGGTGATGCTGAGGAGAGATGCACCCAGCTGATGCACCAAAAGGTCCATCTGGAGGAGTCAATGCAGGTAATATGTTGAACGTGAGCCATGCAGCATTATATGTGTATTCTCTTGAATACGTAGCAGTAAAACTACTCATGGGTATTGGTATTATTCTCCCAATCACCTTTTAAATACTATCATTTTTTTTTTAAGTTCTGAAATACATCTTGCACCAAGAAATGTAAACTAAGAAATTAGGGCACTTTGAAAAATGATTATTTCCACAATAAGAGACATACAATGTAATGTAAATATAGAAGAAACAAATGTGCTTTGCTCCAAAAAAAGTATGTAATAATATTCAAAGCATGCCAGATGATCTTTTTAAGAATCTGTGATATGCATAAAATTAAGATGACAAGACATTTTAGAGGTATACCTGTCTGGGAAACAGCTGAAATTGTCCTCTGTGGATTTAGGATCTGCGTGAGCGCCTGGAGGAAGAGGAAGGAAACACAGCCTCCCTGCACGGCCAGAGGAGGCAGCTGGAGGGCGAACTGAATGAGCTGAAGAGAGACCTGGAGTCCCTGGAGTCCACGCTGGCCAAGACTGAGAAGGAGAAACAGGTAGGGGGACAGAGGAGGAGGAGGAGGAGAGGAGAGAGGAGATGCAGTGTAGCAGCTTTGGAGATTTCACTAGACATCATGATTAATGGACACAAAGACATGAGAACTGAATTCTGATCAACGGTGTGTTCAGGGTCTGGACTTTAAGGTTCGAACTCTGACGGGTGACATGAGTCAAAGAGACGACCATATTGCCAGACTGCAGAAAGAAAAGCGAGCTCTGGAGGAACTGCAACAGGTAGACAAACATGAATGCACATAATCTCATTTCAAACACCTTTTTATGCTTATACTGACATACATTCCTATAATTTAATCAGAAAACTCTGGAGGATCTTCAAACAGAAGAAGACAAAGTTAACCATCTAACCAAGACCAACAGCAAGCTGAACGCCCAAGTGAACGAGGTAGGTGACCTGAAAAATGTTTTTATTAAAACTCAGGAATATGTGCAGAGCTGCAGCTGAATATGCTAAGAATTAGTGCATTAATCATGGTTGGATGTTTGTGTTTGTGTGTGGGTGTAGCTGGAGGACAGCTGGGAGCAGGAGAAGAGGATCAGGGCGGAGGTGGAGAAAGCGAGGAGGAAGGCAGAGGGAGACCTGAAGATGACCATAGAGAACCTGAATGAGATGGAGAACGCCAAGGTTGACCTGGAGGAGGTCATAAAGAAGTGAGAAACAAAAGCCACACACACAAACAGACCCCCAGCCTTTGAAGAAGTGATGAAGTGATGTTAAAACTTGTCACGGTCCTCACTATGTAGGAAGTTCAAGAACACACACACACACGCCAGTGAAGCTGACAGGTTTTAAAGGCTTAGAAGTATCTATAACATACAAAACAAACTCTCATCAGTACAGTAGTAATACCTCTGTGTGTGTCCCTCACTACATGCTCCTAGTGCTGCTGAGTTCTGCTGTGTGTGTGTTTTCTGTGTGTTCATCCAGGAGAGACTTTGAGATCAACAACATGAACTCAAAGTTGGAGGACGAACAGTCGCTCAGCTCCATGCTCAGCCGCAAGCTCAAAGAGCACCAGGTTTGTGTTTACAGGCTTTCTCCATTTAGCATGACACAAGCTGACTTCAATGGTTCCTTCTTTTGTGGTTTCATATGTTTATTATTGAAGTCAATAAATGTGTGCAGGAAGCGGCTATAGCAAATGAAAAAAGAGAGAGCAGTGTGAATATCTAAGTTAAGGGGGAGGGGAGAGGGTGAGATGAGGAGATGAAGAAGTAAAGGCTGATGCTAAATGTTCTGTTTTTAAAGAAGCATGCTGTTTGTACTCTTACACACATTTATCATCCCTTTCAGGGCCGCATAGAGGAGCTGG